>JACRUU010000015.1:4441717-4446717 GCA_030449085.1 Kryptopterus vitreolus | reverse complement strand
TCAGGACAGCTTTATAACCAACACGCGTAATACAATGAATATTAATGAGCATTAAAATATAGTCTTATGAATATTAATGAGGAAAGAGTCGTCTCAGCAGATTGTGAGTCAGTGAGGAAGGAAACGGCACACGCTGGGATTTCAGAGGGAAAACAACACTTTATGATATTTAATACTTTTAGAAGGATTTATTTGATATTTATAAATTCTCTTTCTATTTAATACCATCAACAAAGTCAATACAACAGAGGCATCGTGTGCGGTGTTTTATTCCACTTATACCACAGCAAGTCATCCAGAATTGATGGATGTGTTTTTATCCACTGAAATGTTCACAAACTTTATTTCTGTCCTTAAATGTCTTTGAATAAGTGATTTTCACTTTTATTACAGACGCTATAAACACTCGTTCCCTCGCCTGTTATGAACTCTCTTCCAGTTTATAAGACTCCAAAGCGATACCATAATCTGACGTGATTTTAATCTCCTCCAGCTTTACGTCTGACGCTGTAGACTCCTTCTATAAATCTCAGACAAATAAATAAATAAATAAATAAATATCTCCTTACACCAGAATGAATGAAGTCGGAGATTTGATGTGTTTTTTATGCGCAGCTTCTACACGAGCTGTTACTATAGCAACAAATCCACCTGCTTCACAAATCACCTCCAGATCATCTCCAGCATCCGAGAAGATCCGAAACCATCCCAACTTTGTTCCTTTTAGAGTTACACTTTAAAGGATCACTAACTGATGTAATGAAATGAAAACAGGAACGTCGTGATGCTTTATATAACACACGTCTTCTCATCGCCAGCTGGAACACAGTGATGTGTGAAAAAAGTCACGTTGTCTCGCTGATGCCTCCTCAGACTAATTATGATAATTACACTCAAACTTGTTGAATTCTTCCCTCAACACTCGTCTATACGTTATTTTATACATTCTATACATTATTCCATACATTCATCTACACATGCTTCTATACATACGTTTATATATTCAGATTTATATATTTGTGCTCACACTCGTCTCTACATTCATCTCTATATTTGTCTGTACACTTGTTTGTACACTTGTTTGTACACTTGTTTGTACACTTGTTTGTACACTCGTCAGCAGCTGCTGCAGAACATGGTGCGGGAAATCATTTCATCCTGTGTTTGTTTTTCATTAACCGACACGCTGATGTACATTGACACCCGACTGGGGTTTAATGAATCCGACCTCATGGAGTTTGAATAAAGCGTTCAGGATACAGGAAGTGATTTAACTTCCTCACAAACAAGTTGGAGGAGAATATGGACTGTTATTATCATCACCAGTCTGATACATTACAGAATACAATCTGAGAATATGGACTGTTATTATCATCACCAGTCTGATACATTACAGAATACAATCTGAGAATATGGACTGTTATTATCATCACCAGTCTGATACATTACAGAATACAATCTGAGAATATGGACTGTAATTATCATCACCAGTCTGATACATTACAGAATACAATCTGAGAATATGGACTGTTATTATCATCACCAGTCTGATACATTACAGAATACAATCTGAGAATATGGACTGTAATTATCATCACCAGTCTGATACATTACAGAATACAATCTGAGAATATGGACTGTTATTATCATCACCAGTCTGATACATTACAGAATACAATCTGAGAATATGGACTGTTATTATCATCACCAGTCTGATACATTACAGAATACAATCTGAGAATATGGACTGTTATTATCATCACCAGTCTGATACATTACAGAATACAATCTGAGAAGATCCAAGACCACAATTTACATTTAATTCCCATCAAGTGAACACCTGAGTAATGATGGAACCGGAATGATGGGTGATGAGGTCCCGGGTTCCTCTCAAGGTTCCTTCATCATAACATCTCATCTTCCTTCACTACAGTCATCGCTGGATCACGCATTGTGTCATACATACACACACACACACACACACACACACAATAGAACAGTCTTCGTTCATCATCATTCCCAGATATCAATAAAAGTGAATCTAACTAAAGTTCTCTTTATGTGTCTCTTTTGTTGCCTTTAAAAACGCCACCAAGTCTCACAACAGCAAAACACTGACTCTTATCTCATTTAATGTTCTAATAAAAACCAGTGTGGCTGCACGTCAGCAGCAGCTGCTCTGTAAAGCTCCATCACATCGGCCTGGAATACACAAGTTTGAGGTGTGATGGAGTGAAACGCCTCCTGCGTCCTGGTGCAGTCGGTGCTGAAGCTGCAGATGAGGCAGGATTACGAGCGAGAACCTCCACCCGCCGGACCGTGGACTGCAGTGAGGAGAGCTCACATCCTGTTAGTGTATCTGCACAAGATCATTATTATCAGCAGATTTCTTTACATCTGAGACCAACTGATCCATTCTGGGATCAAAGAGTGTGAGCATGGACAGAGAACATGGAGAATGTGGAGAATGTGGAGAATGTGGAGAATGTGGAGAACATGGAGAATGTGGAGAATGTGGAGAATGTGGAGAACGTGGAGAACAGGCGGTGAGTGTGGAGAACATGGAGAATGTGGAGAACAGGCAGTGAGTGTGGAGAATGTGGAGAACATGGAGAATGTGGAGAATGTGGAGAATGTGGAGAACATGGAGAATGTGGAGAATGTGGAGAATGTGGAGAACATGGAGAATGTGGAGAACATGGAGAATGTGGAGAATGTGGAGAATGTGGAGAACATGGAGAATGTGGAGAACATGGAGAATGTGGAGAATGTGGAGAATGTGGAGAACATGGAGAACATGGAGAATGTGGAGAATGTGGAGAATGTGGAGAACATGGAGAATGTGGAGAATGTGGAGAACATGGAGAATGTGGAGAATGTGGAGAATGTGGAGAATGTGGAGAACATGGAGAACATGGAGAATGTGGAGAATGTGGAGAATGTGGAGAACATGGAGAACATGGAGAATGTGGAGAATGTGGAGAACATGAAGGTGTGCTTTATCTCCAGAAAAACACCCATCATGTTTGTTCCACTGCTTGCAGTAAATGTCTGATGATTAGTGAAAACGTGAAAGTGGTTCCTTCTTAATTGTGAATCAGTTCACTATTACATTCACGATTGTGATGCCACATTGTGCTTCAGCAGCATTCATCACCTCCTCCTCCTCCTCCTCCTCACGGAGCTGCTGCTGAGGTCATGGATAATGAAGCGTTTCAGATCGGCTTCTCAGGTGGAATGGATTTGAACATACAGAGTAAATTCTCAGCGCGCTTATTCGCTGATTAGTTAAGAAAAAGATTCCCAAGGAAATGTAAAGTTCCTCCTCGTCATGCCTGATTACGGGAATGTTCTCCGAGAAGCTGCTGGAAATGTGAGAGGAGAAGAAGAAGTTTACTCTTATTTCTCATCTTCTGACACGGCACGAGCTGCGATTATCACAAGCTGCGATTATCGGTTGTTTGTTATTGATTGTGTCCATGTGAGAAAACCTTTATTACACCATTATTACACCGTTATTACACCGTTATTACACCTTTATTACACCGTTATTACACCTTTATTACACCGTTATTACACCTTTATTACACCGTTATTACACCTTTATTACACCGTTATTACACCTTTTACACCTTTATTACACCGTTATTACACCGTTATTACACCTTTATTACACCGTTATTACACCGTTATTACACCGTTATTACACCTTTATTACACCGTTATTACACCTTTATTACAGGATATTTGCGTGATTAGTCACTGATTTATATAAAAGTACAGATTTGTACCTGAAACTTTTCTGCTGAAGGATTTTAAACTCTTCACCTCGAGATCAGGAGAATAAAATGGAAGTTAACAGGAGTTTCCTTTTTTACCGCGGGTGTTTTTTTTACAGCAGTCATTAAAGCTTTGTGCTTCGGCTCGTGGTAATAAGATGTCATTCGTTGATCTACAGGGAAAATAACCAAATCTCCAGCTTTGCCATTTAATCGCGTGTGTGGAGGTTAAACTTCAAACCTCAGTGTTTAAATCCCGTCCTGCAGCGCGACCCGAGTGTAATGATAGCATTTATACACGTCACTTACTCACACTATTGTTTTCCTCCTGCATTTTACATCTGCAGCGTTACACACAATTCACACATCTCATCTCATACATCTCATCTCATCTCATCTCATACATCTCATACATCTCATCTCATCTCATACATCTCATCTCATCTCATCTCATCTCATCTCATCTCATCTCATCTCATCTCATACATCTCATCTCATCTCATCTCATCTCATCTCACATCTCATCTCATCTCATCTCATCTCATCTCATCACATCTCATCTCATCTCATCTCTCATCATACATCTCATCTCATACATCTCATCTCATCTCATACATCTCATCTCATCTCACACACCTCATCTCATCTCATCTCATACATCTCATCTCATCTCACACACCTCATCTCATACATATCTTCTCATCTCATACATCTCATCTCATACATCTCATACATCTCATCTCATCTCATACATCTCATCTCATAGATCTATCACATCACATCACTTGGGAGATGTTTAACCACAAGCTTTGTCTCTCCCCTAAATGTAAGGCCATGTTAATTCTATTTATTTATTCATTTTTTTGTTTATTATATATTTATTTATTTATAATTGTTGTTATATTGTAATAGTGTGATGTTGGGATAAATTTCCACACTTTATCCGTGTACAACAATCACTGTATCAGACATGATCAGACATGATCAGACATGACACCATGTCCATCAGTGTGAATAAACCTGTCCATCTGCACTATAGACGTCTCTCTGATCACACACACACACACACACACACAGAGGGAAGGGCGAGGTAACCAGAGAAGTGTGTGTGTGTGTGTGTGTGTGTGTGTGTGTGTGTGTGTGGTAGCAGACAGAGATGGATGATCCGTTGGTTGTGGCCATTTTCTCAGAGAATAGGAGAGGCTAATGAAAGTGAGGCAA
>JACRUU010000015.1:4421717-4431717 GCA_030449085.1 Kryptopterus vitreolus | reverse complement strand
CATACAAAAAGTGCACATTTCTCTTAATTTTCTCTTCTATTAAATCATATGATATTATTAAATATATTATATTAAAATACCTCTATAATTAACTTGTTAAAAGCCCAAATGTCTTATTTATTTGAATTGACTGATTAAATGTAAGACTTTGACTGAGATTTACTTTTATAAAAGAAAAAGTCACGTTACAGCTGTGAAGTGTCCAAAGTCCTTAATGAACACAATCAGGAGTAACACACAAATAAACAAACATCTAATTATTGTTTACATCCCCTAACCCTTAGTTATTATATTATGTCAGTTTGGCACTCGTTTAGTTACAGATACTGCACACTTTGTTAATCCAATAAAACATCAACATTTATATTATATTATTTGTTAATGAGTCTTGGTCTCATCAGCAGGCTTTAATCAGGAGTTCATATTCAGCTCATATTCACCATTTCCTCAGAATTATGACTTTTTTTTTTAGCCAATAGACTTTTTTACAGTTTGGAAACTCTGTATATTCAGATCATGTGGATTTTCTCACAATTCTCCAACACTGGTCTATTTAGAAATATAATATGTTAATCTGTAAAGCTGTGAGTCGTTACATATTTGTGCCCACGTCCACATGAACGCTGCCAGCGTGATCCTTCCATTTTACACCAAACAGCACAAATTTATATAAAAAATAACTTTCACAAATCCACTGTTATAATGAAAGTGTTGTAACTGAGAATCCGACTGTAGCTTTTATAAATACACAGTTTTTTTTTAAAGACGTTCTCGTATCAGGAGGTTTTATCTGCGTAAAGCTACTTTCAGACAATGTTGATTGTAAAAAGAGCTATACAAATAAAAAAGGAATTAGAAATTAATTGAATGAAGGTTTTTATCACTGCACTGCTGTAAACGCGCTGAGAATATTAACTTCTTCTTAATCGTAAAATCACTGGAGTGTTTGGGAAAGTGCTTGGGCCCAGCCATCGCTTCTCATACTGTGTTTATTCAGGAAACTGATCTGAGTTAAGTCCTTTTCCACAGAGCAGTTAGCATCAACATACGCGTGACTAGCCGAGATTCTCCCACAACTTACTGCGGAACAAACATCATTTCCTAATAAGAGCATGAAGTGTGATATGTAGATATAAGTGTGATATGAGAATGTAGAAATAAGTGTGATATGTAGATATAAGTGTGATATGAGAATGTAGAAATAAGTGTGATATGTAGATATAAGTGTGATATGAGAATGTAGAAATAAGTGTGATATGTAGATATAAGTGTGATATGAGAATGTAGATATAAGTGTGATATGAGAATGTAGATATAAGTGTGATATGTAGATATAAGTGTGATATGAGAATGTAGAAATAAGTGTGATATGTAGATATAAGTGTGATATGAGAATGTAGATATAAGTGTGATATGTAGATATAAGTGTGATATGAGAATGTAGAAATAAGTGTGATATGTAGATATAAGTGTGATATGAGAATGTAGATATAAGTGTGATATGAGAATGTAGATAATAAGTGTGATATGTAGATATAAGTGTGATATGAGAATGTAGATAATAAGTGTGATATGTAGATATAAGTGTGATATGAGAATGTAGATATAAGTGTGATATGAGAATAAGTGTGATATGAGAATGTAGAAATAAGTGTGATATGTAGATATAAGTGTGATATGAGAATGTAGATATAAGTGTGATATGAGAATGTAGAAATAAGTGTGATATGTAGATATAAGTGTGATATGAGAATGTAGAAATAAGTGTGATATGTAGATATAAGTGTGATATGAGAATGTAGATATAAGTGTGATATGAGAATGTAGAAATAAGTGTGATGTGATATAAGTGTGATATGAGAATGTAGATATAAGTGTGATATGAGAATAGATATAAGTGTGTCGTGGATATGAGAATGTAGATATAAGTGTGATATGAGAATGTAGAAATAAGTGTGATATGTAGATATAAGTGTGATATGAGAATGTAGATATTATCTACAGTGTGAAGCTGTCACTGTCTGAACGTCCTGCTCTGTGTATAAACCCGAGTCTCTCCGAACAGAAGAACAGTGTTAATGCTAATACTTTAATGAGTCTCATTCATACGCTCAGGCAGGTGAGGATTAAGGGCCTCAGTTAAGGACCCAACAAAGTGAAGCAGGTTTTAATGTTTGTGATCTGCAGAAGATCAGTAGAACATCAGTGATATGAAGATGCAGGTTGTATTTGAAGTCCACCTTTTACAGCAGGTATTTTTACACTTCAGCTCCGTAACGCTGCCAAAACGACACGAGTTCAGACACCAGAAAGTCCTTTGGCACGGGAGAAAGTCCGTCCGTCTCCCGCACCACTTTTATTTTGGGCTCTAACTTTGTTTGCCTGCTGAGATCCGCTTTAAACTTCGGAACGAGTTCAAGCTTGAAAAGTTGGGTTGTGTCCACTGCCAGGTTCTGAAACGCCTCCTGCCTCGCCGTATGCGGTGCTGGCGAAACTGACTGCTTTAGTCACAGGCCTTCCTTTTTTAGGAGATAGGAGCAGGTGTTGGATCTCGCTCGAAAGTGCGACTGAAACCTCCTCCACTCGCCGTCAGGAGAATCGGTGCTGTATCCGCTGATCTCACTGCTGAAGGAGAAGATTTGGCAACCGCTCAGAAATACATAAAGATAGAAGGATAACGACTCTCGTGTTTAATCAGTAATTGTGAAATGGTGTGTTTGAGAGTTACATCATGTTCGATCACTGGGAGGAGATGTGTCACATCCCTCACCTGACGCTTCTGCTCTGCGTCGCTCTTCACCACCGCCTCGGATCAGACAGGAGCGATCTGACCTGGAATTTTCTTCTCTTCTTTTTATAGATGAGAGAATCTCAGAATCCGTACCGTAAACCACAAAGTGAAGGATAAAATCCCCGAGATTCCATCACACACTGAATCCTGTGAGAATTCTGCTCTTCTCTCTGCATCTCTCTCTCTCTCTCTCTCTCTCTCTCTCTCTCTTGTTTCTCTTTCTCTCTTAATTGCTAATTCAACAGAATCTCTTTTTTTTTCCTTTTTAATTTCCAGTCCGAGGCGCGGCGTCGTGATCTTACACCTATTATCAAGTCACTTTTGCTCATTTGTTGCGAGTCGCAGCGAGACACAGAGCGAGTGAGTGGGCCGAAGCCTTTAAACTGATAAAGTCACACATCTACAGTCAGCAGAGCATCAGAAGTCTGCTCCAGAACCATCTGAGCTGCTTTCAGTCCAAACGCCTCACAACAGGTCACGCCGCTAATTCTGTCTAAAACGACAAGAAGAAAAGAGAGAGAATGAAAAACACAAAGCGTTTTATTACAGATATAAAATACAGTGTGAGAAAAGAATTTCAGGGTGGATTTATTCCTGTTTCTTAATGCCGTCGTTCCTGAAAGATGAATGTTGTGTAGAATGTGATTTATTAAACACACTGTATGAAAAATACATGACACGGCTTTTATTGTGTGGCTCCAAATGTTTTATTTCTCATGAGGACATTAATAAAGCAGAGAGAGTGCGATTACAGCAGCGTGCTTTTACACACAACAGTGTGTGTGTGTGTGTGTGTGTGTGTGTGTGTGTGTGTGTGTGTGTGTGTGTGTGTGTGTGTAAATTCTATGTTATTATAGAAACACAGAACTCATTTCCAGTTTAATTGAAGAATATGGAACGTTCTCTGGAGTTCCGTGGGGGGAAGACGAGTTCTCTGAGTTGTGGACTGAAGAACCGCACTGAGGTTCTGTCTGGTTCTAGAACGGGTTTGGAACTGTATTGTTTTTTACTTCACCACAGTCTCCACTGGACCATGAGATTAGAGATAAACGTAGACTTAATCTAAAGGAATAAATGTATCTGCACTAAAGGATGAACGTTATCTGTGTACAGATGATTTGAGAAGATGTTTACTGAAGCACACGGTGAAATTGAATGTAAACAGACACAATGATGTAATCGTGATGTTCTATGAAGAAGCTTGAGGAACATCACTGAGCGTTCTCCATGAAAGCGCTGTAGAATAAACACATGATGTGGACGAAGGTTCCTCTGTGAGAAAGTGAGAAGCAGCAAAAACGAGGAAACGTGGAAATGAAACTTTACTGTAATGGAGCTCCAGTGTGAAGAAGATCTCATCAGTCTCACACACACTTTGGCAGTTTCCCAGCGTGAACACACCTCAGGAGTTAATGATCAGCCTCGCTGTGTACGCTGGAGCCAAGAAATGACCAATCCGTGCTGGACTCTGCTCCTCCAGGACTCAGGAATTAATGAGTCCTGCGTTACACAATCCTCTAAATCCCGTCACTGCGCATCAAAGCGCCGCCATAAAACACACAAAATATACACATTTTCCTGATCCGTCCCCGACGTCTCGTTCTCTTCAGCTGCAAAAAAGAAAAGGACTTTATATCAGCAGGACTTTCTGTTCACCTCCTGCTTCTGCTGATGTGTGTTTTGAGACGACGAGCAGCAGAAAAATTCCATCTCACTTTCTCAATATCTCTAATGTTCTTTATGGAAAGTGGAGGAACTCCGGGAGGAGCAACCAAACACACCGAGCTTTAAACACACAATTAAGGTGGTTTGGAGATGGAGATGGAGGTGGATGGATAGAGGAGATGGATAGAGGAGATGGAGATGTTGGTGGTGGTGGTTTGGAGATGGAGGTGGATGGATAGAGGAGATGGATAGAGGAGATGTAGATGTTGGTGGTGGTGGTTTGGATATGGAGATGGAGGTGGATGGATAGAGGAGATGGAGATGGATGGAGAGGGTGGTGGTGGTTTGGAGATGTAGATGTTGGTGGTGGTGGTTTGGAGATGGAGGTGGATGGATAGAGGGGATGGATAGAGGAGATGTAGATGTTGGTGGTGGTGGTTTGGAGATGGAGATGGAGGTGGATGGATAGAGGAGATGGAGATGTTGGTGGTGGTGGTTTGGAGATGGAGGTGGATGGATAGAGGAGATGTAGATGTTGGTGGTGGTGGTTTGGAGATGGAGATGGAGATGTGGATGGATGGGTGGTGGTGGTTGGGAGATGGATGAGGAGATGGATGGATGGGAGATGGTGGTGGTTGGAGATGGAGGTGGATGGAGGTAGAGGAGATGGATGAGGAGATGGTGGTGGAGATGGAGGGAGATGGTGGTGGGAGGGTGGAGGTGGTGGAGAGGGAGTGGAGGTGGATGGATGAGAGGAGATGGAGATGGAGGTGGTGGTGGTGGAGATGGAGGTGGTGGAGATGGAGGTGGAGATGGAGATGGAGGTGGATGGATAGAGGAGATGGAGATGTTGGTGGTGGTGGTTTGGAGATGGAGATGGAGGTGGATGGATAGAGGAGATGGATGTTGGTGGTGGTGGTTTGGAGATGGAGAGGAGGTGGATGAGGAGATAGAGGAGATGTTGGTGGTGGTGGTTTGGATATGATGGAGGGAGGTGGATGGATAGAGGAGATGTAGATGTTGGTGGTGGTGGTTTGGAGATGGAGATGGAGGTGGAAGGATAGAGGAGATGGATAGAGGAGATGGAGATGTTGGTGGTGGTGGTTTGGAGATGTGGAGGTGGTGGTGGTGGTTTGGTGGTGGTGGTTTGGAGATGGAGGTGGATGGATAGAGGAGATGGAGATGTTGGTGGTGGTGGTTTGGAGATGGAGATGGAGGTGGATGGGAGATGGTGGTGGTGGTGGTGGAGATGGAGGTGGAGATGGAGGTAGATGGATAGATGGAGATGTGGATGTTGGTGGTGGTGGTTGGAGATGGAGATGGAGGTGGATGGAGGAGAGGAGAGGAGATGTAGAGATGGTGGTGGTGGGAGAGAGATGGTGGGAGATGGAGATGGAGATGGGATGGAGATGAGAGGTGGAGGGGATGGAGAGGAGATGGGGAGATGGTTGGTGGTGGAGATGGATGGAGAGGAATGGAGAGGGGTGGAGGTGGTGAGATGGAGAGTGGAGTGGAGATGGAGAGTGGAGATGGTGGTGGTGGTTGGAGATGGAGGTGGAGGAGATGGAGATGGAGAGGAGATGGAGATGTTGGTGGTGGTGGTTTGGAGATGGAGATGGAGGTGGATGGATAGAGGAGATGGAGATGTTGGTGGTGGTGGTTTGGAGATGGAGATGGAGGTGGATGGATAGAGGAGATGGAGATGTGGTGGTGGTAGAGGAGATGTTGGATGGTGGTGGTGGTTTGGTGGTGGTGGAGATGGAGGTGGATGGATAGAGGAGATGGGCGCGGCTAGATGTTGGTGGTGGTGGTTTGGAGATGGAGGAACTGGCTGGGTCTCAGAGGGACGATGTGCAGCTCTGTGCTGTAATCAGATGTGACGTTTCCTCAGAGGTTCTCAGGTTACATTTAATCCAGTTACAGAGAGCGACAGCAGATCTTTATTCATATCAGGAAAGACGATTAGAACTCAATTAAACACACGGAGAGAAATAAACGACAGAACTCACTGCAGGATGAATAGAGATGGAGATGAGAGCAGAAAGTAAACATCTAGTGTTCTTCTGGGTTCAGTTCATCATCCTCATCCTCATCTTCATCATCTCATCTTCATCATCTCTCATCCTCATCATCATCTTCATCCTCATCCTTCATCTTCATCCTCATCCTTCATCTTCATCCTCATCCTCATCCTCATCCTCATCCTCATCTTCATCATCTTCATCCTCATCTCATCATCATCTCATCATCATCATCATCATCATCCTCATCTCATCATCCTCATCTTCATCTTCATCCTCATCTTCTATTTATGTTTCTCACAAACACAGAGATTTTACTGATCATCTCCTTCACTAACCTTCCTCTCAGTGTCCTCCTGAACATCATCTTCTGGTGATGATTATGGTGATGATGGTGATGATGATGATGATGATGATGGTGATGATGGTGATGATGATGATGATGATGATGTGATGATGATATGATGGATGATGGTGATGGTGGTGATGATGGTGGTGATGATGATGAGGATGATGATGATGATGATGATGATGATGATGATGATGATGATGATGATGATGATGATGATGATGATGATGATGATGATGATGATGATGATGATGATGATGATGATGATGATGATGATGATGATGATGATGATGATGATGATGATGATGATGATGATGATGAGATGATGATGATGATGATGATGATGATGATGATGATGATGATGATGATGATGATGATGATGTGGTGGTGGTGGTGATGATGTGATGATGATGATGATGATGATGATGATGATGATGATGATGATGTGATGATGATGATGATGCGATGATGGTGATGTGTGATGATGATGATGGTGATGATGGTGATGATGGTGATGATGATGATGATGATGATGATGTGATGATGATGATGATGATGATGATGATGATGATGATGATGATGATGATGATGATGTGATGATGATGGTGATGATGGGGATGATGATGATGATGATGGTGATGACGTGATGATGATGATGGTGATGATGATGGTGATGATGGTGATGATATGTGGATGATGATGGATGATGATGATGGATGATGATGATGATGATGATGATGATGTGATGATGATGATGATGATGATGATGATGACGGTGATGTGATGATGATGATGATGATGATGATGATGATGATGATGGTGATGATGGTGATGATGATGATGATGATGATGATGATGATGATGATGATGATGATGATGATGATGATGATGATGATGATGATGATGATGATGATGATGATGATGATGATGATGATGATGATGATGATGATGATGATGATGATGTGATGGTGATGATGGTGATGATGATGATGATGATGGTGCGGTGATGATGATGATGATGATGATGATGATGATGATGATGATGATGATGATGATGATGATGATGATGATGATGATGATGATGATGATGATGATGATGATGATGATGATGATGATGATGGTGATGATGATGATGATGATGATGATGATGATGATGATGATGATGATGATGATGATGATGATGATGATGATGATGATGATGTGATGATGATGATGATGATGATGATGATGATGATGATGATGATGATGATGGTGATGATGATGATGTGGTGATGATGATGATGATGATGTGATGATGATGATGATGATGATGGTGATGATGATGATGTGATGATGATGATGATGATGATGATGATGATGATGATGATGATGATGATGATGTGATGATGATGATGATGATGATGATGATGATGATGATGATGATGATGATGATGATGATGATGATGATGATGATGATGATGATGATGATGATGTTGGTGTGATGATGATGATGATGGTGATGATGATGATGATGATGATGATGATGATGATGATGATGATGATGATGATGATGATGGTGGTGATGATGATGATGATGATGATGATGGTGTTGTTGGTGATGATGATGATGATGATGGATGATGGTGATGATGATGATGGGATGATGATGATGATGATGGTGGTGATAGATGATGATGATGATGATGATGCTGATGATGTGATGGATGATGATGATGATGATGATGGTGATGATGATGATGATGATGATGATGATGATGATGATGGTGATGATGATGATGATGATGATGATGATGATGATGATGGTGATGATGATGATGATGATGATGATGATGATGATGATGATGATGATGGTGGGTGATGATGATGATGAGATGATGGTGATGATGATGATGATGATGATGATGATGATGATGATGTGATGATGTGTGATGATGTGATGATGATGATGATGATGTGATGATGATGATGATGGTGATGATGATGAGTGTAGAGATGTGTTTGAAGGTGTTTCTCAGATGTTCCTCAGCAATAGATATGATATTTAGAAGGTTAGGCGTAATGTGAACGGTCCCAGGTGCGCTCCACACTCTCACTGATTATGTTTGTGGCTCTGCACAGCCCTGAGTGTTTTCTCTCTCTCTCTCTCTCTCTCTCTCTCTCTCTCTCTCTCTCTCTCTCTCTCTCTCTCTCCGTGCTGGTGGTTCTGTAGGCAGATCTCATCTCTGCTGAAATAAAACATTTTCTTCTGACACACTCGGAGCTCTGCAGCGCTTCTTCTTCTTCTTCTTCTTCTTCTTCTCCCTGAGCACATTCACTTATTCACTTATTCAATTTGTGTATTGATGTTCAATGATCCATAAAACAGGAACCAGGAGCGAGCGAGTGTCTGACATTTTCTGCTTTTGTTCTTCTTCTCATATTACACATTTTACACCAAAGAGGAAAAAAAAACCCAACAAAAAAAAGTCCTCCGAGGCCAAAAATAAATAAATAAATAAATAAATAAAGCCGTTTTCACACATTTATGGATCTGCATGTTTTTGTGCGCTGGGTTTAGGACTGAAAGCGGATCGTGGTGATTCTGGCTCGGGATTTCCTCACTTATTCACAAGCTGCTAATTGTGTCATTTTTCATGTCAGAGTCGTGCTTGAGACAAAAAGCGGTCGTATTCATCATCCTAATGGAGAAATAAGTGCTCTGAAATAGAAGCTTTAATCACGTTTCCCAAACGCACTCAGTCTGTTCCGTGGGAGAACATGTGATTCCACACCTTTATTTCCTCCTAATGTTCTGCAGTTCAGGTGACACGTCCATCTCCTGCTCTTTAAGTCACTTTCGTTGCAGAAATGTTGTGAGAATGTTTTTATCGCTGTCCAAACTGTTCCCAAGTGTAAAGTGTCCAGAAATGTCCACGTCTGAAAGGAAGTCATAAAAACTCTTATTCAGATCAAATCCAATTTCATTTTTCTCTCTCATTAAACTTTCTGCAGATTTTACTCCGGGGGCGAATTACAGCCAAAAAGGCCGACTTTGGGAAATCACTACGTTATACATTATCCACTAAAATATCTATTTTATATTCACTGCCAAGTCTGTAAATCTACAAAACCTTTTCTTTCGCTGAATAAGACGTCTTTATTAACAAACAACAACGAGCCAAAGGGACAAACAAC
>JACRUU010000015.1:4414217-4416717 GCA_030449085.1 Kryptopterus vitreolus | reverse complement strand
TACGTCTCAGCTCCTCGCTAATGCGCTAATGCTAAACTAAAGAGGAGAAACACACACACACACACACACTGTATTGTGTTGATTAATTTAATCAGTTATAAGGATTGTGGTTGTGTGTGTGTGTGTGTGTGTGTGTGTGTGTGTGTGTGTGTGTGCATTACAGTGTGGGACTGAATCAGATAAACATGTGGGTCTGTAAGTCAGGATTTTATTTATAGTGTATAAATATAAGTATAAATATTTATAGTGTAAATTCCTGCTTTTCTACATAAACTCTTTATTATTCCATTAAAACGGAATGTATTTTTTCTCCGAGCTTTAACTGAAAATCTTTTCCTGTGAAAATACACACAAACATTTCACTCTTTTTTTTCCTCAAACATTTTAACCCGGAGATTTCAGCAGACATCCAGCCATCAGAGAACACCAGAAAGACCATCTGCTAGCCAAAGAGGCATTACATGGTCATATGGTGTGTGTGTGTGTGTGTGTGTGTGTGTGTGTGTGTGTGTGTGTGTGTGTGTGTGTGTGTGTGTGTGAGGCAGTATGGAGAATTCACACTCAACATATTGTTATTCAGAATTATTTATTTCTGAGAGAATTTTAAAAGCTCAGCATTGGGATTCGGTGTGTGCTTTAACCTATCAGAAAATATGTGTGTGTCTGTGTCTCTCTCTGTGTGTGTGTGTGTGTGTGTGTGTGTGTGTGTGTGTGTGTGTGTGTGTGTGTGTTGTGTTAATGATCTTTTTCCTTTGTAAAGAAGACTGTGATGTGCTCCTTCTGTTACTCATACAGAACAAAAATCAATTTTCACAGAATTTATAATAATAATAATAATAATAATAAGAGGAAGAATATTCTGTATATTTATTAAACCTAGATAGATAGATAGATAGATAGATAGATAGATAGATAGATAGATAGATAGATAGATAGATAGATAGATAGATAGATAGATAGATAAGAATATTTGTGTATGTCATCATCTACAGTAATACCCTAAAAACGTTGATATATATTTTTATAGCAGGAATTATTGTGAGATAAATCAGGATAAATCGGTCAGAATTTTCCACAGGAAATAAAAAAGATTTGATTTCTTCATCCACAGAATTTCCTCTTTTATCTCCTCTTTTATCTCCTCTTTTATCTCCTCTTTTATCTCCTTCGTTATTTTCACCAAATATAAATGTTCATTTCTCTTAACACATTCCTTTTTCCTCTGTCCCTTTTTCATTACTATCTCAAATGATACTGTCTTTTACACACACACACACACACACACACATCAAAATTCATTGTGACTGGTTACAGCAGAAACATGTTTCCTCTTAAAAGGACTGGGATTATAATGTTGTATGTTGTTGTGTTGTGAGATTTGTGATGTGTTGTGTTGTATTGTGTTGCATTGAGTGAGGTTGTGTTGTAAGTGAGATGGTGAATATTTCTCAGCAGGATAAAGCAGCAGCTGCTGTAAAAGTGTGACTTTAATATTTTCTCTTCATCTTTTTCACCTCGATTGTTTCGAGAACAAATCCTGAGAATGGAGAGATTACAGTATGAGAAAGGGAATGAGAGAGAGAGAGAGAGAGAGAGAAAGAGTACAGATTGACCCCTTTGTGTAAAAGCTGTTGCAGCAGTACCGGGTCGGCTCGGATCTCATTCCCCGCCTGGATAATGGCTTTCAGATTTTCTTTCTGAGCTGCGACGCTGAAACTCCCTCCTACTGACCCTCTCCTTCCCCACTGCCCCGCCCCGCCCCCACTGCCCCGACCCACCCCCACTGCCCCGCCCCCACTTGCCCACCCCCACTGCCACTGCCCGACCCACCCCCACTGCCTCACAGTCACCCCGACCTGCCACTCCAGAAATCACAACCTCAACTTCCACTCAGCCTGGATCACCAAACCCCCACCTCCCACCCCCCCCACTGGGCTCACACACACACACACACACACACACACACACACTCCTTCCACAGGCTCGCAGATGAACTCTGCTCCTACAACCCGACTCTCATTTCCCCTTCAACCTTTCTTCATTAACACACACACACACACACACACACACACACACACACACACACACACACACTGTAAAATAATCACACACCAAAAAAAAACCCACTGAGGTATCAAACACGTGCACACACACACACACACACACACACACACACACACAGCACGCACACACACACATCCATTTGTAATGTGTCAAAGCTCTCTGTGAGCGTGTGTGTGTGTGTGTGTGTGTGTGTGTGTGTGTGTGATATGTCCTGAGTGTGTCCAGCACGTGATCCTGAGTGGATCTCTGTAGACGTGAGTGTAATAATGGTTTTGTTGGGGTCGGAACTCATCACCTGCTGTGTGTCTCCTTTTCTGCAGGCTGTAGAAACCAACCTGGCCTCCAAAGACAGTCACTGGGTGTTTGTGAACGAGGTAAGAGGAATGATTTCACTTCCTGTATGAGGAGAAACTCTTCATCCTCACTCCTACTGTAC
>JACRUU010000015.1:4385254-4397754 GCA_030449085.1 Kryptopterus vitreolus | reverse complement strand
TGTGTGATGTGGTGTGTAGTTGTTAATGTGTGTGGTATGTGTGTAGTATATGTATAAGTGTGGTGTGTATGAATGTGTGTGTGGTATGAGTGTATAATGTGTGTGTGGTATGTGTGTAGTATGAGTGTATAATGGTGTGTAGTAATGGAGTGTATAATGTGGGTGTGGGGTATGAGTAGAATGTGGTGTGTGTGTTGTGTGTGTGTGTGTGTGTATTGTGTGTGTAGTATGAGTGTATAATGTGTGTGTGTGTGTGTGTATGTGTGATGTGTATAATGTGTGTGTGGTATGTGTGTGTGTGTTGTGTGTGTGAGTGTGTGTGTATAGTTTGTGTAGTGTGTGTGTATTGTGTGTGTAGTATGAGTGTATAATGTGTGTGTGTGTGTATGTGTGTATGTGAGTGGTATGTGAGTGTGTATGAGTATGTATGTTGTGTAGTGTATAATTGTGTGTGTGGTATGTGTGTAGTATGAGTGTATAATGTGTGTGTGGTATGAGTGTATAATGTGTGTGTGGTATGTGTGTAGTATGAGTGTATAATGTGTGGGTAGTATGAGTTAATAATGTGTGTGTGGTATGTGTATATATGTATAAGTGTATAGTGTATATGTGTGGTGTGTTGTTGTGTGTAGTATGAGTGTATAATGTGTGTTGTATGAGTGTATAATGTGTATGTAGTATGTGTATATAATGTGTAATTGTAGTATGGTATTGTATAATGTGTGTGTAGTATGAGTATATGTGATGTGAGTATGATGTATAATGTGTGTGGGTATGTGTGTAGTATGAGTGTATAATGTGTGTTAGTATGAGTGTTATAATGTGTGCGTGTAGTGTAGGTGTAGTATGAGTGTATAATGGTTGTGTGGTATGTGTGTAGTATGAGTGTATAATGTGTTCAGTATGAGTGTATAATTTGTGTGGTGGTATGTGTGAGTATGAGTGTATATGGTGTGTGTGTGGGTATGTGTTAGTAGAGTGTATAATGTGTATGTATGTGTATATAATGTGGTGTAGTATGAGTGTATAAGGTGTGTGTGTGTGGTGTGTGTGTGTGTGTATGAGTGGTATATGAGTGTGTGTGTGTGGTATGTGTGTAGTATGAGTGTATAATGTGTGTGTAGTATGAGTGTATAATGTGTGTGTGGTATGTGTGTAGTATGAGTTAAATGTGTGTAGTATGAGTGTATAATGTGGGTGTTGGTATGTGTGTCGTGTGTGGGTATGATGTATAAGGTGTGTTAAGTGTTGATGTCTAATTGTGTGTGGTATGTGTGTATGATGATAATGGTGTGTGGATGAGTGTAATGTGTGTGTATATGTGTGTATGTGTGTGTATGTATAATGTGTGTGTGATGTGTGTGTATGTGTGTAGTGTTATGTGTGTGTATGAGTATAATGTGTGTGGATGTGTGTAGTATGAGTGTATAATGTGTGTGTAGTATGAGTATATAATGTGTGCGTGTATGTGTGTATATTGTGTATAATGTGTAGTGTATAATGTGTGTGGTATGAGTGTATAATGTGTGTGTGTGTATGTGTGTGTAGTATGAGTGTATAATGTGTGTGTAGTATGAGTGTATAATGTGTGTGTGTGGTATGTGTAGTGAGTAATGAGTAGTATAATGTGTGTGTAGTATGAGTGTATAATGTGTGTGTGGTATGTGTGTAGTATGAGTGTATAATGTGTGTGTAGTATGAGTATATAATGTGTGTGTAGTATGAGTATATAATGTGTGTGTGTATGAGTGTATAATGTATGTGTAGTAGTGTGAGTGTATATAATGTGTGTGTGGTATGAGTGTATAATGTGTGTGTGTGGTATGTGTGTAGTATGAGTGTATAATGTGTGTGTAGTATGAGTGTATAATGTGTGTGTGTGTGTGTAGTGAGTGTATAATGTGTGTAGTATGAGTGTATAATGTGTGTGTGGTATGTGTGCGTGTATGTGTGTAGTATGAGTGTTAATGTGTGTGTTGTATGAGTGTATAATGTGTGTGTGGGATGTGTGTAGTATGAGTGATAATGTGTGTATATGAGTGTATAAGTGTATAATGTGTGTGTGGTATGTGTGTAGTATGAGTGTATAATGTGTGTGTAGTATGAGTATATAATGTGTGTGTGGTATGTGTGTAGTATGAGTGTATAATGTGTGTGTAGTATGAGTATATAATGTGTGTGTAGTATGAGTGTATAATGTGTGTGTGGTATGTGTGTAGTATGAGTGTATAATGTGTGTGTAGTATGAGTGTATAATGTGTGTGTGGTATGTGTGTAGTATGAGTGTAGATATCATAATGTGTGTGTGGTATGTGTGTAGTATGAGTGTATAATGTGTGTGTAGTATGAGTGTATATTGTGTGTGTGGTAGTGTAGTATGAGTGTATAATGTAGTATGTAGTATGTATAAGTGTATAATGTGTGTGTGGTATGTGTGTAGTATGAGTGTATAATGTGTGTGTAGTATGAGTGTATAATGTGTGTGTGGTATGTGTGTAGTATGAGTGTATAATGTGTGTGTGGTGTGTGTGTATGTGTGTGTATGAGTGTGTATGTGTGTAGTATGAGTGTATAATGTGTATGTAGTATGAGTATATAATGTGTGTGTAGTATGAGTATATAATGTGTGCGTGTATGTAGTATGAGAGTGTATAATGTGTGTGTAGTATAGTGTATAAGTGTGTGTGTGTAGTATGTATAATGTTGTGTGTGGTATGTGTGTATTATGAGGTATAAGTGTGTGTAGTATAATGTATATGTGTGTGTGTATGTGTGTAGTATGAGTGTATAATGTGTGTGTGGGGGTTTTTTAGTGGTGGTGTAGTATGAGTGTATAATGTGTGTAGTATGAGTGTATAATGTGTATGTAGTATGAGTATATAATGTGTGTGTAGTATAGTAGTGTATAATGTGTGTATGTAGTATGAGTATATAATGTGTGTGTAGTATGAGTGTATAATGTGTGTGTGTATGTGTGTAGTATGAGTGTATAATGTAGTATGAGTATATAATGTGTGTGTAGTATGAGTATATAATGTGTGTGTAGTATGAGTATATAATGTGTGTGTAGTATGAGTGTATAATGTGTGTGTAGTATGAGTGTATAATGTGTGTGTAGTATGAGTATATAATGTGTGTGTAGTATGAGTGTATAATGTGTGTGTATGTATGTGTGTGTAGTATGAGTGTATAATGTGTGTGTAGTATGAGTGTATAATGTGTGTGTGGTATGTGTGTGTAGTATGTGTGTGTATGAGTATGTGTGTGTGAGTGTGTATAGTGTGTACTGGTGGTAGATAACTGGTTAAGGCGTGGGGTTCTGGAGAAGGAAGTCCATGTTATGTGTAAATGTGAGTGAGCTGGTGTGTGTGTGTGTGTGTGTGTGTGTGTGGTGTGTGTGTGTGTGTGTGTGTTGCCGTGGTTACATCAGACTCCAGTGTAATGATGAGAAGTGTTATTAGTTGTTTGATCCTCAACAGTGTTCCACAAGGAATTACTCCTGTCAGCCAATCAGAAAGCAGCATTCCCTCTGCCTACAGTATATGCAGGGGAGGATTCAGTACAGGTCTGAATGAGGATTGTGAATGTGTCTGTCTGAGAGAAATCAACCCCCCACTCCTGTAAACACACACACACACACACACACACACACACCATCACACACATACCCACACCACACACACACACACACACACACTAACCCCAGTATTAACCCCCACACACAAACCCTGACTTTATTCTATACACACACCAACTAAATATAGCATTACCCCCCACACACACACACACACTATCCACAGCACGCCCCTACACCACACATACACATCACACACACACACACACACACACTAACCCCAGTATTACCCCCCCCCAACACACACACACACAAACACACACCCCAGGCGCACACAGAGACACACACACACACAAACACGAACACCCCCCCCCCAACACACACACACACACGGACACCCCAAGCAGCAGCACAGAGAGAGACACACACACGCTATCAAACACACCACATAGCCTCACTACGAAGCACCCCAGCGGTAGGAACCCCCGAAAGTCACAAAACCCTGGACGGGGGCGAGACCACACCCAAAAGAAGAGAGCTATGACCCCCGCCCCCACAGCGACACACGCTACACCACGAGGCCACAGAAGGCGCCCACGAACACACAGAGCGACACCACACACGACACGCACAAGTAACCCCCGGAGGAGCCCCCCGCGCGAACACACACAACATCACGCACAATCTACAGAAGAATCACAGATGGACACCACTACACACGACACACACACATCACCACACGAACCCAGAGGACCCCCCCGCCGCCACACAAACAACACAACACCAGGAAGATAGGCACCCAAGGGCTAAACAAACACACACACAGAACACGGAACCAACCTAGGATTGCGTACCAGCACCCCCACCCAACACACAGGCAACAAGAACCCCCAGGAACAACATAAGTACCATGTCAACCATAGCAGACACACGCACAACGAACTCCCCAGCACGCCCCGGACACACACAGGACAAACACGAAGCCCAGGATGACCCCGCCACCAGCGTATCACGAACACGAAACCCCAGTCGGCAGGTACCCCCAAACACAACGAAAACAAGCCCGGATACCCGTGACGTGGAGCGGAGACAACACAAACGAAGCTGGACCTGGACGAGCTATTAACCCCCCACCACATGACGTATTGCCTACATGGTCACCCCCATGACACACACACATACAAAAACGGAAAGCCCCAGCATGGACCCCCCCCACCACCACACACACACGATCCCAGCATGACCCCACCACACACACAGACAAGCCAGCCTAACCCCAGGTAAGGACCCCCCCCCAAACACACACACACACACGCACACCATGCAGGCCACACAGACACAGAACACACCCACACACCACCCACAGGCGAGCAGCGACAGACACCACACACACCCCAACACCCTACTAAACCCAGAAGGTAACCCCCCCCACACACACACACAAACCCCCCAATAAATCACAAAATACCCACACAAAACACACCACACACACACACTAACCTCAGTATCGAACCCCACACAAAAGACCTGACTTTATCTATACACACAAACTAAATCTAGCATTACACCACACACACACACACTGGCACAGCACGACCGACTACCACACAGACACAAAAAAGCCACACACGGTACATCGAACCCCAGGACGGACCCCGCCAGCGACAGACAACACACGGCTCACGAACCCAGTCAGCACTCCGACATCCACACACGACACCACATCACACGGGGGCAGATCCCGCAGGGAGGGACCCCCTCCCCCGCACAGCACACACACTACAGCGAATCCCCATGCCGCCCGCGACACACATAGCACACGGACCCTGCCCTCCCCAGCCATTGACCCCTCTCCCGCTCACACACACACACCTGCTTAACCCTGCCGTGTTACCCAGACACAACACGGAAACGCCAATTGCAGAACCGGCGCACCCGCCACACAGCACACCCGAAGCGCCCAAAACGGAGGCCGAGAACAGAAACAACACTATCCCCCGCTGAGGTATCCCCGCACACACCACACACACCACACCAAACCACACCACACAACGAACCCCATACGGTTCGAGACATGACAAAATAATAGCCTCAGGAGTAGCCCGTCACACACAGCACAAGCACACACAATCAACCTCTGACTTCAACCAAAGACAACAAATCTCACCCTGAACCTGAGCTCCACACCACCAATCCACAACCACACACAAACACCACACGGGGCGGACGCTAACGGGGAAACGAGGCACTACCACACACTACACTAACACCCCGCCCCCCAACCCTCCATCGGAATACTTCCCCGAGGCCTGACAGACACGGGAACCTAGGCACACATCACACCACGCACAGACACATCACACCACACACAGACACATCACACCACACACGATTAGCCCCGGACGGACCGAACGGGAACCGAGGCACACATCACACCACACACACATCTCACACGAACCGTGAGGACGACCGTGAGACAACTCGAGGTCTAGCCACAGAGCAGCACAGCAACGACACACAAGAACCGGACGGACGCGAAGGGACGCGTCAGGCACACTACGAACAGAACCACAAAACACAAAACAGGCCATATACACAATCGTAACACTGCTTACCTAACGATGTGTGAAACTATTGCACACGTACACACACACACACACAAATACTGACTTACCTAACTTTAACTATGCACACACACAACACACACACACAAACACACTAACCCTGACACTAACCAACTTTTCTATACACCAGCCACACAACACACAACCACCACAACACACACTAACCTGACTTACCGAACTAACAATCCATCCACACATCACACACACACACACACACACACACACATACATAACCACTGACTTACCTAACTTTAACCTATGCACACACACACACACACACACACACACACACACACTAACCCTGACTTACCTAACTTTAACCTATGCACACACACACACACACACACACACACACACACACACACACACACACACTAACCCTGACTTACCTAACTTTAACCTATGCACACAACACACCACACACACACACACACACACACACACACTAACCCTGCCACACACCCACACACCCACACACTTACCTAACTTTAACCTATGCAACCACACACCACACACACACACACACACACACAAACCCTAACTTGACCTAACTTAACCTATGCTAACCTATGCACAAACAACACAACACACACACACACACACACACAGCACAACCCTGACTTACCTAACTTTAACCTATGCCAAACACACAAACACACACACACACACACACACTAACCCTGACTTACCTAACTTTAACCTATGCACACACACACACACACACACACAAACCCTGACTTACCCAACTTTAACCTATGCACACACACACACACACACACTAACCCGGACTTACCTGACTTTAACCTATGCACACACACACACACACACACACACACACACACACACACACACACTAACCCGGACTTTATCCTGTGTGTGGTGGAGCACCTCCACACTGTGGTGTGTTGCTGGTGAATGGGGAATGAGACACACCGGATCTCCTGCACTAGCTCAGCTCTCTGCTCACTAACGAAGCCCATGTGAAGACTCCTGCCTGTTGAATATCACATCACTGAGTCCTGCCTCATGACACGGACACACAGCGTGTCTTACACTGGATCTTCTCTCACACGGAAGGAGCATCACACCTCGGAGACGTACATCATACAGCATACACACACACACACCCCCACACACTCTCCTAACCACAGAAAACATATGAATAGCCATACGACTCACACACACACATACACACACACACACACACACGATTCCTACTTTCTCTACAGCCCTCCAGCTCTCACACTCTCAATCAATTTCCCGCCATCCTCAGACACACACACACACACACACACACACACACAGCTCTTACCTTGGTGGTCACTATGCAGAGGCAGTCCATGGTAGGACTGAGAGAGGCCAGGTGATGCCGTTTCCCACCCCCCTCCCTCCCTCACTCCCTCACTCCCTCCCTCCGTCTGACTGCCAGACCCTTCTTCTCCACAACGCCTCTCTTGTCTCACACACAAACAGTTGAACGAGCCAAAGAGAGAGAAGGAGGAGGGCACAATAAAACCCGAGAGGGAGGGAGATATAGAGAGAGAGAGAGAGAGAGAGAGAGAGATGGACACACAGCATGTGTATATGTGAGTGAGGGAGATGGAGGGTGACGGTTGTCATGGCAGCGTACAGCTGTTGTGTGGTAAATTTGCAGTTGTTGCCATAGAGACTAATATCCCTCTCTATACTGTGGTGTTGTTCTGGTCATCACTGCAGTCCACATCAATCTGTGTGTGTGTGTGTGTGTGTGTGTGTGTGTGTGCTCAACCAGTCAAAGCCCAGAAGCTCTGCCCTCAGCACACAGTCTGATACCTTTTATATTCACCATTCAGTCAGATCCTGGATCTCAGCAGCCAAAAGACCGGTCTATTCCCTAAAAAACCCTGCAGATCAGCCAATCAGAATGTGTCTCCAGGATGAGTGACACCTCCATATATCCCAAACACCTCCTCCATCACACCTCCATATCCCAACACCATCACCACCAACACCCATATATCCCAAACACCTCCATCATCACCACCAACACCTCCATATATCCCAAACACCGCCATGCATGCACCAACAAAAACGCAGAAGCCCAAAAGCACGCGCAGCAGCACACCCCTTGCCCGCACACCGCCAGAGAGCCAAACACCGCCAGCACCAGGCAACACCGAAAGAGCCCAAAAACATCCGCCTGCACCAGCAACCCCGCCAGAGAGCACAAACACGCCGGCACCAGCAACAAACGCCAGAGAGACCTAAACACCTCAAGCGCCACCAACACCGCCAGGAGAGGCCGCAAAACACCGTCCAAAGCAGCCCCCACCGCCCCAGAGAGCCCAAAAGAGGCGCAGCACCACCACACCGCCCACGAGAGCCCAAAACAGCGCCAGCACCACCACCAACACCGCCAGAGAGCCCAAACACCGCCAGCAGCACATACCACGCGGCCAGAGAGACCCAATAAAAGGCCATGCACCACAAAGCCGCAGAGAGCCAGAAACACCGGCCAGGCAGGACCACCAAACACCCGCCAGCACACCACCAACACCCGCCATAGAGCCCAAAACACCGCCAGGCAGAACCCACAAACACGCCAGAGAGACCAAGACACAGACAGCAGCACCACCAACACCGCCAGAGAGCCAAACACCGACAGCAGCAAAACACCGCCAGAAGCAAACCAACTCAAGCAGCACCACCAACACCGCAGGAGCCCAGAACACCGCCAGCACCCAGCACACCGACCAGAAGCCCAAAACGACCGCAGAAGCACCACGCAACCCGCCAGGGAGGAGCCCGCGAAACAACCGCCAGCAGAACCACCAAACCACCGCCAAGACCCAAACATCACCAGCAGCACCACAAACCGCCAGAGAGCCCAAACACCGCCATGCAGCACCTACCAACACCGCCATGAGAGCCCATAACATCACCGCCAGCCATGCTACCACCAAACCGCCAGAGAGCCCAACAAGCCAGCGAGACCAAAACCGCCCAGAGAGCCAAAACCACCGCCGCACAGCATACACCGCCAGAGAGCCCCAACAACTCGCCAGCACCAGCAACAACGCCAGAAGCCCCAAACACCGCCAGCATCACCACTCAAACAACCGCCAGAGAGCCCAAACATCCGCAAGCACCAGCTAAACTACCGCGCAGAGAGGCCCGAACAAAAACCGGCCAGCAGCACCACCAAGCAACGCCAGAGGAGCCCAAAACACGCAAGCAAGCACAACAACGACCGCAAGAGAGCCAGAAACACTCGCCAGCATCGACACCAACACCGCGAGAGAGCCCAAACACCAGCCAGGCAGCACAACCAACACCGTCCAGAAGCAACAACACCGCCAGATGAGACCAAAACACCGCCAGGCACCAGGTGTCACACACGCGCCAGCGCACCAACAACGCCAGCATGCACCAACAACTACCGCCAGAGAGCCCAAACACCGCCAGCAGCCAGCCAACACCGCCAGAGAGCCAAACGACAGCCAGCACAGCAACACGCCCGAGAGCCCATAGACACCGCGAGCAAGCACCAAAACACAGCCAGAGAGCCAAACACCGCCAGCAACACCACCAGAACACCGCCAGACGAGCTCAAAGCACGCAGCAGCACCAACACCGCCAGAGAGCTCCCAAACACCGCCTAGCCACACCAAACACCGCCACAGCCCAAACACCGGCCAGCAGCACCACAAACCGCGTCAGATGAGCACAAAAACAACCCAGCAGGCACCACCAAACCGCCAGATAGCCCAAAACCCGCCGTCAGCACCACCACACCGCCAGGAGACACAAACACCGCTCATGCGCACAGCGCCACACCGCCTAGACCGAAACAGCCGCCGGGCAGAACCAAAACCGCCAGAGAGCCCCAACCACGCCAGCACCAGCAACACCGCAGCAGAGGAGCCAATCACACCGCCAGCAGCACCACCAACACCGCCAAAGATGCCCAACACCTGCCTAGCAGAACTACCAACACCCCGAGAGAGCGCAAAACCACCCCAGCACTCTAGCAACACCAGGCCAGAGAGCCCAAACACCGCCTAGCAGAACGATCCAAACACCGACCCGAGAGCCAAGAGACCGCGAGCAGCACCAACAAAGCCATAGAGCCCAAACCCGCAGCACATTGTGGTCAGACACAGCCAGAGAGCCCATAAACACCGCCAGTAGCAGCTCCACAATCACCGCCAGAGAGACCAAACACCGGGCCAGCACCACCCACCAACACCCGCCAGAGAGAGCCAAACACCGCCAGCAGAACCAGCCAACACGCCAGAGAGCCGAAAACACCGACAGCTGCACCACCAACACCGCCAGGGAGAGCCCAAAACCGACAGCAGCACCAACAACGCCAAGAGCCAAAAACCGCCGCATGCACCACCAACACCGAGTCAGAGAGCCCAATATCACCGCAGCACGCAAAGGCACATAGAGCCCAACCCACACCCGCCAGCAGCACACCAACACAGCAGAGAAGCCCCAAACACCCAGCAGCCCACCAATCACCGCCAGAGAGCCCAAACAACACCAGAAGCAAGCACCAAAACACCGCCAGAGAGCCCAAAACACCGGCCGCATCAGCACCACAACCCGCCAGCGAGCCCCAAAACAACGCCAGCAGCACCACCGACACCGCGATAGTAGCCCAAACACCGCCAGCAGCACCAGACTACCGCCAGAGATGACCAAACACCGCCAGCACCAGCAACATAGACGCAGAGAGGCTCCAACCACGCCAGCCCAGCAACACCGCTCAGCTGTAGCCCCAAAAAACACCGCCAGCATGCACCTACCACCACCGCCATAGGAGCCCAAGAACCCCGCCAGCATCAGCAACACCGCCGAGAGCCCAAAAACGCAAGCTAGAAACACCAACGACAGCCAGAGAGCCCGACACACACGCAGCAGAACCAGCCATAAACCGCAAGAGAGCCCAAAAACCGCCCGCATGTCACCACCAACACTCCAGAGGAGCACAAACACCGCAAGCAGCACGCCCAATACCACCGCGCAGCCGCACCAACACGCCAGATAGCCCAAACACCGCAGCTCAAGGCATAACCCCGCCAGCAGCACCACAACACCGCAGCAGGCACGAACAAACACCGCCAGAGAGCGCCAAAACACAGCCAGTGCAGCACCACCAACACCCCAGAGAGCCTAAACACGCAGCGACCAGCAACACCGGCGAGACGCCCAAACTAACGCGGCGAGCAGCACCAACCACACGCCCAGAGACGCCCAAAACCGAAAGCAACTGGCCAAACCAACCGCGACAAGAGCCCAATACACCGCAGCATCACCCACACAGCCGATAGCCACCAACCCGCCAGCACGCCCAACACCGCGAGAGCCCAAACACCGCCAGCAGCACCACCAACACCGCCAGAGAGCCAGGAACACCGCCAGCAGCACGCACGCATAACACCGCCAGAGAGCCAAACACCTCCATCAGCACAACCAACACCGCCGAGTGAGCCCAAACACCGCCGCAGCACCCCAACACCGCCAGAGAGACGAAAACCCGACACGCAGCACCAACCACGCCAGAGAGCCCAAACCCGCCAGCACAGACAACACCGCCATAGAGCCCACAACCACCGACAGCAGCACCATCCCAACACCGCCAAATGAGCCCAAACACGCCAGCAGCACCAGCAAAACACGCCAGAGAGCGCAAAACACCCGCCAGCACCAGCAACACCGAAGAGAGCCCGCACACACCGCCAGCAGCCCGACGCAACACCGCCAGAGAGCCAAAGATCCGCGAGCAGCACCAAACACATGCCACAGAGAGCCCCAAAGCATCCGCCAGACACGCAACAGACCCGCCAATGAGCCAAACACAGCTAGCAGCACCACGACAACACCGCCAGAGAGCCCAAAACACCGCCAGCAGCACACACACGCCAGATGAAGCCCAAACACCGCATGCAGCACCACCAACACCGCCAGCAGCACTCAACACCGCCAGGATAGCCAAAAAACGCCAGCAGCAACCACCAACACGCCAGAGAGAACCGAAACACGTAAAGAAGCCACCACTAAAACCGCCAGAGCAGCCCAAACACCGCCAGCATCCAGCAACACCGCAGAGACCCACAAACACCGCCAGCACCAGAGAAACCCGCAGAGAGCCCAAACACCGCCAGGCCGCACACCACACAGCAAGAGTAGCCCAAACACCGCCGAGCACCAGCAAACACCGAAAGAGAGCCCCAACACCGCTCAGCAGCACCACCAAACACCGCCAATGAGCCCAAAACACCGCCAGAGCCCACAAACACCCCCCCGCCAGAGAG
>JACRUU010000015.1:4370254-4375254 GCA_030449085.1 Kryptopterus vitreolus | reverse complement strand
GTGTGTGTGTGGGCGGGGTGTGTATATGTGGTGTTTGTGTGTGTGTGTGTGTTTCAGGGTGAGATGGATAAAGCAGCAGCAGCAGATGTGCTGAGTGGTGTGGAGTCATTACATTCTTCCTCTCCTGTTGCTGTTGTGTCTCTCTCCTCCTCTCCACTTTCTTCCTCCCGTGACGTCACTGCTCGTCTCTATTCCTCCCTCCAGCACAGCCGAGAGCAGCAGATCCAAACACACCGCACACTAACAGCCAGGTAAAGACCCAGTGTTATTTTGGAACAACAATTATAACAACCCGTGTGTGTGTGTGTGTGTGCGCGCTTCGTCTCACCTGTCTCACTCTTGCACAGACAGGTATCTTTTCAGGATACACCTCCTTTGGTTACCATGACAACTCCATCCTCTCTTGGCTTTGATGGACCAAATGAGTCCCGGGATGTGGGGTTTGGTCTCAGTGATGTCAGACTCTCTGGCATGGAGGAGGCGGAGTCAGAACCAGAGCCAATCAGTGAGAGGATGGAGCCGAACCTGCAGAGCAACGTCATCAAACTTCAGGTAAACGCTCCTACAAACACAACTCACTAGTGTTCCTACCATACACACCACAACCCTGCAATACCTGCTGTCTTCTGTGTCTACACAACCATATACAGTGTGTGTGTGTGTGTGTGTGTGTGTGTGTGTGTGTGTGTGTGTGTGTGTGTGTGTGTGTGTAGATAGAGCGGTCGACGACACATAGAGGAGATGGAGAATGTGAGGAGTCATTTACAGACAATTCTGAGAGCCAGAGAGACTGATACACACGGTGAGACACACACACACACACACACACACACACACACACACATCCTGACCCACAGCTAGATAACGAGATTAATGAGGTCTAGTCTCCAACCCATTGACAGTCTGGTGTCGACCTTTAATGAACTGTGACGTCTACAGATCTCCCCTTTACACTGCAGCAACTTCAGGACAATGAGAGTGACATCACCTCTCACCTGCTCAGGTACACACACACACACACACACACACACACCTCTTTCTGTTTATTTATCCTCACATACAATTAATCCTCTTCTTTATCATCCCCCCCCCAGTGGAGTAGAGGAGCTGTTTCCACGGTATTCCCGTCTCCGTGCTGATTTTGACTCGAGCCATTTTCACTCTGTCTCTGAGCTGCAGGTGATGAGAGAGACTCTGGAAAGGGAAAGAGCAAGACGCAAGGTAACACACACACACACACACACACACACACACACACACACACACACTAATGTTAGAGTAAGCAGTACACCTCTCTCTCTCTCTCTCTCTCTGTAGCAGTCGGAGCAGCAGCTCTTGGCAGTGCAGAGTAAGGCGTTAGAGCTGCAGCAGCAGTTATCACTCGCCGTGTCTGCGGACCGCAAGAAAGACATCATGATTGAACAACTCGATAAGGTTCATCTCACTGTGATAGTGACAGTACTGTGTGTGTGTGTGTGTGTGTGTGTGTGTGTGTGTGTGTGTGTGGAGTGTGTGTGTGTGTGTGTGTGTGTGTGTGTGTGTGGTGTGTGTGTGTGTGTGTGTGTGTGGTGTGAGTGTGTGTGTGTGCCGTGTGTGTGGTGTGTGTGTGTGTGTGGGTGTGTGTGAAGGTGAGATTGTGTGTGTGTGTGTTGTGTGTGTGTGTGTGTGTGTGTGTGTGGAAGGTGAGAGTGATGTTTTATTGTGTGTGTGTGTGTGTGATAGCTTGCCGGTGGCCTGCTGTTTTCTTGAGAGTGATGTTTTATTGTGTGTGTGTGTGGAAGGTGAGAGTGATGTTTTATTGTGTGTGTGTGTGTGTGTGTGTGTGTGTAATTGTGTTGTTGTGTGTGTGTGTGTGTGTGTGGTGTGTGTGTGGGTGTGTGTGTAGGTGTGCGATGTGATGTTTTAGTTTTGTGTGTGTGTGTGTGTGTGTGTGTGCTTTGCAGACGTTGGAGAAAGTGGTAGAGGGGTGGCGCCGGCATGAGAGAGAGAAGAGCGAGGGAGTGAGAAGGCTGCAAGAGGAGAAGGAGGAGGTGGAGAGTGTACAGCACAAACAGAGAGAGGTGTTTCTCACACACACACACACACATCTACTTTACATTACACACACAATGCTTAGAATTTGACTGCTTTTCTTATCTGTTGTGTGTGTGTGTGTGTGTGTGTGTGTGTGTGTTGTAGTCTATAGCTTGCCTTGAGAAGAATATGACTGAAGCAGCAAAGATGCTGGAAAAAGAACAAAAAGTCAGGGAAGACCTACAGAACACCAACAAACTGCTGGTATATACACACACACACACACACACACACACACACACACACACAGGTGTCTAACTGTGTGTTTGCAGGAGCGTGCCGTGGCGGAGCTGCGAGAGCGTGTAGGGGAGTTGGAGCAGGAGGTGGAGCGTGTGTGTATGGAGTTGGAGGAAAAGAAGGCTGAGGTGGAGAAACTCCAAACACACAATCTGGATCTACAGCAACAACATGAACAACACAATCTCAAAGCTAAACACACACACACACACCTGCAGCAGGAGCTAACACTGCTTACACAACAGCTGGAGACGGAGAGGGTGAGGCGCACACACACACACACACACACACACACACACACTGAACATGTGTCATAGCTTACAATCAATTTTAATCATGTGTGTGATATAGGAGCGAGTGGGTCAGGAGGTGCAGCTGCATGAGGAGGCCCAGTCTAGACTTCAACAGTTGCAGCAGGACTTGGAAGAGACCAGGAGAGAGAGAGACACAGCCAGAGTGGATCGAGCACTGGACCAGGTTTAACACACACACACACACACACACACGATATTTGGATGTAAATGTGCAGTTACACACCAAACACTAAACGTTCCTCTAAAACTCACATATTCTAAACCTTTTATCTGTTCTACATTTTCATGCGTATTAGACTTCCACTTCACCGGGAGTGTTACGTTCTCCTCCTCCTGTGATGATGTAGAGGAGTGGAGAGCATGCTGTACAGTTATCCGTGATTGTGTGTGTGTGTGTGTGTGTGTGTGTGTGTGTGATTTCAGGCTCGGGTGGAGGCTCAGCGCTCGCAGTGGGAGGTGGAGCTCCGACTCTCAGTGGAGCAGCAGATAACAGAACGACTGGCAACCGTACAGGAGGAGAATGCTAATGCTACCGCTCGGCTACGGGAACAACACAGGTACACACACACACACACACACACACACACACAGGATCATCTCTGACATTCTTAAAGGCTACATTTCAGAAGCTCATGTTTCACACATTGACCGTGTGTTGTGTGTGTGTGTGTGTGTGTGTGTGTGTGTGCAGGAAGCAGCTGCTGGACCTGAGTGCTCGTCAGGAGAGAGAGTTTACGGTTCAGTCAGAGGAGTTCAGATTGCAGCTGAAGGAGAGAGACGACCGGCAGCAGCAGCTCACACTCACCTTCAACAACAGGTGTGGATTACTGTGTGTGTCCTGCTGTAAAAACACAACACACACACACACACACACACACACACACAATCAACACTGAACTCTATTAAATGACATGTTGCTATGACAACCTATGGGAAATTAGATGACAGTTACTGTAACTCCAACATAAGTCAACACAACAGTGTAGCTTCAGTAAAACTCACACACACACATACACACACACACACCATCTCATATTGCAGACAACTTGTGTGTGCGCTTCCTTCTGCTCATTCACAGTTTGTGTGTGTGTGTTGTGTGTGTGTGTGTGTGTGTGTGCAGGATGGCAGAGTTACAGGAGGAGCTCGTTTCCATGGAAACCACTAAGCGGAGACTGGAGACTCAGAGGGAGGAGCTTGTGTCTCGGCTGCAGGGAATGATGCGTTCCCATTGGGCAGAAGCTCTGAGACTCTTGACCAATCAGGAGCAGGTCTGCAAGAAACACAACAAAGCTTTACAGTCCTACACACATCACAAATAACTTTCTAACATCTGTGTGTGTGTGTGTGTGTGTGTGTGTGTGTGTGTGTGTGTGTGTGTGTGTGTTAGATGTAATTGAAGTGTTTACACCCTTATCTCTACAGGACATGTCCAAAGCACACTCATCCCTTCAAACTCAGGACACCAGTGTCTGTAGTACAGCATGCACACTTTCTACAGGTACACACACACACACACACACACACATACACACACACAATATATATATATATAAATATATAAATAAATTTCTGTCTATCCTTCAGCTGCTCCTCAGGCTGTGGTGCTCCAGCTGTCCAGAGAACGAGAAAAGAGAGGGATAAAGGGAAGGCGGGACAGTGGAGGGGACAGAGGACGACAGGAGTCTGACTTCAGCGTGTTAAACCACAGTCAGACCTTCAGTCCCCTGGAGCCCGTGTTTGATGACACACACATCACAGGTATGAGACGTAGCTGAAACATGTCAATCCTGCACGGACGTTAATGGAGAGGTATTACACAACACTGTGTGTGTGTGTGTGTGTGTGTGTTGCAGCTGGAGGTGATCTGTGGGACAGGTCTGTGGAAGTGGAGAGACACACAGTGGACAACATAAAGGATGGAGTGAGAGACCAAACGGATAAAGAGAGAGTGAGAGAGATGTCTCAACTGCACTCAACTCGCTTCCACACTCGGGAACAGAACACGAGTCAAAACAGGATTCACTCTCATCACCAAATCAACAGACAACCATTTCCCAATCCCAGTGCCCATCCCAGTGCCCACTCCAGTGCCCATCCCAGTGCCCACTCCAGTGCACACTCCAGTGCCCACTCCAGTGCCACACCCCAGTGCCCAGTGCCCTCCAGTGCCCACCTCCAGTGCCCTCCCAGTGCCCACTCCAGTGCATCCAGTGCCCTCCAGTGCCCACTCCAGTGCATCCAGTGCCCTCCCAGTGCCCACTCCAGTGCAGTGCCCACTCCAGTGCCCATGCCCAGTGCCCCAGTGCACACTCCAGTGCCCACTCCAGTGCCCACTCCAGTGCCCACTCCAGTGCCCATCCCAGTGCCCACCCCAGT
>JACRUU010000015.1:4350254-4362754 GCA_030449085.1 Kryptopterus vitreolus | reverse complement strand
TAACACAACACACCTGCCCACACCTCACCACACAAATCAACACACACAATACACACACACTAACACACTCACACACCTGAACACCTGCACAATAACACACACTCAACACACCTTCACAATAACACACTCAGAACACCTGCATAATAACACACACTCAACACACCTTCACAATAACACACTCAGAACACCTGCATAATAACACACACTCAACACACCTTCACAATAACACACTCAGAACACCTGCATAATAACACACACTCAACACACCTTCACAATAACACACTCAGAACACCTGCACAATAACACACACTCAACACACCTGCACAATAACACACACTCAACACACCTGCACAATAACACACACTCAACACACCTGCACAATAACACACACTCAACACACCTGCACAATAACACACACTCAACACACCTGCACAATAACACACACTCAACACACCTGCACAATAACACACACTCAACACACCTGCACAATAACACACACTCAACACACCTGCACAATAACACACACTCAACACACCTGCACAATAACACACACTCAACACACCTGCACAATAACACACACTCAACACACCTGCACAATAACACACACTCAACACACCTGCACAATAACACACACTCAACACACCTGCACAATAACACACACTCAACACACCTGCACAATAACACACACTCAACACACACAATAACACACCTGAACACCAACACACACTCACACAATAACACACACTAACAACTCAAACACCTGCACAATAACACACACACACTCAACACACCTGCACAATAACACACACTCAACACACCTGCACAAAAACACACACTAACACACACACAACACACCTGCACAATAACACACACTCAACACACCTGCACAATAACACACACTCAACACACTCAACACACCTGCACAATAACACACACTCTCAACACACCTGCACAATACACACAACACACACACACTCAACACACCTGCACAATACACAATAACACACACTCAACACACCTGCACAATAACACACACTCAACACACCTCCACAATAACACACACTCAACACACCTACACAATAACACACACACAACACACCTCCACAATAACACACACTCAACACACCTGCACAATAACACACACACACTCACACACCTCCACAATAACACACACTCAACACACCTGCACAATAACACACACTCAACACACCTGCACAATAACACACACTCAACACACCTGCACAATAACACACACTCAACACACCTGCACAATAACACACACTCAACACACCTGCACAATAACACACACTCAACACACCTGCACAATAACACAATAACACACACTCAACACACCTGCACAATAACACACACTCAACACACCTGCACAATAACACACACTCAACACACCTGCACAATAACACACACTCAACACACCTCCACAATAACACACACTCAACACACCTGCACAATACACAATAACACACACACAACACACCTGCACAATAACACACACTCAACACACCTGCACAATAACACACACACAACACACCTCCACAATAACACACACTCAACACACCTGCACAATAACACACACACTAACACAACACACCTGCACAATACACACACACAACACACACTCAACACACCTGCACAATCAAACAACACAACACACACTCAACACACCTGCACAATAACACACACTCAACACACCTGCACAATAACACACGCTCAACACACCTGCACAATAACACACACTCAACACACCTGCACAATAACAGCGTTATTTCTTATTAAATCTCTTTATCAAACACAAACAATACCACACAATACCACACAACGCTCAGCTACATGCTAACGCTAACTCTGAGGTAAATGCTAACGCTAACTCTGAGGTAAATGCTAATGCTAACGCTGAGGTAAATGCGAGTTTAGCACGCGCTCCTCTTATCGCTGTTCTCTGCTGGACTGCAAACTCCACACTGTACATGTCACACACACACACACACACACACACACACACACACACACACAGTTTACTGTCTATACTCCACTTTTTACAAACAGTTGAATAATAATTGGATGTGTTTCTTTATTCTCATTGCTATTTTTACTTTGCTTTGTTGGGATTTTGTACTCAGTATTGACACTTTAACCCTCTGTTTATTGACTTTGTCTGTCCTGATCTCTGTCCTCTGTACACTGATTATGGGAAGAGCACAAATAAACACACTGCACAGATATCAATGTCTATCCAATCACATTAAACCATGCTGTCTATCATCACACTACACCATGCTGTCTATCATCACACTACACCATGTCTATCATCACACTACACCATGTCTATCATCACTGCACCGTGTCTATCATCACACTACTATCATCACACTACACCGTGTCTATCACATCACACTACACCGTCTATCATGTCTATCATCACACTACACCATGTTATCATCACTACACCGTGTCTATCATCACACTACACCGTGTCTATCATCACACTACACCATGTCTATCATCACACTGTGCACCGTGTCTATCATCACACTCTATCATCACACTACACCGTGTATATCATCACACTACACCATGTCTATCATCACACTACACCGTCTATGTCTATCATCACTGTATACTCACACACACCGTGTCTATCATCACCGTCTATGTCACACTACACCGTGTCTATCATCACACTACACCATGCTGTCTATCATCACACTACACCATGTATATCATCACACTACACCGTCTCTCATCACACTACACCATGTCTATCATCACACTACACCGTGTCTATCATCACACTACACCGTGTCTATCATCACACTACACCATGTCTATCATCACACTACACCGTGTCTATCATCACACTACACCATGTCTATCATATCACCTGTCATCACACTACACCGTGTCTATCATCACACTACACCGTGTCTATCATCACACTACACCACGCTGTCTATCATCACACTACACCATGTCTATCATCACACTACACTACACCGTGTCTATCATCACACTCACACTACACCGTGTCTATCATCACACTACACCATGCTGTCTATCATCACACTACACCATGCTGTCTATCATCACACTACACCATGCTGTCTATCATCACACTACACCATGCTGTCTATCATCACACTACACCATGCTGTCTATCATCACACTACACCGTGTATATCATCACACTACACCGTGTCTATCATCACACTACACCGTGTATATCATCACACTCATCACACCGTGTCTATCATCACACTACACCATGTCTATCATCACACTACACCATGTCTATCATCACACTACACCACTACACCGTGTCTATCATCACACTACACCATGTCTATCATCACACTACACCGTGTCTATATCATCACTATCATCACACCGTGTCTACTCACACACACCGTGTATCATCACACTACACCATGTCTATCATCACACTCACCTGTCTACACATGTATATATACACTACACCGTGTCTATCATCACACTACACCGTTCTATCATGTCTGTCTATCATCACACTACACCGTGTCTATCATCACACTACACCGTGTCTATCATCACACTACACCATGCTGTCTATCATCACACTACACCATGTGTCTATCATCACACTACACCATGCTGTCTATCATCACACTACACCATGTATGTCTATCATCACACTACACCATGTGTCTATCATCACACTACACCATGTCACACTACACCGTGTCTATCATCACACTACACCATGTCTATCATCAACACACACTGCTATCACACTACACCGTGTCTATCATCACACTACACCGTGTCTATCATCACACTACACCATGTATATCATCACACTACACCATGTCTATCATCACACTGCACCGTGTCTATCATCACACTACACCGTATATATCATCACACTACACCATGTCACTCACACTGCACCGTGTCTATCATCACACTACACCGTGTATATCATCACACTACACCATGTCTATCATCACCGTGTCACTCCACTACACCGTGTCTATCATCACACTACACCATGTCTATCATCACACTACACCATGTATATCATCACACTACACCATGTGTCTATCATCACACTACACCACCGTGTCTATCATCACACTACACCGTGTCTATCATCACACTACACCGTGTCTATCATCACACTACACCATGTATATCATCACACTACACCATGTCTATCTATCATCACACTACACCATGCACCATGTCTATCATCACACTCTATCATCACACTACACCGTGTCTATCATCACACTACACCGTGTATATCATCACACTACACCATGTCTATCATCACACTACACCATGTCTATCATCACACTACACCATGCTGTCTATCATCACACTACTACACCATGTCACATATCATCACACTCATGTCTATCATCACACTGCACCGTGTCTATCATCACACTACACCATGTGTCGTGTATATATCATACACCACACTACACCGTGTCTATCATCACACTACACCGTGTCTATCATCACACTACACCATGCTGTCTATCATCACACTACACCATGCTGTCTATCATCACACTACACCGTGTAATCTCATCATCATCACACTACACCGTGTCTATCATCACACTACACCATCGTGTATCATCACACATACACCATGTCACTACACCTGCACCGTGTCTATCATCACACTACACCATGTCTATCATCACACTACACCATGTGTCTATCATCACACTACACCGTGTCTATCATCACACTACACCGTGTCTATCATCACACTACACCATGCTGTCTATCATCACACTACACCATGTCTATCATCACACTACACCATGCTGTCTATCATCACACTACACCATGCTGTCTATCATCACACTACACCATGCTGTCTATCATACATCACACTACACCACCGTGTCATCATCACACTCTATCACATCACACTACACCACCGTGTCTATCATCACACTACACCGTGTCTATCATCACACTCACACAACACCATGTCTATCATCACACTACACACTATACACTATACACCACCGTGTCTATCATCACACTACACCGTGTCTATCACATCACCGTGTCACTCACACACACCGTGTCTATCATCATACACACATCACACTACACCGTGTCTATCATCACACTACACCGTGTATATCTCAACTATCATCATCATCACACTACACACCGTGTCTATCATCACACTACACCGTGTATATCATCACACTACACCACCGTGTCATCACACTACACCGTGTATATCATCACACTACACCATGTCTATCATCACACTGCACCGTGTCTATCATCACACTACACCGTGTATATCATCACACTACACCATGTCTATCATCACACTGTCTATCACACACACCGTGTCTATCATCACACTACACCGTGTCTATCATCACACTACACCATGTCTATCATCACACTACACCGTGTCTATCATCACACTACACCATGTCTATCATCACACTACACCGTGTCTATCATCACACTACACCGTGCATCACACTACACCATGTCTATCATCACACTACACCGTGTCTATCATCACACTACACCATGTTGTCTATCATCACACTACACCATGTCTATCATCACACTACACCGTGTCTATCATCACACTACACCGTGTATATCATCACACTACACCATGCTGTCTATCATCACACTACACCGTGTCTCATCACATACACACGACATGTCTACTCACACTACACCGTGTCTATCATCACACTACACCATGTGTACACCTATCATCACACTACACCGTGTCTATCATCACACTACACCATGTCTATCATCACACTCAATATACCATACACACATCACACGTCTACACCGTGTCTCATCACACTACACCGTGTCTATCATCACACGTGTATATCATCACACTACACCATGTCTATCATCACACTACACACCTGTCTATCATCACACTACACCTGGTGTCTGTCACATCATCAAACACACGTGTCATCACACACACCGTGTCTATCATCACACTACACCATGCTGTCTATCATCACACACTACACCATGCTGTACACCTGTATATCATCACACTACACCATGTCTATCATCACACTACACCGTGTCTATCATCACACTACACCGTGTCTATCATCACACTACACCATGTCTATCATCACACTACACCATGTCTATCATCACACTACACCATGTCTATCATCACACTACACCATGCTGTCTATCATCACACTACACCGTGTCTATCATCACACTACACCGTGTCTATCATCACACTACACCATGTCTATCATCACACTACACCATGCTGTCTATCATCACACTACACCATGCTGTCTATCATCACACTACACCGTGTCTATCATCACACTACACCGTGTCTACATCATCACACTACACCATGCTGTCTATCACATTTCAATCATCACACTACACCGTGTCTATCATCACACTACACCATGTCTATCATCACACTACACCATGTCTATCATCACACTACACCATGTCGCACACACGTGTCTATCATCACACTACACCATGCTCACACTACACCTGTCATCACACTACACCGTGTCTATCATCACACTACACCACCGTGTCTATCATCTCACACCGCTGTCTACCATCACACTACACCATGTATATCATCACACTACACCGTGTCTATCATCACACTACACCGTGTCTATCATCACACTACCCCGTGTCTATCATCACACTACACCATGTCTATCATCATCACACTCACACTACACCGTGCACACTCTATCATCACACTCACACCACCGTGTCTATATCATACACACTGTCTATCACACTCACCGTGTCACTCACACCACACCGTGTCTATCATACACCACACTACACTACACCGCTGTCTATCATCACACTACACCATGCTGTCATCATCACACTACACCGTGTCTATCATCACACTACACCGTGTCTATCATCACACTACACCATGCTGTCTATCATCACACTACACCATGCTGTCTATCATCACACTACACCATGTCTATCATCACACTACAACATCATGTCTATCATCACACTACACCGTGTCTATCATCACACTACACCATGTCTATCATCACACTACACCGTGTCTATCATCACACTACACCACCATGCACTACAAACACCCATGTCTATCATCACACTACACCATGTATATCATCACACTACACCATGTCTATCATCACACTACACCATGCTGTCTATCATCACACTACACCGTGTCTATCATCACACTACACCATGTCTATCATCACTACCGTCATCATCACTCACACTACACCGTGTCGTATCATCACACTACACCATGTCTATCATCACACTACACCATGCTGTCTATCATCACACTACACACTATCATCCATGTCTATCATCATGTCACTCACACTGCACCGTGTCTATCATCACACTACACCGCTGTCTATCATCACACTACACCATGCTGTCTATCATCACACTGTCTATCATCACACTACACCATGCTGTCTATCATCACACTACACCATGCTGTCTATCATCACACTACACCATGCTGTCTATCATCACACTACACCATGCTATCATCATCACACTACACCATGCTGTCTATCATCACACTACACCATGCTGTCTATCATCACACTACACCATGTCTATCATCACACTACACCATGTCTATCATCACACTACACCATGTCTATCATCACACTACACCATGCTGTCACACCTGTATATCATCACACTACACCGTGTCTATCATCCTTTAGAATAACTTAAACACATCATCCCTCATAGTACAACAAAGACGTTCCTCAACACAACCCCTGGAGAACAGCTGGATCCCTGGATGTTATCAAACAATGATTGTAATGAGCAGAAGTGATAAAAAGAAGCATTGCATGTTATATTACATGTCCTCGTTGTGTTAGTGTGAGATGTTTTTAGTAGATAATGTGAATGTAAGCTTGTTTCTGTTCTGTAGGTTATATCAGTGTAATATTAAAAGTGAAGGTTGCACTGCTTTAACTGCAGCTCTGAAAACAAACTCCTCATCACATCTGAGAGAGATGAATATAAGCAGGAATGATCCAGGAGACACAGCGGTCAATCTACTGTCTGATCTTCTGAAGGATCCACACTGTACACTGGAGACACTGCAGTGACTTACTGACCTACTGTCTTAGAGGGGTGTGTGTGTGTGTGTGTGTGTGTGTGTGTGTGTGAGAGAGACTAGAGAAGAGGTAGACATCCAGTTTAGTAACACACATTCTAACACTAATGTCGGAGCGATCAATGTGTTGTTTTCTGTTTTCTTATAGGATCGAGACAATCACACAAAGATGAGTATGAGAAGAGTGGCTTCTTCTGTTACACACACACACACACACACACACACACACACACACACACACACACACACACAGTATATGATATTAAAGGCAGTGAGTGTTTGTGTTCATGACTTATCAGACAATCCCAGCTGTGATGTGTTATGTATATATATATATATATTCCTGCTGTTTATAAACTGCATAATATTACTGGATATAATATTATAATCTATAATTAATATTACTGGATATAATATTATAATATATAATTAATATTACTGGATATAATATTATAATCTATAATAATTACTGATATAATATTATAATATATAATTAATATTACTGGATATAATATTATAATATATATTAATATTACTGGATATAATATTATAATATATTATTAATATTACTGGATATAATATTATAATATATTATTAATATTACTGGATATAATATTATAATATATTATTAATATTACTGGATATAATATTATAATATATTATTAATATTACTGGATATAATATTATAATATATTATTAATATTACTGGATATAATATTATAATATATTATATATTATGGATATATATATATATATAATTAATATTACTGGATATAATATTATAATATATTATTAATATTACTGGATATAATATTATAATATATTATTAATATTACTGGATATAATATTATAATATATAATTAATATTACTGGATATAATATTATAATATATTATTAATATTACTGGATATAATATTATAATATATATTAATATTACTGGATATAATATTATAATATATTATTAATATTACTGGATATAATATTATAATATATTATTAATATTACTGGATATAATATTATAATATATTATTAATATTACTGGATATAATATTATAATATATTATTAATATTACTGGATATAATATTATAATATATTATTAATATTACTGGATATAATATTATAATATATAATTAATATTACTGGATATAATATTATAATATATAATTAATATTACTGGATATAATATTATAATATATAATTAATATTACTGGATATAATATTATAATATATTATTAATATTACTGGATATAATATTATAATATATAATTAATATTACTGGATATAATATTATAATATATAATTAATATTACTGGATATAATATTATAATCTATAATTAATATTACTGGATATAATATTATAATATATAATTAATATTACTGGATATAATATTATAATATATAATTAATATTACTGGATATAATATTATAATATATAATTAATATTACTGGATATAATATTATAATATATTATTAATATTACTGGAAATGATAAAAGGCCAAAATATGTCACTAAAAAGTCTTTTTAATAAAATAAAGTTAAAATATTTCGGATCTGAAAGTGGAATGAATGGGAGTGAAATATACTTTCAGCCTCACGCGCGCCCTCTACCGGGAACACGGAAAAGGAGGCGGCAGAGGTGTGACGTGTGTAATCGGGCTAATCTAATTGGTCGGGAATGTGTTAATCGGAGTGGGCGGGGCTGGAACGTCAGACGTTGTTTGATCCAATGGCAGGAGCAGTTGGGTGTGTTGGGGGTGTGTGTTGGGGAGGGGTTGATATAGGTGCAGTGTTTGGTGAAGTTGTGTATTAGTTGTGTAGTAGTTGTGTAGTAGTTGTGTAGTAGTTGTGTATCAGGATCAGATCTGAGCGGGACTTTATTTACATACACACACATTTATTAACGCACTCGCGACACCTGTCGGATTCACACACACACACACACACACACACACACACACACACACACACACACACGCGGGAGGGACACGGTGTGTAGACACGGACATTACACAATAGTGTAGAGATGAAAGTAGAGTTTGCTCCGTTAAATATCCCGGTGCGGAGACGCTTCCAGACCGCGGCGGTGCTGCAGTGGATCTTCTCCTTCCTCGCGCTCGGTGAGTGTGATCTCTAATCAACACCAGTCTAAACACATCCGTCATGAATATTAATGAGGTCTGCATGCTGATTGGACACGAGCGCAGAATTCTTTCCTTCCAGGAACATAAACACAAATAACAAGATGATAAAATGTGTTTATGTGTGTTTTTCCTCCAAACTCAGAGTTCACACTTTACTGTTCCTGTGTAACATGACAATGTGTACTGGAGAGAGAGAGACTGGAGGAACTGGAGAGAGAGAGAGAGAGAGAACTGGAGGACTGGAGAGAGAGAGAGAGACTGGAGAGAACTGGAGAGAGACTGGAGAGAGAGAGACTGGAGAGGAGACTGGACTGAGAGGAGACTGAGAGAGAGAGAGAGAGAGACTAGAGGAACTGGAGAGAGAGACTGGAGGAACTGGAGAGAAAGAGAGAGAGACTGGAGGAACTGGAGAGAGAGAGATAGACTGGAGGAACTGGAGAGAGAGAGAGACTGGAGAGAGAGATAGACTGGAGGAACTGGAGAGAGAGAGAGTAAGTGGGGAGAGAGAGACTGAAGAGAGAGAGTAACTGGGGAGAGAGAGACTGGAGAGAGAGAGACTGGAGAGAGAGAGAGAGACTGGAGAGAGAATAACTGGGATAGAGAGAGTAACTGGAGAGTAGAGACTGGAGAGAAGAGAGAGAGAGTAACGAGAGAGTAACTGGTGAGAGAGAGTAAGACTGGGAGAGAGAGACAGTAACTGGGGAGAGAGAGAAGGAGAAACTGGAGAGAAGAGACTAAGGAGAGAGAGAGACTGAGAGAGAGAGAGACTGGAGAGAGAGAGAATCTGGGGAGAGAGAGAGTAACTGGTGAGAGAAAGACTGGAGAGAGAGAGAGTAACTGGGGAGCGAGAGACTGAGAGATAGAGGAGAGAGAGTAGAGCGAGACTGGATAGGAAGGTGAGATGGGGAGAGAGAGACGGTAGAGAAAACTGAGAGAGAGAGAGAGAGTGGGGAGAGAGAGACTGGAGAGAGAGAGAGAGCGAGAGACTGGAGAGAGAAGAGTGCAGTGACGCTTTTCCAGTTGTTATAAGAGCAGTGAGCACAGGAACTCCCTCTGAACACTGATGTAGCTTTAAACATGTCAAATTCCTCATCACTTCTCTAATATGTGATGATGATGGTGATGATGATGGTGATGGTGATTATGATGATGGTGATGATGATGGTGATGATGATGGTGATGATGATGATGATGATGATGATGATTATGATGGTGATGATGGTGATGATGATGATGGTGATGATGATGATGATGTGATGATGATGATGATAATGATGATGATGATGATGATGATGATGATGATGATGATGATGATTGATGATGATGATGATTGATGATGGTGAGTTATGATGATGATGATGGTTATGATGATGATGATGATGATGATGGTGATGATGGGATGATGATGATGAGATTGATGATGATATGATGGTTATGATGATGATGATGATGACGATGATTATGATGATATTATGATGATGGTGATTGATGATGATGGTGATGATGGTGATGATTATGTGAGTGATGATGGATGATGGTGATTATGGTGTTGGTGGTGATGTGATGATGATGTGATTTATGATGATGGTGATGATGATGTTTTGTGAATGTGATGATGATGATGGTGATGATTATGATGATTGATCTTGATGTGGTGGTTGTTTGTATGATGGGGTGGTGATGGTGATGTGATGATGGATGTGATGAGATGTGATGATGCTGATGATGATGATGATGATGGTGATGATGGTGATGATCTGGTGAGGTTGATGATCTGGTGATTGATGATGGTGGTGGTGATGATTATGGTGTTGATGATGGTGATGTTGATGGTGATGCTTTGTGATGATATGATGATGATGATTGATGATGGTGATGATGGTGATGGTGATTATGATGATGGTGATTATGATGGTGATGATGATGATGATGGTGATTATGATGATGGTGATGATTGATGTGGTGATATGATGATGATGATTGATGATGATGGTGATGAAGATTCCTTGATGATGTGATGATGATGCTGATTTGATGATGATGATGATGATGATGGTGATTGATATGGTGTTTATGATGATGGTGATGATGATGGTGATGATGATGATGATGATGATGATGATGATGATGGTGATGATGATGATGATGATGGTGATGATGGTGATGATGTGGTGATGATGGTGATGA
>JACRUU010000015.1:4337754-4345254 GCA_030449085.1 Kryptopterus vitreolus | reverse complement strand
ACACAGCTATAGAAAAACCTATACATACTGTAGGTACGACACCGACACACCACAAACACACACACACACACACACACACAGCTATAGAAAACCTTATACATACTGTAGGTACGACGACACACACACACACACACACACACACACACACACAGCTATAGAAAACCTATATACATACTGTAGGTACGACCGACACACACACACACACACACACACACACACACACACAGCTATAGAAAAACTATACATACTGTAGGTACGACCGACACACACACACACACACACACACACACACACACACACAGCTATAGAAAACCTATACATACTGTAGGTACGAACCCACCGAACACACACACACACCACACACACACACACACAGCTATAGAAAACCTATACATACTGTAGGTAAGACGACACACACACACACACACACACCACACAGCTATAGAAAAACCTATACATACTGTAGGTACGACCGACACACAACACACACACACACACACACACAGCTATAGAAAAACCTATACATACTGTAGGTACGACCGACACACACACACACACACACACACACACACACACACACACAGCTATAGAAAAACTATACATACTGTAGGTACGACCGACACACACACACGTAAGGTACACACACACACACACACACACACACAGCTATAGAAAACCTATACATACTGTAGGTACGACACGACACACACACACACACACACACACACACACACACACACACAGCTATAGAAAAACTACCTAGATATAGAAACCTATCTACATGTAGGTACGACACACACACACACACACACACACACACACACACACACACACACAGCTATAGAAAACCTATACATACTGTAGGTACGACACGAAACACACACACACACACACACACACACACACAGCTATAGAAAAACCTATACATACTGTAGGTACGATGACACCTCACACACACACACACACCACACACCACACACAGCTATAGCTTAGAAAACCTTATACATACTGTAGGTACGACCGACACACACACACACACACACACACACACACACACACACAGCTATAGAAAACCTATACATACTGTAGGTACGACCGACACACACACACACACACACACACACACACACACAGCTATAGAAAACCTATACATACTGTAGGTACGACCGACACACACACACACACACACACACAACACAGCTATAGAAAACCTATACATACTGTAGGTACGACGACACACACACACACACACACACACAGCTATAGAAAAACCTATACATACTGTAGGTACGACCGACACACACACACACACACACACACACACACCCACAGCTATAGAAAAACCTATATACATACTGTAGGTACGACCGAAAACACACACACACACACACAACACACACACACACACACACACACACACACACACAGCTATAGAAAAACTATACATTCTATGGGTACAACATAAATGTGTGTGTGTGTGTGTGTGTGTGTGTGTGTGTGTGTGTGTGTGTGCAGTGCAGTTGGAAGGCCGATTCTGGTGGAGGTGAATTCGTCTCCCACTAAAGAGGACGTTGATTCTCTTCATCAGCGCTACATGGAGGTGAGACAGAGGGAGACAGTGGGAGACAGGGGGGGGGGATAGAGGGAGACAAGGGGGACAGGGGGAGATAGCGGGGGGGGACAGAGGGAGACGGGGGGACAGTGGGGGACAGTGGGAGACAGGGGGGATAGCGGGGGACAGTGGGAGATGGGGGAGACAGTGGGAGACGGGGGACAGGGGAGACAGCGGGGGGGATAGCGGGGGACAGTGGGAGATGGGGGGAGACAGAGGGAGACGGGGGGGACAGTGGGGAGACAGGGGGGGATAGCGGGGGACAGTGGGAAGGATGGGGGGGGAGAAGGGGGGATAGCGGGGGATGGGGGGAGATGGGGGGAGACAGGGGGACGGGGGGACAGTGGGAGACAGGGGGGATAGCGGGGGAGTGGGGAGGGGGGGGACAGTGGGAGATGGGGGGGGAGGACAGAGTGGGAGACGGACGGGGGGACAGTGGGGAGACAGGGGGGGGGATACCGGGGGCAGGGGGGACAGTGGGAGATGGGGGGAGACAGTGGGAGACGGGGGAGGGGGGACAGTGGGAGACAGGGGGGGATAGCGGGGGGGGGACAGTGGGAGAGGGGGGGAGAACAGAGGGAGACGGGGGGGACAGTGGGAGACAGGGGGGGATAGCGGGGGGGTGGGGGGACAGTGGGAGATGGGGGGAGACAGTGGGAGACGGGGGGACAGTGGGAGACAGGGGGGATAGCGGGGGACAGTGGGAGATGGGGGGGGGAGACAGAGGGAGACGGGGGGACAGTGGGAGACAGGGGGGGGGGAGGGGGGACAGTGGGAGAGGGGGGGAGTGGGAGACGGGGGACAGTGGGACGGGGGATGGGATAGCGGGGGGGGGACAGGGGAGTGGGAGACGGGGGACAGTGGGACAGGGGGACAGTGGGGAGATGGGGGGATAGCGGGGGACAGTGGGAGATGGGGGGAGACAGAGGGAGACGGGGGACAGTGGGGAGACAGGGGGGATAGCGATAGCGGGGGACAGTGGGAGATGGGGGGGGGGAGAGACAGTGGGAGACGGGGGGAGACAGCAGAGGGAGTGAAAGTGTTGCTTAAGTTTGCTTCCAGTTAAATCCACCTGAGTGATGTCTGTGTGATTATTAACGTACATTGTGTGTGTGTGTGTGTGTGTGTGTGTGTGTGTGTGTGTGTGTGTGTGTGTGTGTGTGTGTGTGTGTGTGTGTGTGTGTCCTCTCTTACAGGGTCTGAATGAGCTTTTTGAGGAGAATAAGGAGAAGTTTGGCATTGACAAACATAAACACCTCACATTTATCTAAAAGCCGTGTTTCTTTGACGCGTGATCACACACACACACACACACACACACACACACACACACACACACACACACACACACACACACACACACACACACACACACAGAGTTCACGGAGAAATAAAGGATTTTGTTTGATGTGTGTAAAATTGACATATTTGCAGAAAGTTTGTAAAAGTGAAGCTTCATAAAAAAAACACTGTAAAGATTTAATAAAAACTTTCCTTCACCTGAATGTAAACATTTTCTGTTGTGATTTTCTGTGTGTGTGTGTGTGTGTGTGTGTGTGTGTGTGTGTGTGTGTGTGTGTGTGTGTGTGTGTGTGTGTAGTCCTGTGTGTGTGTGTGTGACTAGTGTGTGTGTGTGTGTGTGTGTGGAGTGTAGTCTCTGTGTGTGTGACTAGTCTGTGTGTGAGACTGTAGTCTGTGTGTGTGTGTGTGTAGTGTGGGTGTGTGTGTGAGTGTAGTCTCTCTTGTGTGTGTGTGTGTGTGTGTGTGTGTGTGTGAGTGTGTGTGTGTGTGTAGTCTGTGTGTGTGTGTGTGACTGTAGTGTGTGACTGTATGGTGTGTAGTGTGTGTGTGTGAGTGTAGTCTGTCTGTGTGTGTGTGACTGTAGTCTGTCTGTGTGTGTGTGTGTGTGTGTGTGTGTGTGTGTGTGTGTGTGTGTGTGTGTGTGAGAGAGTGTAGTCTCTGTGTGTGTGTGACTGTATCTGTGGTGTGTGTGTGTGTGTGTGTCTGTGTGTGTGTGTGTGTGTGTGTGTGTGGTGTGTGAGTTGTGTGTGTGTGTGAGTGTGTGTGTGTGTGTGTGTGTGTGTGTGTGTGGTGTGAGAGTGTAGTTGTGGTGTGAGTGTGTGACTGTGTGTGTGTGTGTGTGTGTGTGTGATGTGTGTGTTGTGTGTGTGTGTGTGTGTGTGTGTGTGTGTGTGTGTGTGTGTTAAGAGTTGAGGTAAAATATCTACAGTAATGAAAAGATCCATTCAAAGATCTTCACTTTATTCCTGTCAGTGATCTGAAGGCTGAATCTCGGCATGACGTCAGCATGACCTCGGCATGACGTCAGCATGACCTCGGCATGACGCATCACACTGAAGAAATGCAGCATCTGAAGATTTTAATATTACAATCCGAATATGAAAACTATTCGTGTAACTCCAAACACACGCGTTAGATTGTATAAAAGTGTGTGTGACCACCAGGGGGAGACAAACACCACTCTCCCCCAGCACAGGCGCTCCACCTCGTCATTACACAACAGTATTATTGAATGTTATTTATCAGAATAAAATGTGTTGAAATGGAAACGTGAGTGACGTGTTGTGTTATTACACATTCATCAGCAGTACACATGTGGAGGACTTCAACACGTCCCAGTAGGGTGTGGGTTTAAATCCCCTGTACACCACCTTCATCTCCTGAGGCTGCAGTGTTCACAACACGCTGTGTGTGTGTGTGTGTGTGTGTGTGTGTGTGTGTTATCTACAGTAGAGTGTGAAGTGGCAGGGTGCAGGGTGTGTAAGGTAGTGTTGTGTGGCCTACAGAGGGCGCACTTCTCCACGGAGATGAATGGAGCTGAACGGGGAGCAGGAGTGCACCAGTCTGGGTGTAGAAGCTCCCGGGTCTCCTCCTACAGAGTTTACTGACGTAGTGAGCAGGAGTGAGCAGGAGGAGGGGTGTGTGTGTGTGTGTGTGTGTGTGTGTGTGTGTGTGTGTGTGTGTGTGTGTGTAGGCTGTGCCAATCGCACCCTGAGCACGAGGGGCGGAACTTCCGGGCTTAGGCAAGAAAAACAAAAAAAAAGAGTTGTCAGTAGTTTTGGACAGTGTGAGAGTTTAGTGCGGTGACAGGAGCGCACACACACACACACACACACACACACACACACACACACACACACACACACACACACACACACACACACCGCGGATTTGTACACTGTCCTGCGCACTGATTTAAGTGCACGTCGTTTCCTTTGGAGGAACTTTGGAGGAACTTTGGAGGTGAAGGTGATGATGATGATGATGATGATGATGATGATGATGATGATGATGATTATGATGATGATGATGATATGATGATGATGATGATGAGAACATAACGGATCCGGATCTGGAGAACTTTTACTGAAACGGTGCGCACGCGCTCATCTTCATATTACACCGTTGGATTTTTATAGGAGACGCGGTTTTCCCTCTGGAACACGGTGTGTGTGTGTGTGTGTGTGTGTGTGTGTGTGTGTGTGTGTGTGTGTGTGTGTGGTGATTTACACTCACTCTCACACAGAGTCCTCTCGGGGTCATTAGCAGGTGTCGGTGGTGTCGGTGTTGGTGGTGTCCGTGGTGGTGTGTGGTGGTGGTGTCGGTGTCGGTGGTGTCCGTGGTGGTGTTGGTGGGGTGTTGGTGTCGGTTTGGGTGGTGTGGTGGTGGTGTCGGTGTCGGTGGTGTGGTGGTGTGGTTGGTGGTGTCGGTGGTGGTGGTGTGGTGTGGTGGTGGTGGTGGTCGGTGTTCCGTCGTGGTGGGGTTGTCGGTGGTGGGTGTGGTGGTGTGGTGTTGGTCGGTGTTGGTGTAGGTGTCGGTGTTGGTGGTGTCGGTGTCGTGGTGGTGGTGGTGTAGGTGGGGGTGTCGGTGGTGTGGTGTGGTGGTGGTGTCGTTGGTGGGTGGGTGGTGGTGGTGGTCGTGGTGGTGTATGTGGGTTGGTGTCGTGTCGGTGTCGGTGTTGGTGGTGTCGGTCCTGGTGCAGAACTTCAGCCCAGTGTTGTTTCTTCACGCTGGTTTGATCGGGACCGTGTGGACAGGAGCGCGTGCGCGCGCGTGCATGTCCGTACAGAGAATTCCAGCACGTACTCCCTGGAAATAAGGAAAGTTTCTGTCGGACACACACACACACACACACGCACACACACACACACGCACACACACACACACACACACACACACACACACACACACACACACACACACGTGTTTGTCACAATAAGCGTCTCCTGTAACAGAGCCGTGATCTTATAGCGCATGCGTCTGACTCTTCCTGCATCAGGTATTTGTGTGAATACTCTATAACTGCTTTATAAATGCAGTGAGTGCACACACACACACACACGCACACACACACACACACACACACACACACACACACACACATTAAGCTTCATGTTGTGTGTGTGTGGTGTTAATGTGAAGACACTGGTGAATATCTGACCCTCAGAAGAGGGAGGCCGCGGGATGTGATACACACACATACACACACACACACACACACACACACACACACACACACACACACACACACACGCTACAGGATGAGTGGAGGTAAAAAGCGCAGCGGGTTCCAGATCACCAGCGTCACCTCCGATCTGGGAGAAAACTCCGCCCCCAAAAAGGATGTTAACGACACACCGCCTACTCCGCTTAGTGACGGGCCGCGGAGAGACTCCGCCCACTCGAAAGACCAGCCCACACCTTCGTCTATTTTACTTAACGGAGCCGCCTTTCTTCAGGCACTAAGCCCCACCCTTCTGACGCAGCAGAGCTCCAGCCAACCAGCGACGCCGGTCACTGTGCGGAAACAGCGCTCGCTGGATCAGGCCGTCACCGGGGGCGGAGCTTCCCGGTTTCGCGTGGTGCGTCTGGGGCAAGGATTGGGCGAGCCGTACAAACGGGGACGCTGGACCTGCGTGGACATGATGGAACGAGAACCGGAGCTACACGGTGTACGGCGCGTGATGGACAGCATGAGACACGCCCACTCATTGGAATCATTGGAGACTGTTGGGCTGGGCGGGGCTGAGGGAGAAGGCGGAGTCACACTAAAGACTCTAAAAGAGTTACGGGCAGGTCACATGGTACACTCGCAGGGCTCCGCCCACCTGATGGCACACAGCGGACCACCCTCACCCATTCACATAGACCACGACACACACTTCCTGTCACCCCCATTACACACACCGAACACACCCCACACCCGCAAAGTACCCCCCCCTCTCCACCTCAACATAGGCGTGGCAAACAAAGTAAGGGCAAAAAACACACACACACACACACACACACACACACACACACGTTTGTAAAATAACTAAGATGTTTGTTTTTCCGATAGCTCCGTGTTACACGATCACAGCCGACCTCTCCTGGTCCCCCTGCGAGTCAAGATGGTCCATTCCGCCCATCACTGACACCCATTCAGACCCCCTCAGCCCTGGCGTTGGCTCAGTCCATGTTTGGAGTGGGCGGGGCCTTTGGGCTGGTCACAGATGAAAGGTAAACTGCTATTTCTTTTTCATTTGTGTGTTTTACAAATAAATGTTTTTATTACAATCAGATCAGCTGCGTGTCAAATCCAGCCAATCAGCTGAGAGCTGTGTTAGCTCCGCCCCTTCTACATTTACTTACTGGAGACCTGAAATTCCAGTGTGGTTAAACTGGACGTTCTCCCTGTGAGGAGAAACTTCACACAACTGCCAGTAATCTGTGTGTGTGTGTGTGTGTGTGTGTGCACGTGTGTATGCGTGTGTCTCTGTGTGTGCGGGTGTGTGTGTGTGTGCAGGTGTGTATGCGTGTGTCTGTGTGTGTGCGGGGGTGGTGGTGTGTGACGTCTGTGTGTGTGTGTGTCGGGTGTGTGGGTGCTT
>JACRUU010000015.1:4320254-4332754 GCA_030449085.1 Kryptopterus vitreolus | reverse complement strand
TGCGTGACTCCTGGCCAATAGGAAAGTTCACCTGCTGCGAACGGAACTTCCTCTCATTCATCACAATACAAAGCAAAGATCAAACCAGCTGCTCAAAATGTCCTCCTGAATTTGACAGAAGCAGACTGAGACCCATTCACTGCACTGCCAAGCTCCACCTCCGCCACAGGGCTCAACACCTCCTCCGCCACACAGCGCGACTCAACACCTCCTCCGCCACAGGGCTCAACACCTCCTCCGCCACAGGGTTCTCACAGCCTCCGCCACAGGGCTCCTCCGCCACAGGGCTCAACACAGGGCTCAACACCGCCTCCGCCACAGGACTCAACACCTCCTCCGCCACAGGGCTCAACACAGCCTCCGCCACAGGGCTCAACAACACAGCTCAACACAGCCTCCGCCACAGGGCTCAACACACCCCGCCTCCGCCCAGGGCCACACCTCCTCCGGGCTCAACACCTCCTCCGCCACAGGGCTCAACACAGCCTCCGCCACAGGGCTCAACACAGCCTCCGCCACAGGCCCACCGGGCCACACCTCAACACAGCCTCCGCCACAGGGCTCAACACAGCCTCCGCCACAGGGCTCAACACAGCCTCCGCCACAGGGCTCAACACAGCCTCCGCCACAGGGCTCAAGCCTCCGCCACAGCTCAACACCTCCTCCGCCACAGGGCTCAACAACAGCCTCCGCCACAGGGCTCAACACCGCCTCCGCCACAGGGCTCAACACAGCCTCCGCCACAGGGCTCAACACCGCCTCCGCCACAGGGCTCAACACCGCCTCCGCCACAGGGCTCAACACAGACTCAACACCTCCTCCGCCACAGGGCTCAACACCTCCTCCGCCACAGGGCTCAACACAGCCTCCGCCACAGGGCTCAACACCTCCTCCGCCACAGGGCTCAACACCTCCTCCGCCACAGGGCTCAACACCAGCCTCCGCCACAGGGCTCAACACCAGCCTCCGCCACAGGGCTCAACACAGCTCGCACCTCCTCCGCCACAGGGCTCAACACCAGCCTCCGCCACAGGGCTCAACACCGCCTCCGCCACAGGGCTCAACACCTCCTCCGCCACAGGGCTCAACACCGCCTCCGCCACAGGGCTCAACACCGCCTCCGCCACAGGGCTCAACCGCCTCCGCCACAGGCTCAACTCCTCCGCCACAGGGCTCAAGCCTCCGCCACAGCTCAACACCTCCTCCGCCACAGGGCTCAACACAGCCTCCGCCACAGGGCTCAAGCTCCTCCGCCACAGGGCTCACACTCCTCCGCCACACTCCGCCACTGGGCTCAACACAGCCTCCGCCACAGGGCTCAACACAGCCTCCGCCACCGCCACAGGGCTCACAGCCTCCGCCACAGGGCTCAACACCTCCTCCGCCCAGGGCTCAACACCTCCTCCCACAGGGCTCAACACCTCCTCCGCCACAGGGCTCAACACCTTAGCCAGCAATATCTCCAGCCCTGAGCTCAAGACTAAAGCCAACACCACCTCCGCTACAGAGCATACCACCACCACTGCCTCCACAGGGCCTAATGCTAACTCTGCTATAAGTGCTAACATCACCACAGGACGTTGTGTGTTTACAGCCCCCAGAGTAAACAGGGCTAGTGTTAGCACTAATGCTAATCTGCTTTCCTCTCTCGGAGCTCCTCTTGTCGTTGGTGGTGAAAATAAAAGTGTGTTTATTCCTCCTGGAGTTCCTGTTTATCAGAGCGAACTCGTTCAGGCCAATGCTGCTGCTGTAACTCAGAGAGAGGGGAGGGGCCAAGCAAAGGGGAGGGTGTTACATACACCGTTCAAGCTCCGCCCCTCTGACTCCACCTTTTTCTCCCTGCTGTTGCTGTTACGCAGGTAAACCAGGGGATGTTCTCAGGGTTACATAAGGGCATTAACATTTCACCCATCGGGGAGTTAGGGTTCTGTGTCGGTGTGTGTGTGTGTGGTGTGTGTGTGGTGTGTGTGTGTGTGTGTGGTGTGTGTGTGTGTGTGTAAACTTGTGTTTTTTTTATCTGGAATAGACACCAGTAATGTGAACCATGTGCTGCTTACCGCAATTCAGAACAATAACATCATTGTCACACACACACCACTGGTCTGTGATCTGTGTGTATTATTCTGTGTGTGTGTGTGTGTGTGTGTGTGTGTGTGTGTGTGTGTAAGTGTAAGTGTGTGTGTGTAAGAGAAAGAGGGCAGAAAGATTCAGGTTTGTTTATGAAAATATTTCTTTTACATTTTCCTAGAAACAGTAACAGCATTATGTGCCTTTGTTTTTCCAGAAGAGTGTGTAATGATATTAAAAATGTGGTGTGTGTGTGTGTGTGTGTGTGTGTGTGTGTGTGTGTGAAACTCTCTTCCTGTAGTGGGTCAAGTAACAGCATGATTGCCATAGACAACAAAATTGAGCAAGCCATGGTGAGTAAGTGTGTGTGTGTGTGTGTGTGTGTGTGTGTGTGTGTGTGTGTGTGTGTGTGTGTGTGTGTGTGTGCATAGACTCTTAAATGAATATGAAACAGATGTAATATACATTGATGTGAATAAGAAAGTGATATACATATAAAAGTTATTTTATAAAGTTATTTTTTGCTCAGACTTTTTCTCACCGTGTGTAAATTAGACTTTCTACATTTATTTTTATATTCATGTTTACGTGTGTGTGTGTGTGTGTGTGTGTGTGTGTGTGTGTGACGTGCAGGATCTTGTGAAGGCCCACCTGATGCTGGCAGTGAGGGAGGAGGTGGAGGTCCTGAGGGAGCAGATAAAGGAGTTGGCAGAGAGAAACGCTCAGCTGGAGAGAGAGAACTACATCCTCCGAGCGCTCAGGGAGAACCAGTGACACCTCCCAGTCCAGCTGCATCATGGGAAATGGAGTCCTTCCTCAGTCAGATCTCAACACCAGTGGGCTGGAGAGAGGAAGATGGATGGATGGAGAGAGGAAGATGGATGGATGGAGAGAGGATGGATGGATGGATGAGATAGATGGATGGATGGAGAGAGAAAGAGGGATGGATGGAGAGAGAGGATGGATGAGAGGGAGGATGGATGGATGGATGGAGAGAGGAGATGGATGGATGGAGAGAGGAAGATGGATGGAGAGGGAAGATGGATGGATGAGAGAGGATGGATGGATGGGAGATGGGAGGAGGATGAGGAGGATGGATTATGGAGGATAGATGATGATGAGAGAGAGGGATGGATGGATGAGATGAGGGAATGGACGAAGGACAATGTGAGGAGAGAGGAAGATGGATGGATGGATGGAGAGAGGAGGATGGATGGATGGAGAGATTGAGGACTATTGAACAGAGAGATGAAATTGAGGATTAATTTAACAAAAGATTATAAAAGGGTTTTTGCATTGTGGATGCAAAAGAACTGTAGAATGTCTCTCTAACACACACACACACACACACACACACCCACACACACACACACACACACACACACACACACACACACACACTAATAAATTAACAGGGTTAATATCAGTGACACTGAATTCTGTATGTTTTTTTTACTGTTAAAACTGTGTGTGTGTGTGTGTGTGTGTGTTGTGTGTGTGTGTAAACAGTTAGCTTTGTAATTAAATGTTGTTGTGGTTGTTGTGGGGACTCCGTGGCTCTGGTTTTATCGGTGTGTGTTATTGTACAAACACAACTGTATGTTTAATAAATAATCTGACTGATCACTGGATAATGCGGGATTTCTCTTAAAACACTTTACTGTTTCTCCAGTAGGAGGACACACACACCACACACACACCACAAACACACACACACCACACGCCGCTGCCAACACATCACATCCAACACAGACCACACGCGCGCGCGGCACACACAGACACACCCACCCACACACAAACACACATCTAATCAACACCTTCAATAACACACCAATCCAATCACAGGCAACACTCATATACCACACATCTAATCAACACTCACACCTACACTCTATACAAACACAGCCTCCAATCACCATACACACACACACACACCATCATACACTCATCATACCTTTAATCACTCTCTCTCTCTCTCACACACACACACCCACACACCCTCATAGCACCATCTACTCCAACAACACTCACACCATTCCAATCACATAACCACACTTCACACCCTCATATACAACACACTCATATACACACCCCAATCACATACACTCGCTCTCCTCACACACACACACACACACACACACTCATACACACATACACACACACATACCCCATATACACTCTCACACACACACACACACACACTCATACACACACACACACACATTACACACATTACACACACTACACACATCACACACACACACCACACCACACCACAACCACACCACACAAACCCTCATACACCATATAATCACACTGACACGCATAATACGACATCCACCATACACAGCACGCACACACACACAACTCCAGATACCCACAGTATATACACACATCCAATCACTACACTCGAGCTCCTCGGCACACACACACCACACACCACCCAACACCCACAAAAAAAAACACCGCATACACACTCTAATCATCCATACACTCATATACACAATCCAGCACATCACCCCACACACATCATAACACACACAGCAGGCACAACTACCCTCATTCTACACATCCAATCACTACACTCCTCCTCACACACACCACACACCCAACACCCCCATACACACATCTAAATCAACCCACTCCATACACACACTCCAATCACATACCAACTCTCTCTCTCCACACACACACCACACACACAACACACCACACACACCACACAACACACAACACCACACCGTCATTACACACACATCCAACAGACACACTCATATACACACACTCAGACATACACTCATATACACACATCCAATCACACACACACACTCATAGACACACTCATACACACACGCACACTCATACACACATCTAATCACACATACACTCATATACACACATCCAATCACACACACACGCTCCCAAACACACAGCACACACATCACACACATCACACATATCACACATATCACACATATCACACATCACACACATCACACACACCCCACACACACACCCCCACACACCCACAACCCCACACACACACACACATCCTACGCACACCATTCAGATACAACCAACACATCCATCACATACACACTGGATACACGCATCTAATCACCACACTCACACAACACCACCACCCGCAATACACACATTCTATACACCCATCCAAATCTGTTACAACACACTCTCTACTCACACCACACACCACACTCTATACACACTCTATCACCCATCACTCTATCACACACCTCCAATCACTACACACTCTCTCTCACACACACACTCACACACTCCATATTACCACATCAATCACCCACTCCACATACACACAACATCGCATCACATACTCCATCTCTCCTCTCACCCACCACACAACACCTCTAATCACACACACATTACACCATCCAATCACATATACACACATCCATCACATACACACACATACACATCCATCACAATCAATCATCACTCATATACACACACATCCATCACATACACACATCCAATCACATACATCATATACACACATCCAATACACACACACACACCACACTCACACATACACTCATATAACCACACACCACACACACTCATACACACACAATCATATACACACACTCATACACACACGCACACTCATACACACATCTAATCACACATACACTCCAGCTACCACAATCCATCACATACACACTCACACACACACCCACAATCACACACACTCAATATACACACACATCTAGTCACACATACACTCATATACACACATCCAATCCACATACACACACTCTCCACACACACACACACCATCCCCACCTCGAATCACACATACACTCATATACACACATCCAACACATACACACACACTCTCACACACACACTCATATACACACACATCTAGTCACACATACACTCATATACACACATCCAATCACATACACACTCTCACACTCACACACACGCCACACCCAACCCAGACACACACACAACACTCATTACACCATCCAATCACATACCTCTCCTCATCCATCACACACACACCCACACAACCACACTAAACATACATACACTCATATCCCACACCCTCACATCCACGCTCCTCTCACACACAACCACACACACCACACAAAACACACACACACACACACAAACTCATATACACACACACACACACACTCTCTGTCCCACACACACACACACACCAACCCACCACACACACACACACAACACTCATTACACACATCTAATCACAAACATTCATATACACACACCCAACACATACACTCTCTCTCTCTCACACACACACACACACACACACACAACACACACTCAGATAACCCACCTCATACACACATCATACACAACCCATATACACATCCAATCACATACACACATCACACACACACCACCACACACAAACACACAACATTACCACACCATACACACACTCCTCTCACCACACACACACACTCATATACACACATCTACACACCACACACACACACTCTCTCTCCCACACACACACACACACACAAACACCCACAACACACACACACATACACACATCCAATCACATACACACTCTCTCTCTCTCACACACACAAAAACACACACACAATCCCATATACACACATCCAATCACATATACACACATCCAATCACATATACACACATCCAATCACATATACACACATCCAATCACATACACTCTATACCCAGACACACACACACACACACACGCACACCCCCACACTACACTCATACACACATCTAATCACACACACTCACACACATCCAATCACATACACACACATACACAAACACACTCATATACACACACATACACTCCTACACACACACACACACAAACCTCATATACACACACGCACAAACATATACCCACACTACACACAACACACAATACACGTATAAAACACACTACACACACACACTACACTACCTACAGACAACAATATAATACACACACTACACACATTACAGGTGTATATTATTATATTATATTATTTATTTATTTTATTATTATTATCAGTTGCACTTTTAGGAAATATTCTATAACACGTTATTCCTGCGTGTTGTTTGTTACCTGCGCGCGCGTGTGTGTGTTGTTTATGTTTATTTAAAATCTGCAGTTTATTACAACAAAACTTTAAGAGTGAAATCATTAAAAACACGTGCCATAAATAATGAATAAAACAAACCGCGTTGCGCTGCGTGTGCTGTGCGCATGCGCAGCGGCAATCCTCTGAACCCGGAAGTGAGGTGTGTGGTGTTGTTGTTGTTGTTGTTGTTGTTGTTGAGGAGGGAGTTTTGAAAAGTCGTTGGTTTTCTTTACATTACAATTCATGTTTACATTCCGGACCTGCGTGTAACGGAACAGTAAGTGTTTCTTTAATGTATAATAAAGTGAAAGTGTTTATAATGTAACGTTTATAATGAAGCGTTTATAATGAAGTGTTTATAATGTAGTGTTTATAATGAAGTGTTTATAATGTAACGTTTATAATGAAGTGATTATAATGAAGTGTTTATAATGTTTATAATGAAGTGTTTATAATGTAACGTTTATAATGAAGCGTTTATAATGAAGTGTTTATAATGTAACGTTTATAATGAAGCGTTTATAATGAAGTGTTTATAATGTAACGTTTATAATGAAGCGTTTATAATGAAGTGTTTATAATGTAACGTTTATAATGAAGCGTTTATAATGAAGTGTTTATAATGTAACGTTTATAATGAAGTGATTATAATGAAGTGTTTATAATGTAACGTTTATAATGAAGTGATTATAATGAAGTGTTTATAATGTAACGTTTATAATGAAGTGTTTATAATGTAACGTTTATAATGTAACGTTTATAATGAAGTGTTTATAATGTAACGTTTATAATGAAGTGTTTATAATGTAACGTTTACAATGAAGTGTTTATAATGAAGTGTTTATAATGAAGTGTTTATAATGTAACGTTTACAATGAAGTGTTTATAATGAAGTGTTTATAATGAAGTGTTGGGGGGTTTTTTATAATGTAGTGTTTATAATGTAGTGTTTATAATGAAGCGTTTATAATGAAGTGTTTATAATGTAGTGTTTATAATGAAGTGTTTATAATGAAGTGTTTATAATGAAGTGTTTATAATGTAGTGTTTATAATGAAGTGTTTATAATGAAGTGTTTATAATGAAGTGTTTATAATGAAGTGTTTATAATGAAGTGTTTATAATGAAGTGTTTATAATGAAGTGTTTATAATGAAGTGTTTATAATGAAGTGTTTATAATGAAGTGTTTATGGAGATCTGTGGAACTCCTAATGATCTGCGCTGGAAGATCTGAGCTTATTGAGATTAGAGAAGATAATAAAATATACATTATATTTACAGTAAAAGTACATTTACTGAGTTTCTAAAGTGTGCACAATCCTGTGTGTGTGTGTGTGTGTGTGTGTGTGTGTGTGTGTGTGTGTATACCAGTTAATAGACATGGAGAGTGCGCTGATGGAGATGGCCCCGCCCCCGGTGCCTGTTTGCCCCGCCCCTGCCCCGTCCCAGTGCCCGGAGCTGGACTTGTCCCTGACAGTGACCCCAGACAGAGCAGGAGGTTCAGGTGGAGCTCAGAACCAAGGAAAACCCGAAACACGTCCACGACAGGTGTGACATCAACATCATACACACTGAAATCAAATGAATTCTGGTATTTAAAGTGATGATGATGATGATGATGGTGATGATGTGATATGATGGTGGTGATGATGATGTGGTGGTGATGATGATGTGGTGATGATGGTGGTAATGATGGTGATGATGATGTGGTGGTAATGATGGTGATGATGATGGTGATGTGGTGGTGATGGTGTGATTGGGGTAAGGAGGGTGACGATGGTGGTGATGTGGTGATGATGATTGGGGTGGTGGTGATGATGGTGATGATGATGGGTGATGTGATGTTGATGATGATGATGAAGATGGTGATGTGTATGATGATGATGATGTGTATGATGTATGATGATGATGATGATGATGATGATGAGGTGGTGATGGTGATGGGTTAGGCTCCCCGGGGGCGGGAGGGGGCGGGGCAGGATGAGGTGGTTGGACTGGGAGGAGGGAGGTGGTCTGGCCTGGGGGGAGGGAGGAGGGGGGGGAGGGAGTGGGGGGGGATAGGACGGGGGAGGAGGATGTGGGAGGCCCGGGTTTGGGGGTGGGGGAGGGGGAGGAGGAGGAGGAGGGAGGGGGGGGGAGGAGGGGGGGGGGTGGGGGGGGGGGTGTGGGGCGGGGGGGGGGGGGTGGGGGAGGAGGGTGGGGGGGGGGGGGGAGGGGGGGGGGCAGGAGGAGGAGTGAGGACGTGCAGGGGGGAGGAGGGATGAGTCGGCGGAGGAGGAGGTAGGAGGAGGGGTGTGTGACTGGAGGGGGGGGTGGAGGGATTCATGACGGGGGTGGGGGTGGAGGGGGGGGAGGAGGGGGAGGAGGGGGCGGGGGGATGGGGAGGAGGTTGAGGGGGAGGAGGAGGAGGATGATGGTGGGAGGAGAGTGTGGGGATGATGGTTGAGGAGGGTATGGTGGCTGGAGGAGGGTGGTGGAGGAGGGCCGTGATGAGGAGGATGGGGGGAGGGAGGAGGGGGGGAGGATTTGGTGAGGCAGTGGGTGGTGGGGATGAGGGGTGGGGGAGGGGAGCGGGAGGACTGAGCCTGGTGATGATCGGAGGGGGATGATGGATGGTGGTGAGTGATGGGTCCGACTGATGCATCGCGTGGATGCAATGTGGTCGTGATGACTGGTGATGATGATGCAGTGGTCCGAAGGAGGATGGTGGTGTGAGGATGGTTGTGAGGGTGGGGTGATGAGGATGGTGAGTGATGATGTTGTGATGATGTTGTGATGATGATGTGATGATGATGATGTGAGGATGATGATGTGATGATGATGATGATAATGATGGTGATGATGGTGGTTGTGGTGGTGGTGATGGTGGTGATGAGGGTGGTGATGGTGATGATGTGTATGATGATGATGGGGTGATGATGATGATGGGATGTGATGATGATGATGTGGTGATGATGGTGGTGATGATGATGGTGATGATGATGATGGTGGTGATGATGGTGATGATGATGATGATGATGATGATGATGATGATGGTGGTGATGATGATGATGGTGATGATGGTGATTTTTCTCCACATAAGGTGCGTTTTGCTGTGAGTCCTGACTCCTCCTCCTCCAACCAGCTTTCTTTTACTGTGAATACACAACACTACAGTAACCAATCAGCAGCTGAGAACCATCACAGGAAAGAAAAACAAGGTAACACACAAAGGATTGTTTTTGTAATTTGTGTAAACACACATGCACTTATCTGTGTGTGTGGTGTGTGTGTGTGTGTGTGTGCGCGCCACTAGGGGGCAGTGAGCACACTAACAGTACTGTACTGTATAATAGATCCACAATGATGAAGAGGGGCTCGTGTTCTCTCTGAGTGATGAACAACAAAAGAAGGGGCGGAGTTAAAACACACGCGCTCTGAGGGCGGAGCTACAACAGCTGGAGGAGGAGAGTTTAATTCCAAAGGCAGTGCAGGAGAGATAAGAACTCCACTAGAGTACAGGGTGTGTCCAAACCCGTGTAGCTGAAGGTACACACACAGGTATATACAGTGTGTGTGTGTGTGTGTGTGTGTGTGTGTGTAATCTCTCTGTGTTTTTCTTTCAGGTGTGAATTTTCCACGCACTCATCATCTCTATCGTTCTCTTGTAAGCGTCAGTCTGTCACATGATCAGCTCATTACTGAGGCCTTGCGTGATAGACCAACTTTAGCTCCACCCACAACCAGCCATTACACCAAGGTGTGTGCAGTAATATCACAGGTTTCAAAATATCTACACACATTTATAGCATTATGTTCTTTTAAATCTGTGTGTGTGTGTGTGTGTGTGTGTGTGTTGTAGACCCGCTCCCCTCCAGCAGAGGGCCCTGACCTGCTCTGTTTCTATGAGCCTCACTGTGTTGTCAGGGAGACCCCTCTGTTGCCAGGCGACCACATCCCCGTACCCCAACCCCGTCCTGCCCCCAGACCTGCTCACATGACCTTTCACCTACTTCAGAGACACAGACAGTGGGAGGCATGATCGTAGAGAACGTGTCACTTCCTGTAGGCGGAGTAATCCTGCACCGTGTGTGTGTGTGTGTGTGGTTGTGTGTGTGTGGTGTGTGACCCGATCATTAATAAATGTTTCAGTGTGGAGACGAGGCTCTGTCGTTGTTTATGTCACCATCACTACATACAGTTTCTAACCCGTTGCTATGGTTACAGGAAATGCAGGAGATGGGATGTAACTACAACACACACACACACACACACACACACACACACACACACACACACACCATGAGGCAACAGGAGTTATTGTTGATACCGATAAATAAACCAATTATTAAATACAGGTGTGTGTGTGTGTGTGTGTGTGTTTTCCATCCCACCATATAAAAAACAAACATGCCTTTAATAGTAACATTAATCCTAAACAAAAATGGATTTTAATCTTCATTATTCATCAGAGACTCCCTACTATAATAGGGAGGGTACACCACACACACACACACACACACACACACACACACACATTACACACACATACACACCACCACACACACACACATACACACAACACACCCCACACACACACACAAAACACAAACACCACACACCACCTAACACATACACACACACACACACATACCACACACACAAACACACACACAAAAAAAAAACACACACACACACAAATACACACACACACCTACACACACACACCACACACACAAAAAAACACACACAAAAAAAAAAACACACACACACCCACACACACCACACACACATACACACACACACACACACCACACACACCACCAACACACAACACACACACACACACACACTCACCACCTTCTCTCTCTCTCTCCTCTTCTCGCTGTCCCCTGCTCGTTCCACACACACACACACATACAATAAATACACCACAACCCACACACACACAGACACACACACAAAAACATACACAAAACTACACATACACAAGACATACAAAACAACAATCTACTGCTAAATACAATACAATAGCCATACTCGCTCCTCATACACCACAAAAAAAAAAAAACACACACACACACACACTACACACCACACACTACACACACACACATACAATACACACAACAACAAACACACATACACACACACACACACATACAAATACACAGACACACACACACACAGTACATACCACAAATACACATATACACCACACACATACACCACACACACATACACATAAACACACACACACACTAACAACACACACACACACACACACAACACACATTACACACCACACACCACAAATACATAACACC
>JACRUU010000015.1:4302754-4305254 GCA_030449085.1 Kryptopterus vitreolus | reverse complement strand
CAACACCCCTGTAGGTGGAAATTGGTATTGCAAGGTATACACAATGGCGCCAAATTAAACACAAATTCCCGCCATATGCAAATTTCCAGGTATGGACGTAGATTACGTCAATCAGATTTGCATATGTATTGCGTATGTATGAAAGCCCGTTTACAGAGCGGACAGAAAAAAACCCGGGAAAGAGTTTTTCAGAGAAAACTCGGCGATTTTAGTTAACGTTCACGTCTGCCGGCTTCCGTACGCCTCAGAATGAATAGGAAGCGATATAAGTTTAGCTCCGGGATGCCGGCTTCTCTATACCGCTAAAGGAAGAGGAAGCGGTATTAGCCTAGCTCCGGGCTGCCGGCTTCCGTGTACCGCTAAAGGAAGAGGAAGCGGCTTAGTTTAGCTCCGGGATCCGGCTTCCGATACCGCAAAGGAAGCGATTAGCCTCCGACCGCTAGCCGAAGCGATTTAGGCTCCGGGATGCCGGCTTCCGTTACCGCTAAAGGAAGCGATTTAGGTCCGGGATGCCGGCTTCCTTAGCTAAAGGAAGAGGAAGCGATATTAGCTTAGCTCCGGGATGCCGGCTTCCGTGTACCGCTAAAGGAAGAGGAAGCGGTATTAGCTTAGCTCCGGGCTGCCGGCTTCCGTATACCGCTAAAGGAAACGGAAGCGATATTAGCTTAGCTCCGGGCTGCCGGCCAGACTTCCACATACCGCAAGAGGAAGAGGAAGCGATTTAGCCTCGCTCCGGGAACACCTGACTGGAAGAAAAGTGAGTACCATATTTCTTATATTTGATGACTGTTTTACTTAATGCACGTAAAATGTGCTTTCTTATTTTAATCGGCCACGTGTATAAAAACCGGAGCACACTGCGTATAATCACTGATCATTGATTAAAGGCTGCATATAAAAAGAAGAGTATAACAAACTCCAAAATATGTCACAATATTTGTCCGTGATTTAAAATAATCATAACTTTTGTACGATTTTTGTAACTATCTGTTCTCTCAGAGGTAATGTTGGTAACATCTACTCAGAGATAATGTTGTATGTCTGAGAATCTTAACACATCCTGCCATGATATAATGTACATCAATGTTCTATCACCCTAAATAAAGGATTTGTAATTTATTCCGTATACCTATCCTCATCCCGCAGTGGGGAAATTTCAGTGTTACACAGGTATACTTGCAATATGCAGTATGCAATTTTAGCAATAAAATTCAGATTGTTATAAAAAGAAAAATAAATTACTTAATCAAAAAATCTGTTTCATGTTTATCCCTGTATTGTTCGACTGGTAAAAGCTGATATGAGATGTAAAAAGTAATAAGTAGTGCAACATTTTTAGAGCATTGTTTTTTTTTTATATTAGTATTGCTTTGGCCAGATAAAGATTAACCCTTGGCATGTCATTTTGTAGTGAGTCTAATGAGGAGTCGGACCAGCGGACTAAATCCTCTCAAAGACGCTGAAAACCATGTAAAAATGGGCAAAGATAAAGACATAATAACAGGAAGATACATTAATCCCACAAAAGGTAAGTTTTTTTATATGTAAACTTTTTCTTGTTTAGTTATTGTCTATTGTATTCGAGACCCACTGCTTCAGCATGTGACATGTACTCTGTAAAATGTATGCAATAATAAATACATGTTCCAGTGATCTAGTGATTCATGCTCTCTAATCAATCGAATTAAGGAGCTTAATGCTCTGTTCTAAGACAAAATATTATATTAGAACAGCACTTAAAGGGAAATGCATCATATACCATGATCTACTAAATTATAGAATTTGGACAGAGAATGTAAGTAATTGCAAAGGATTATGTTCTCCAACAATGTTTCATTTAATCAATTTTCTGTTTAATCGATTTAATTCAATCAATTGTAACTGTTACATTTAATGGGAAAAGAAAAAGAAAATCAACCAAATATATCAACTTAAAAGATTGGCCAATTGGCATTGACCAGGGAAAAACCCATATCAGTTGACCCCTGCTACTTAACTAATTCATAGGTAGTTGGCACTACCTTATAAGTTCTGTAGAACTTATAAGCACAATATTAACTGATTAAATGTATTTATTATTTTAATCCTGATTAAATGTATTTATTACTTATAATTAGGGACAGGAAATATGCAAGGTTGAGTATTTCTGAATGTTATTGAAGTAATTATACATGCATCACCCAGTTGATGCTAGTATATCATTTAATTTGTTCCTTTCTTTCAGATCCCTGATGAGGCCATTGCTCCAGCAATGACAGAAAGTCAAGTCATATCTTCTACAGAGGTCAATTAATATTTTCTTTTAATTTAGTTTAGGCGCTCATAAATTGTAAGTCGCTAATTTAGGCGCTCATAAATTGCCGTTGCACAAATTACATTCTATTAGTGATACTAAATGTGACTTAGTAGTAGATTGTTGTTTTATAACACTTGTGTATGTGTATTCATGGTTTACGAGGACAGGGTTTGGTTTATTGAGGAGCCAGTATGGCTATTGTAT
>JACRUU010000015.1:4292022-4302254 GCA_030449085.1 Kryptopterus vitreolus | reverse complement strand
GTGCAATATCATTTAATGAGCATCAAATAAAAAAAAAAAAGTATTAACTGACCTCTGTAGGAGATATGTCTTCACTTTCTGTCATGGCTGGAGTGATGGTATGATTGAAAAGCTGAAAGAGAGGAAGATTAAAGTGGAATAATATGTGAGATTCTGTTATTTACAGAAAACATTAAATCTAACAAAACCAAATAATGTTTTCTGAACATTGAATAAACACACAAAAGTGCTATAACAAAACAATCTTCTACCATATCCTACACAATAGCCATACTGGCTCCTCATAAACCAAACCCTGTCCTCGTAAACCATGAATACACATACACAAGTGTTATAAAACAACAATCTACTACTAAGTCACATTTAGTATCACTAATAGAATGTAATTTGTGCAACGGCAATTTATGAGCGCCTAAATTAGCGACTTACAATTTATGAGCGCCTAAACTAAATTAAAAGAAAATATTAATTGACCTCTGTAGAAGATATGACTTGACTTTCTGTCATTGCTGGAGCAATGGCCTCATCAGGGATCTGAAAGAAAGGAACAAATTAAATGATATACTAGCATCAACTGGGTGATGCATGTATAATTACTTCAATAACATTCAGAAATACTCAACCTTGCATATTTCCTGTCCCTAATTATAAGTAATAAATACATTTAATCAGGATTAAAAGTAATAAATACATTTAATCAGGATTAAAATTGTGCTTATAAGTTCTACAGAACTTATAAGAAGGTAGTGCCAACTACCTATGAATTAGTTAAGTAGCAGGGGTCAACTGATATGGGTTTTTCCCTGGTCAATGCCAATTGGCCAATCTTTTAAGTTGATATATTTGGTTGATTTTCTTTTTCTTTTCCCATTAAATGTAACAGTTACAATTGATTGAATTAAATCGATTAAACAGAAAATTGATTAAATGAAACATTGTTGGAGAACATAATCCTTTGCAATTACTTACATTCTCTGTCCAAATTCTATAATTTAGTAGATCATGGTATATGATGCATTTCCCTTTAAGTGCTGTTCTAATATAATATTTTGTCTTAGAACAGAGCATTAAGCTCTTAATTCGATTGATTAGAGAGCATGAATCACTAGATCACTGGAACATGTATTTATTATTGCATACATTTTACAGAGTACATGTCACATGCTGAAGCAGTGGGTCTCGAATACAATACACAATAACTAAACAAGAAAAAGTTTACATATAAAAAAACTTACCTTTTGTGGGATTAATGTATCTTCCTGTTATTGTGTCTTTATCTTTGCCCATTTTTACATGGTTTTCAGCGTCTTTGAGAGGATTTAGTCCGCTGGTCCGACTCCTCATTAGACTCACTACAAAATGACATGCCAAGGGTTAATCTTTATCTGGCCAAAGCATACTAATATAAAAAAAACAATGCTCTAAAAATGTTGCACTACTTATTACTTTTTACATCTCATATCAGCTTTTACCAGTCGAACAATACAGGGATAAACATGAAACAGATTTTTTTATTAAGTAATTTATTTTTCTTTTTATAACAATCTGAATTTTATTGCTAAAATTGCATACTGCATATTGCAAGTATACCTGTGTAACACTGAAATTTCCCCACTGCGGGATGAGGATAGGTATACGGAATAAATTACAAATCCTTTATTTAGGGTGATAGAACATTGATGTACATTATATCATGGCAGGATGTGTTAAGATTCTCAGACATACAACATTATCTCTGAGTAGATGTTACCAACATTACCTCTGAGAGAACAGATAGTTACAAAATCGTACAAAAGTTATGATTATTTTAAATCACGGACAAATATTGTGACATATTTTGGAGTTTGTTATACTCTTCTTTTTATATGCAGCCTTTAATCAATGATCAGTGATTATACACAGTGTGCTCCGGTTTTTATACACGTGACCGATTAAAATAAGAAAGCACATTTTACGTGCATTAAGTAAAACAGTCATCAAATATAAGAAATATGGTACTCACTTTTCTTCCAGTCAGGTGTTCCCGGAGCGAGGCTAAATCGCTTCCTCTTCCTCTTGCGGTATGTGGAAGTCTGCCGGCAGCCCGGAGCTAGGGAAGGCCGCTTCTTCCGTTCTACGGTAGCGGATAAGGAAGCCGGCATCCCGGAGCGAGGCTAATATCGCTTCCGTTTGCGGTACACGGAAGCCGGCAGCCCGGAGCTAAGCTAATACCGCTTCCTCTTCCTTTAGCGGTATAGAGAAGCCGGCAGCCCGGAGCTAAACTTATATCGCTTCCTATTCATTCTGAGGCGTACGGAAGCCGGCAGACGTGAACTTAACTAAAATCGCCGAGTTTTCTCTGAACAACTCTTTCCCGGGTTTTTTTCTGTCAGCTCTGTAAACGGACTTTCATACATACGCAATACATATGCAAATCTGATTGACGTAATCTACGTCCATACCTGGAAATTTGCATATGGCGGGAATTTGTGTTTAATTTGGCGCCATTGTGTATACCTTGCAATACCAATTTCCACCTACAGGGGTGTTGTTACAAGTTAACACATACACATCATGGTTTAAGGGGACTGAAATTGTAACGGTTATAAACAAAGGTAGGGAGTGTAATAAGAGATAAATAACAACATTAATGAAGAAATCCTGGAATTTACTAATCAAATTACAGCAATAATTATTTAAATTATATCAGTCAATAAATATGCACCATTTAAAATTCCAGAATTAGAGACCACTGATAATGGTCTCATAAACCGATTGGTCTTGTAATGCTGGTATGTAAACCTGAAAATTGGTTTCATAAACCATATATGCAAACACACACACACACACACACACACCTCACTGACCTCGTCACCTTCACCCTGCCTGCAGCTCTCACACACACAACACACCACACGCACACACCCCACACACACCACACAACACACCACACCTCACTCACCTCGTCACCTTCACCCTGCCTGCAGGTCTCACCCGCGCACAACACACACCACACCACACACCACACCACACACACACACACACACCTCACTCACCTCGTCACCTTCACCCTCCTGCAGGTCTCACACACCCACACACACACACACGACACACACACAAACACACCCTCTCTGACCTCGTCACCTTCACCTGCGCAGTCCACACACATTCACACAACGCACACACACACACTACCATCACACACACACAACAACCACACACACACCCACCTCACTCACCTCGTCACCTTCACCCTGCCTGCAGTCTCACACAACACACACACACATCACACACACACACCACATCACACACACACACACACACTCACTCACCTCGTCACCTTCACCCTTCCTGCAGGTCGCACACACCACACACGGACGCACACACACCCAACACACACACACCCAGCACACACACACACCCACTGCTGACCTCGTCACCTTCACCCTGCCCCTGCAGTCTCCCACACACACACACCGACACGCACACACCACACACCACACACACACACACACACACACTGACCTCGTCACCTTGCAACCCGCGCTGCAGTTCTACCACCCACCACCCACAACACACACCACACACCTCACTGACCTCGCACAATTCACCCTGCCTGCCGTTCTCACACACACACACGCACACACACACACACACCACACACACACACACACACCCACACCACAACCCACACACACCTCACGGACCTCGTCACCTTTCACCCTGCCCTGCAGGTCTCACCCACACACAACACCCAACACACACTCACACACACAACACACACACCCACACATACACTGACCTCGGTCAACCTATCACCCTGCCTGCAGTCTCATCACCACACACGACAACACACACACACACCTCACGACCCTCGTCACCCTCACCCTGCCTGCAGGTCTCACACCCACACCCACACACACACCACAGTCAAATAGACACACCTCACTGACCTCGTCACCTTCACCCTGCCTGCAAAGGTCTCACACACACACCCACAACACACACCCACACACACACAACACCCACCCCCTCACTGCCTCGTCACCTTCCTCACCCTGCCTGCAGGTATCACACACACACCCCCACACCATACACACACACACACACACACACACACCGCACTGACCTCGTCACTTCACCCTGCCTGCCAGGTCCTCACAACACAGACACCCACACACACACGCCCCACACCTCACTGACCTCGTCACCTTCACCCTGCCTGCAGCTCTCACACACACCAATACACACACACCCACACACACCACCTCACTGACCTCGTCACCTTCACCCTGCCTGCAGGTCTCACACACATCACACACACACACACACAACACACCCACCACCCACACACCCCCACACCGCACTGACTCGTCACCTTCACCCTGCCTGCAGTCTCACCACACACCACACACATGCCCCCAACACACACACACACCACCACACACACACACACACCAATACCACACACACCACCCTCACTGACCTCGTCACCTTCACCCTGCCTCGTCTCACACACATCACAACACACACACACACACACACACACACACCCACACACACCCACACCCCTCACTACTCGTCCACCTTCACCCTGCCTGCCGGTCTCACAGCACACACACACACACACACACACACAACACACACACACACACCACACTCACTGCCTCGTCACCTTCACCACCCCTTCTGCCGTTCTCACCACACACACACACACACACACACACACACACACACAACACACACACACGACACACACAAACACACACACACACACACCTCACTCACCTCGTCACCTTCACCCTGCCTGCAGGTCTCACACACACACACACACCACACACAACACCACACACCTCCACGACCGCTCGTCACCGTTCACCCTGCCTGCAGGTCTCCACCACACCACACACCACACACACACAACACACACCCCTCACTGACCTCAGTCCCCTTCCACCCCCTGCCTGCAGGGTCTCACACACACACACCTGCACAACACAACACACACCTCACTCACCTCACTGACCTCGTCACCTTCACCCTGCCTGCAGGTCTCACACACACACACACCACACCCCCCACACACCCACACACACCCCCCACACATCACTGACCTCGTCACCTTCACCCTGCCTGCATGTCTCACAACACACACACACACACACCCCACACCACACACACACACCTCACTGACCTCGTCACCTTCACCCTGCCTGCAGTCCACACACACACACAAGACCCACACACACACACACACACTGACCTCGTCACCTTCACCTTCCTGCGGTCCTCACACACACACACACACCACACTCACACACACACACACCCTCCACTGACCTCTTCACCTTCACCCGTCCTGCATGTCTCACAACACACCCACCCACGTACACGAGCACACACACACACACACACCTCACTGACCTCGTCACCTTCACCCTGCCTGCAGGTCCACACACACACACACCACACCCACACTCACTGACCTCTCCACTTCACCCTGCCTGCAAGGGCTCACACCCACACACACACACACAAACACACACACCACACACACAAAAAAACACACACCTCACTACCTCGCACCTTCACCCTGCGGCAGTCTCACACACACCACACACACACACAATCACACACACACACACAAACACTCACTCACCTCGTACCTCAACCCTGCCTGCAGGTCTCACACACACACTCACACATCTCACACACACCTCACACACTCACACACACACACAACCTCATCATTCCTCGTCACCTTCACCCTGCCTCAGGTCGCACACACACACACACAAACAACACACAACACACAACACCCACACCCCCGAAACCTCACTCACCTCACTCCACCTCTTGCACCTTCACCCTGCCTGCAGGTCACACACACACACCACCACACACACACTCACACACACACACAACACCACACTCAGCACCCCAGCACCCTCTTCACCTTCACCGCTGCCTGCAGGTCACACGCAGCCTCACACACACACACTCACACACACACACAACCACCCACTCACCTCACTCACCGCCTCGTCACCTTCACCCTGCCTGCAGGTCACACACACACACACACACACACACACACCTCCTCCCCTCTGTCACCTCATCCCTCCTGCAGGCACACACACACACCACCCCACACACACCTCACTCACCTCGTCACCTTCACCCTGCCTGCAGGTGGTCCCACACACCCACACCCCACACACACACACACACCTCACTCACCTCGTCACCTTCATTCACCTGCTGCAGTCACCCACCACACACACACACACACACAACACCACACACTCTACTCACCTCGTCACCTTCACGCCTGCCTGCATGTCCCACACACACACACACACACACACACACACACACACACACACACACCACACACACACAGCTTTATTACCAGCTTTATTTACATAATTATTTACTTACTTATTCCTCCTTTCTGACCAACATACAAAATAAGTTTATTTACACTCACTACTTTGGTTTCTTACTTACTTATTTACCATTTATTTACTTGTAAACATGTTTTGTTGTTGTTTCAGATATTGAAGATTTACCTCCTACAGTTCAGGAGAAGCTTTTTGATGATCTGCTCGACCGCAACGTACAAAAAGGTGACCACGGACATCAAACACTGCTATAACAACCCTGTATACATTACACACACACACACACACACACACACACACACACACACCCTCTCACGACCATCTCCCACAGTCACTTATCAGCTTCTAATGTGCACACAGAATAATGTGATCAAATACTCCATGTGTGTGTGTGTGTGTGTGTGTGTGTGTTTTGTGGTATCGAGCGGAGGAGACAACGATGCTGTGATTAACTGGTCTCTGGAACTGGTTTCTGTGTAGACGTCGTCTGTACGCTCTGTGGAACCGACCCGCCTGAGACTGTCGGCTGGCTCGGGCGGCGGCCACATGGGGCTCTACGCAAGACAGTGTCCTCCGTAACACACTGCACAACAGCCTGCACCACGGCTCACACTGGTACACACACACCACACACACACACCTAATCCGTAACCCACTGGCACAACGCATGCACCCACTGCTCAGCACTGGTACACACACACACACCACACCACACAACAGGCGATAACTCCGTAACATCACTGCACAACACCTTCACCACTGCTCACACACTACTGGACACCCCACACACACACACACACACACACACACGATAACTCCGTAACACACTGCACAACAGCCTGCACCTCTGCTCACACACTGGTAAACCACACACACACACACACACACACAACAACATCCACACACACACACCCCACGATAACTCCGTAACACACACACTTCAACAACCGCCTGCACCACTGCTCACACTACTGGTACACACACACACACACACACACACCACACACACCACACACATAACTTCCTAACCACTGCACAACATAACCGCTCACACTTACCACCACGATAACTCCAAAAAAAACACCACACCTGGCAAACATCCTGCCACCACTGTAAACTGGTCCAAGGCCACACCCACCCAAGCACCACACACCCACACAACTATAACTCCGACCCACTCCCAAAAAGCCTGACCATGCTCACACGGTACACACCCAACACAGCACTACACAACCACACACAACACACACACACACACCCACATCCAACACCCACCCCCACAGTAACTTATGCACACAGTCTGCTAATGGCACACCACAAAAACAACGTAAATCAAAACACTCACAACAGCCCACCACCCTGTCACACTGGTACCCACACACCACACAACACCACACACACACACACACACCACACACACCACGATAACTGTACACATAACAGCCTGCAACTGCTCCACACTGTACACACCACACACCAACCAACACCGAACTGTCAGCTGCACCACTGCTCACACTGGTACACACACACAACACAGTAACTCCGTAACACACTGCACAACAGCCTGCACCACTGCCCACTGGTAACACCACACACACACACACCACCACACACACGATAACTCCGAACACACTGCCAACACCTGCAACCACTGTCACAACACAACACCACACCCCCACACACACACACACACACACACACACACACCATTAACTCTGTACCCTGCACAACAGCCTGCACCACTGCTCACACTGGTACACACACACACACACCCGATTAACTCCGTAACACACTGCACACAGCCTCACCCATTCTCACGCTGTACCACACCCACACACACACACACTCACGCTAACTCCGTAACACACTGCACAACAGCCTGCACCACGCTCACACTGTACACACACACACACACACACAAACCGATAACTCCGTACACACTCAACAACAGCCTGCACCATTGCTCACAGCTGTTACACAACCACACCACACCACACACACACGATAAATCCGTAACACCACTGCACAACAGCCTGCACCACGCTCACATGTACACAACACACACACACACACCCACACACCGATAACTCTTAACACACTGCACAACACATCCCCCGCTCACGCTGGTACAACACCCACACACCACACACACACCCGTAACTCCTTAACACACGGTCACACGCCTGCACCACTGCTCACACTGGTAACACAGCACCACACACACAACCACACACACCACCACACACACGATCCTCGTAACACACTGCCCAACAGCCTGCAACCACTGCTCACACTGTACACACCCACACACACACAAACACACGATAACTCCGTACCACACTGCACAACGCCTGCACCACTTGCTAGACTGGTTACACACACACACACACACACACACCACACTATACTCCGTAACACACTGCACAACAGCCTGCACCACTGCTCACACTGGTACACACACACACACACACGATAACTCCGTAACACACTGCACACATCCCTGCCCCCTGGTACACACACCCTCCACACACACACACACACACACATGATAACTCCGTAACACACTGCACAACAGCCTGCACCACTGCTCACACTGGTACACACACACACACACACACACAGCCGATAATCGTAACACACGCACAACACCTGCACCACTGCTCACACTGGTACACACACACACACCACCCACACACACGATAACTCGTAACACACTGCACAACAGCTGCACCACTGGCACACACACACCACACACACAGACACACACACTTCTAACTCTTTAACACACTGCACAACAGCTGCCCACTGCTCACCTGGTACACACACACACTAGACATGTACTATTTACATATACAGCATAAACACTTAAATACAGTATATTTATAGATCTGTTTAACTGGTACTACTTTACTCTGTGTGTGTGTGTGTGTGTGTGTGTGTGTGTGTGTGTGTGTGTGTGTAGGTTCTACACTCGGTGGAAGGAGTGGGAGTCGTGGTACTCGCAGACGTTTGGGCTCCATTTCTCTCTTAGAGAGGAGCAGTGGCAGGAGGACTGGGCCTTCATTCTGTCCCTCGCCAGCCAGGTACACACACACACCACACACACACACACACCCCTCACTGACTGCAGCCGCCTCGACCTCACCGTCACCCTGCCTGCAGGTCACACACACACACACACACACACACACACACCACGGAGTTTTTATTTTTCTTGTATTCGTCCCAGATGTTCCCTGTACCCACTGTGAGTGTGCTAGCCCGTTTTGGAGCAGACCCACGTGTTTGTCCTGGCACACATCCTGCGGCGACCCATTATAGTTTATGGAGTGAAGTATTATAAGAGTTTTCGTGGTGAGACGCTGGGCTTCACTCGCTTCCAAGGTGATTCTACCACACCATCATTCATCATAAAATAATAATAATAATAATAACGTGAGTGTTTGAGGGTATAATGAGATCTCCGCGCCGGTTGCCGCCTCCTCAGGTGTTTACCTGCCGTTGCTATGGGAACAGAGCTTTTGCTGGAAAAGCCCCATTGCCCTCGGTTACACCAGGGGTCACTTTTCGGCGCTGGTCGCCATGGAAACTGACGGCTATGACAATCGCGGCGCGGGTGCCAACCTCAACACGGACGACGACGTGACGGTGACGTTCCTCCCCCTGGTAGATAGCGAGAAGAAACTGCTGCAAGTCCACTTCCTGTCCGCGCAAGAGGTGTGACATTCACACGCTAATCACACACACCACACACACACACACACATTTCTATGTTTACATACACAAATCGTGGAGGAATTAAGAAAGGGGGATGTAGCGGGGTATAATGAGATATAAAGATATGTAGTA
>JACRUU010000015.1:4284522-4287022 GCA_030449085.1 Kryptopterus vitreolus | reverse complement strand
GAATAAAAACAAAAAAAGGGAAGGAAACAAAAGAAAGGTTGGAGAGAGCAGGAAAATGAAAGAGGTGAGAGAGAGAGAGATAGATAGAGAGAATGAGAGACAAAAGAAAGAGAGAGAGAGAATGTAAATATATCGTGGATGGTGTCGGAGGTGTGGAGGTTGTTGGAGGAGACTAAAGATGTTGTTCAGGTGTCCACATACTTTTGTCCGTAGTGTGTAGGAGACGGCAGCACAAGAGTGTGTGTGAGAGAGAGAGAGAGAGAGAGGGGGGGGGATACAGAGATGGATAGATAGATAGGTAGAGAGAGGTAGGATAGATAGAGAGATAGATAGAGAGCGATAGATAGATGGATGGATAGATAGATAAATAGAGGGAGATAGAGATGGATGGATGGATGGATGGGATAGATATATAGAGGGAGATAGAGATGGATGGATGGATGTAGAGATAGATAGATGGATGGATGGATGGATGGATGGATAGATAGATAAATAGAGGGAGATAGAGATAGAGATAGATGGATGGATGGATGGATAGATAGATAAATAGAGGGAGATAGAGATAGATGGATGGATGTGGATGTAGAGATAGATGGATGGATAGATAGATAAATAGAGGGAGATAGATGGATGGATGGATGGATGGATGAAAGAGATTTCGGTGGTGTATAAATATCACATTAACATCACACGTGGGCGAGTTATTGAACTGCTGACTGGAGTGCTGAGTGGGCGTGGCCAGTGCTGAGTTGGCGTGCCAGGCTGAGTGGGCGGTTCAGTGCTGAGTTGGCGTGGCCAGTGCTGAGTGGGCGTGGCCAGTGCTGAGTGGGCGTGATCAGTGCTGAGTGGGCGTGTTCATTGCTGAGTGGGCGTGACCGGTGCTGAGTGGGCGTGGCCAGTGCTGGATGACCTTGAGGATGACTTTGAGGATGAGTTTGTGTAGGACTGCTGCTGGTAGGTGGTGTTAGAGGATGGAGTGTGGATGGATGTGGTGTTGGGTTCCTCACACGCTCCTGCTGCACTTCCTCTCGCCACCACACCTCAAAACCAAACCACATCAATCAACACCACCACGCCTGGGCGGGGCCTGCAGAGCCTCCAGCTTTCCCATTGGTGGATGAAAATAAAGCCTCATCCAATGAGAAGCGTAAGTGGGAGGGGCTTCGGCATGTAGCGCTTTTTCTGTTCTTCTCAAACGAAAGAAAAAAAGAAAAAATCAGATGAAAAAGAGTATAAAGTTTAAATGTCCCAAGAGCTGCAACGTGTGGTGTGTGTGTGTGTGTGTGTGTGGTGTGTGTGTGTGTGTGTGTGCGTGTGTGTGTGTGTGTGGTCCCGGAAGGCAAATGGTTTCATTGGAAAGACGCTTAGATGCAGGCTGCCCATGTTAGGAGTAACTGTGTGTGTGTGTGTGTGTGTGTGTGTGTGTGTGTGTGTTGTGTGTGTGTGTGTGTATTATGTGCTACGTGTGTGTGTGTGTGTGTGTGTGTGTGTGTGTGTTGCTATTGCTCAGTCAGATGTTCTCTGCTCTCCCCGTGTTTGGACGGCTGGTTTGGAGACGGTGCCTGTGACGGGTGTGTGACTGATGGTAGCGAGTGTGTTACAGGCACTCCACCCGGCACGATGCCCTCCATCGCCGCGGCGATGCCCCCAGGCGCCACGCCAACCATGCCCGGCAGGAACCTGAACACCGACAGGTTAAAGGTCAAACCCTAGATTTATGAGGTTTCCTGATTTACATCATGCAGTGTAATAACCATGTAACAGTGTACATTCATCACATCTCAGTATAATCAATTAATCAATCACTCAATCAATCAATCAATCAATCAATCAATCAATCAATCACAATCAATCAATCACTCAATCAATCACTCAATCAATCAATCAATCACTCAATCAATCAATCAATCAATCAATCAATCAATCAATCAATCAATCAATCAATCACTCAATCATCACTCATCATCACCATCAATCATCATCAATCAATCAATCATCACTCACTCATCAATCAATTCAATCAATCAATCAATCAATCAATCTCAATCAGCACTCACTCAATCAATCACATCATCAATCACTCAAAATCAATCACTCAATCAATCAATCAATCAATCAATCACTCATCAATCAATCAATCAATAACTCAATCAGTCAATCAATCAGTCAATCAATCAATCAATCAATCAATCAATCAATCAGTCAATCAATCAACAATCAATCAATCTCAATCAATCAATCAATCAATCAATCAGTCAGTCAATCAATTAATCAATCAATCAATCAATCACTCAATCAACCAATCAATCAATCAATCAATCACAATCAATCAGTCAATCAATCACTCACTCAGTCAATCAATTAATCAATTAATCACTCACTGCAGTGTGAGAGGGGAAAATAAAAACACATGGAATAAAAGTAAAGAAATAAGTGAAAGAAAAGGAAAAACACAAAAAGTATAAAAGAAGGAGAGAAGAAGAAAATGAAGGTGGAGAAA
>JACRUU010000015.1:4264522-4277022 GCA_030449085.1 Kryptopterus vitreolus | reverse complement strand
TGTGTGTGAGACCTGTTTGATGGTGAAGTCGTTGATCAGGTGATAGTTGTGTGTGTGTGTGTGTGATGTGATGCCGAGTCGTGTTGATCAGTGAGGTGTGTGTGTGTGTGGTGTGTGGGTGTGTGTGTGTGTGTGTGAGACCTGTTTGATGGTGAAGTCGTTGATCAGGTGTGATTGTGTGTGCGTGTGTGTGTGTGTGTGTGTGTGTGAGTATGTTGGGGTGTTGGGTGTGTGTGTGTGTGTGAGACTGTTTGATGGTGAAGTCGTTGATCAGTGATGGTTGTGTGTGTGTGGTGTGTGTGTGATGTGAGGACCGTGTGGTGAAGTCGTTGATAAGGGATGGTGTGTGTGTGTGTGTGTGGTGTGTGTGGTGTGGTGTGGTGTGACCTGTTTGATGGTGAAGTCGTTGATCAGGTGATGGTTGTGTGTGTGTGGTGTGTGTGTGTGTGTGGTGAGACTGTTTGATCGTGATGATGAATGGTGATCAGGTGATGGTGTGTGTGTGTGTGTGTGACCTGTTTGATGGGAAGTGTTGATCAGGTGATGGTTGTGTGTGTGTGTGTTTGTGGTGAAGTTGTTGTGGTGATGTTGTGTGTGTGTGACCTGTTTGCATGGTGAATAGTTGATCAGGTGATGGTTGTGTGTGTTGTGTGGGTGTGTGTGTGAGAACGTTGAGGTGAAGTCGTTGATCAGGGTGTTTGTGTGTGTGGTGTGGGTGGTGGTGGTGGTTAGGAACCTGTTGAGGTTTGATGGGATGTTGTGTGTGTGTGTGTTGGTGTGTGACTGTTTGATGGTGTGAAGGTGACAGGCATGGTGTGGTGTGTGTGTGTGTGTGTGTGTGTGAGACCTGTTTGATGGTGAAGTCGTTGATCAGTGAGGTTGGTGTGTGTGTGTGTGTGTGGTGTGTGTGTGTGATGTTGACGTCGTTGTGAACGTGATGTGTGTGTGTGTGGTGTGTGGGTGTGTGTGTGGGACCTGTGATGGTTTGAGTGTGTTGTAGTGTGTGTGTGTGTGTGTGTGTGTTGAAAGTCGTTGATCAGGTGATGTTTGTGTGTTTTTGTGTGTGGTTTTGTGTGTGTGTGTGTGTGTGTGGGTGTGGGATGTGTGAGACCTGTTTGATGGTGAACGTTGATCAGTGAGTGGTTTGTGTGTGGGTGTGTGGTGTGTGTGAGACTGTTGTGGTTGAAGTCGTTGATGGTTGTGTGTGTGGGTGTGTGTGTGTGTGTGTGTGATGTGTGGGTGGACGTTGATGTGAGGTCGTGTTGTGTGTGGGTGTGTGTGAGTGTGTGAGGTGTGGTGACTGTGTGTGTGTGGGTTGTGTGTGTGGTGTGTGTGTGTGGTTGTTGTGGTGGTGTGAGACCTGTTTGATGGTGAAGCGTTGGGGTGTGGGTGTGTGTGTTGGTGTGGTGTGTGTGTGTGTGTGATGTGTGTGTGTGTGTGTGTTGTGAGACCTGTTTGATGGTGAGTCGTGATCAGGTGATGGTGTGTCTGTGTGGTTGTGTGTGTGTGTGTGTTGTGTGGACCTGTTTGATGGTGAAGCGTTATCAGCGTGATGGTGTGTGGGTGTGTGTGGTGAGACCTGTTTGATGGTGGAAGTCGTGACAGGTGTGTTGGTTGTGTGGGTGTTTGTGTGTTGTGTGTTTGTGACTGTTGATGGTGAAGTCGTGATCAGGTGTGGGTTTGTGTGTGTGTGTGTGGTGTGTGTGTGTGTGGGTTGAACCTGTTTTGATGGTGAAGTCGTGACAGGTGAGTGTGTGGTGTGTGTGTGGTGGGTGTGGTGTGACTGTTTGATGGTGAAGTCGTTGATCAGGTGATGGTTGTGTGTGTGTGTGTGTTTGTGTGTGTGTGGACTGTTGATGTGAAGTAGTTGATCAGTGTGTGTGTGTGTGTGTGTGGCTTGTGTGTGTGTGTGTGTGACACCTGTTGATGGTGAAGTCGTGATCGGTGAGGTGGTGTGTGTGTGTGGGGGTGAGTGGATGTAATGGTGAAGTCGTTGATAGGTGTGGTGGGGTGTGTGTGGTGTTGTGTGTGGTACTGTTGGGGTGAGTTGTTGTTGTGGTGTTGTGTTGTGATGTTGTGTGTGTGTGTGTGTGGTGAGACTGTTGATGGTCAAGTCGTGATCAGGTGATGATGCGTTGTGTGGTTGTGGTGTGCTCGTGTGGGTGTGCTGTGTGTGTGTGTGGTGTTTGATTTTTTGTAATGTGTGTGTGGTGTGGTGTGGTGTGTGTGTGTGTGTGTGTGTGCAGACCTGTTTGAGGGTGAAGTCGTTGATCAGGTGATGGTTTTGTGTGTGTGTGTGTGTGTAGGGGTGTGTGTGTGTGACCTGTTTTGCCTTGGTGGAATGTCTTTGACCGAAGTGTGTCAGGTGTTGTGTGTGGTGTGTGTTTGTTGTGTGTTGGTGTGTTTTTGGTTTGTGTGTGTGTCCTGTTTGATGGTGAAGTCGGTGATCAGGTGAGGTGTGTGGTGTTTGTTGTGGTGTGTGTGTGTGTTGTGGTGTGTGAGACCTGTTTGATGGTGACATGTCGTTGAATCAGGTGATGGTTGCGTTGTTGTGTGGTGTGTGTGTGTGTGTGTGTGTGTGAGACCTGTTTGATGGTGAGTCGTTGATCAGTGGGTTTGTGTGTGTGTGTGTGTGGGGTGTGGGTGTTTGACCGGTGTTGGTGAAGTCGTTGATCAGGTGATGGTTGTGTGCGTGTGTGTGTGTGTGTGTGTGTGTGTGTGTGTGTGTGTGTGTGTGTGTGAATGTGATGGTGGTGTGGTGTGGTGTGTGTGTGTGTGAGACCGGTTTGATGGTGAAGTCGTTTGATAGGTGATGTGTTGGTGTGTGGTGTGTGTGTGTGTGTGTGTGGTTGTGTGCAGTCGTGATCATGTGTGTGTGTGTGTTGTGTGTGTGTGTGTTGTGTGTGTGTTGTGTGTGTGTGAGACTGTGTTGATGGTGAAGTCGTTGATCAGGTGAATGGTTGTGTGGTGTTGTGTGTGTGTGTTGTGTGTGTGTGACCGTTTGATGGTGAATCGTTGACATGATGAGGTCTGTGTGGTGTGTGTGGTTTGATGTGAACTGTGTGGTGTGTGTGTGTGTGTGTGGTGTGTGTGTGTGAGACCTGTTTGATGGGAAGTCGTTGATCATGGTGTCTTGTGGTGTGTGTGTGGTGTGTGTGGTGTGTGTTGTGACCTGTTGATGGTGAACGTTGATCATGTGTTGGTGTGTGTGTGTGTGTGTGGTGTGTGTGTGTGTGTGTGTTTGTGGTGTGTGAGACCTGTTTGATGGTGAAGTCGTTGATCAGGTGATGTGTGTGTGTGTGTGTGTGGTGTGTGTTGACGTTTGATGTGTAATGGTGTGAAGTCAGGTGATGTGGTGTGTGTGTGTGTGTGTGTGTGTGTGTGTGTGGGTGTGTGTGGTGACCTGTTTGATGGTGAAGTCGTTGATCAGGTGATGGTTGTGTTCGTTCAGGTTACAGTGTAGAGAAACACAGTCACTTTGGTAAAGGAGATCCTGTAGTGTGTAAACTCTCTGCACTCCCAGCGCTCGCTCCAAACCGTCCTGCAGGTACGGGTCATAAAATATCACGCTGAAGCCAAACACCTTCGCCCGCCCGCACCGCTACTGCCTGTCCCGAACGGCCTGCAACACACACACACACACACACACACACCACACACACACACACACACAGTATATTCAATACAATCTGCACCAAATCCGTATTACCGTATTTTTTGGACTATAAGCCGCTACTTTTTTCCTAGGTTTTGAACCATGCGGCTAATAATACGGTGCGGCTGTCTGCAGATTTTTTCCAGACCGCTAGGGGCTCTAACCGGAATTAGAATCAAAACTAAGACAAAATAAATGCAAAGAAGAAGAATGCGCTAGTTCCTCTTTAGCAGATATAAGTGGGTAGAAGCGGATAGAAGGAGGACAAACTCTATCTTTACAAGGTTAAGGTGACGTCATTTCACACACAGGAGAAATGAAGGTAAATACTGTAAATAGCGCTTATTTTCTCTTGGTTCTGTCCCGTTTTAATCAGTAAAGTCTCTTCTCAGTGCTTTCTCTCCCCTGCTCTTTTCCCCACACACACACACACACACACGCGCACGCCGGCGCGCGCGACACACTCGCACGCACACAGACACACACACACACGCACACACTGCGCGCGCACACACTCGCACGCACACAGACACACACGCACGCACGCACACACACACACACACACACACACACGCACGCACGAACACCACACACGCGCGTGCAGCGCACACACACTCGCACGCACACAGACACACGCACACACACGCATGCACGGCACGCACACCGCACACCACCACACACACGCCACATACAAAGGCTCCCAACATAACACACACACACTACCACGCGCGCCTAGGCCCAAGTGTCGCGGACACGGACGCTCGATATATGTTTATGCCTAACCTTTGTCTCCGTACTCCCGGTACCACGGCGCGCAGAGCACAAGGCTCCCTAGCCTGTCTGTCCGCTCCGTATGAGCGGCGTCTCCTGAGTTCTTTATTCTAATAAATCCTGTTTTGTATGAATTCCGGATCTCCGCGTCTCTGTGCAGCGTCCACCGTTACACCGTGTTAAAACATGGTTAGGAAAGGTTCTAATGTTAGCGGCAATTCAAAAGCGGATGCGGATGCGGCTTTGTATGCAGGTGCGGCTTATTTATGAATTTTTTTGGGTTTTTTTTTAAATAGAGCAGATGCGGCTTATATCCAGGTGCGCTTTATAGTCCGGAATTTACGGTAATTTAAACCTGAAATCTTGAAAATGTCGGTGATCAAAACTGAAAAAAACCTGTCAATCATTCTACATTCATACAGTGATTGGCTAATCGTTTCCTGGGGGCGGAGACACAAACGTTCCCGTCTCTTTGATCTCAGTCGGGTTCAAAAATTATAAAGAGAAGGAAAAATCCCGACTGAAGAAAAGAAAAAAAAAGAATGAAAGAAAGAAAATTAGAGAAAAGAAAGAATGAAAAATAAAAATAGCAGAAAACAGAAAATGTATTTTATTCAATAAAAATGTGGATGAAAAGAACAAAAGAAAAAAGATAAAAAAAGAAAAATATATAAAAGAAGAAATATTGAAGGACAGAATAAAAAGAAAATAACAAAAATAGAAGATATGAAGAAATTAAAGTAGAAGAAAAAAAAGAAAGGAAATAAAAAAAAAAGATTAAAAGTATAAAAACTGAAAACCAGAAAAAAGAAAAATGATGAAATGGAAAAGAACGAAAGAAAGAAAAAATGCTTTCAATGTGACATAAAAGAAACAATAAAAACAATAACAACAAAGCAATTGAATAAATGTAAGAAATGAAGAAAAGAAAAAAAAGAACGATTTTTGAAAGGAAAAACGAAAGGAAAGATTGATAGAAAGAAAATAGATCAGATAAGGAAAAAACTGAAGACAAAAAAAACAAAAGGAAGAAATCTTGAAGGACAAAACAATAAAACAAAAAGAGACGCTGAGAAAGAAAAATAAAAGTAGAAGGAAAGAAAGAAAGAAAGAAAGAAAGAAAAGAAAAATAGACGGAAAGGGAGAAAATAGAATGATTTAGAAAGAGGAAAATCTATTAAAGAAGAGAAAGAAAGAAAAGCAGAATGAACAGAACCCTGAGAAATCCTACACAGCTGTCAATCAGTCTAAACACGAACGTTGATTGGTTAATCGTGTATAGGGGGCGGAGTCAGAAGGGGAAGTTGGAGGAGGTTCCTGACCGAAGCCGATGAGGCCGAGCGTTTCTCCGCGGATTCGCGCCGCTCCGGACGCCACCTCGCGGATCTGTTCCACGCTCTGGACCCGGGTTCCCTCACGGAGAGCCTGGTACAACCACGTGTTCCTCCTGTACAGGTTCAGGACGTGACAAATGGTCGAGTCCGCCGTCTCTTCTACCGCCGCTGAGGGAATGTTACACACTGCAATGCCTGCAACACACACACACACACACACACACACACACTTTCAGGAACCCAGGAACCGCCTGAAGAACACCATGCTTTGTTTCAAGAACATAAACACCTCCTGAGGAACACCCCAAGCCCAGGACTGTTTGTTGATGATGTTTTTCGGGAGGAGAGAGAAACCCGTACCCAGCTCCCCCGCGGCTTTGATGTCGATGTTGTCGTATCCGCTGCCGATGCGAATGATGATGCGAAGAGCTTTAAACTTCTCCAGGTCCTCGCGGGTCAGTGTGATGGTGTGGTACATCATCGCACCCACGGCTTCGTTCAGGACCTGTCAGCATCACAGGACGCAAAAACACAAGGCGTCAGAGCCGACATGGCCGACAGCGCAACATTGACTCACGTTTGAGCCAAGATGGCCGACACTACTACATAAATCCGTACCAACGTCGAGCCAACAGAAAAACACACTCTAGCAATGTTGAGCCGACATGGCCGACAACAACCACAGTTTCACCAACAGCACAAATCAAAAGCCATGTTAAGACTAGGGGGAGGGGCTATCTCTCAGTGGGAGTGGTATATCAGTGGGAGGGGGTATCTCAGTGGAAGTGGTTTCTCAGTGGGAGTGGTATCTCAGTGGGAGTGGTATCTCAGTGGGAGGGGGTATCTCAGTGGGTATCTCAGTGGGGTGGTATCTCAGTGGGAGTGGTATCTCAGTGGGAGGGGGTATCTCAGTGGGAGGGTATCTCAGTGGGAGTGGTATCTCAGTGGGAGTGGTATCTCAGTGGGAGGGGGTATCTCAGTGGGAGGTGGTATCTCAGTGGGAGTGGTATCTCAGTGGGAGTGGTATCTCAGTGGGAGGGGGTATCTCAGTGGGAGGGGGTATCTCAGTGGGGGGGGGGGAGGGGGTATCTCAGTGGGAGGGGGTATCTCAGTGGGAGGGGGTGTCTCAGTCGGAGGGGGTATCTCAGTGGGAGGGGGTATCTCAGTGGGAGTGGTATCTCAGTAGGAGGGGGTATCTCAGTGGGAGTGGTTTCTCAGTGGGAGTGGTATCTCAGTGGGAGGGGGTATCTCAGTGGGAGGTATCTCAGTGGGAGTGGTTTCTCAGTGGGAGTGGTATCTCAGTGGGAGTGGTGGGAGGGGGTTCTCAGTGGGAGTGGTATCTCAGTGGGTATCTCAGTGGTATCTCAGTGGGAGGGGGTATCTCAGTGGGAGTGGTATCTCAGTGGGAGTGGTTTCTCAGTGGGAGTGGTATCTCAGTGGGAGTGGTATCTCAGTGGGAGGGGGTATCTCAGTGGGAGTGGTATCTCAGTGGGAGGGGGTATCTCAGTGGGAGTGGTATCTCAGTGGGAGTGGGTATCTCAGGGGGTATCTCAGTGGGAGTGGGAGGGGGTATCTCAGTGGGTATCTCAGTGGGAGGGGGTATCTCAGTGGGAGTGGTATCTCAGTGGGAGTATCTCAGTGGGAGTGGGTATCTCAGTGGGAGTGGGTATCTCAGTGGGGGGGTAGTGGGGGGGGGGGTATCTCAGTGATTAAGGTGCTGGGTTACTGATTGTGGTTGGAGTCCTGGTATCTGCACTCAGGTCCTTGAGGCCTTAACCCTGTGTACTCCAGGGGGCGCTGTATCATTACACTGTGTTGTATGTGATAAATAAAGTCTGATCCCATGGCGATCTCAGGAACTGGCAATAATAGATCAGATAGATCCAATCAGATCCTCAGGAATCGTTACAGGCGTTTTTTTCCCCACAGCATTTTCATGGCGCGTTTGCTTTGGACACAAACGTTCTTCTGGAACAGGTTTGCTAAACTCCTGGTTCCGTGTGAAGGCATCTCCCGAGCGTGCAAAGACAATCGTGTAATCGTGTTCTTCGGAGTAGAAGCGCATCTGGTGTGTAAAAGCCGAGTGTAAACGCGCCTTGTCTCGTTTGGTGAAAATGATCACAAGGACGATCCTAATCAAGGTAAATATTACCATCTGGCATCGTTCTCTCTCTCTGTACCACACACACACACACACACACACACACACACACACCACTTTGTGCTCTGACGTGAAGTGCCTCTTTATGCAGGCGCTCCGTTATTACACCCCGCGGCCGCCGGACATTTTAATAACACATAACGAGCAGGATAACGGCGGTGACCGCGGCGAGCGAGAGAGCGATAGCATCGCTGCACTTAGCGCTGTGAGTCTCTACGACCCCCGTGTACTCCGTCTGACCCCGGATTCTGCGTAACGAGAGATAAAACACTGTGATAATTACACCAAAGTGGAGCTGAGAGAGGAAAGCATGACATGAACCACACACACACACACACACACACACACACACACACACACACACACACACACACAGAATATTTCAGAGAGAAATAGGATCGGTTATACCAGGGGTCAGAGATAGGGGGTGCTGTTAGCTCTATAGAAGTTCTACTCGAACCCCTGGAACGCACATCTGCATGGAGATGTTTGTGAAACAGAACCCGGGTAAAATCACACATAAACACCAAAACAAATTTCAAAAATTAAAAATGAGATGCAAAACAAACACACTTTTATCATCCAAATGAGGTTAACAAATATACACTTTTTAAATGACATGTTATATAATCAATTCTGTACCAATTTAATCAATGTGATAAAAAAGTCTATTGTATTAATTTGATTAATTGATAAAATATTATAAAATTGCTTTATATATTATTTAATTAACCTGCAATTCATTTAAAATGGTGTCAAAAATATTAATCACAAATATCAATAATAATAAAATGTGTTTAAAATAAATAGTTTTTAATGTTATAACTCACTGTGACAGATGTTATGGAATTCATTCAAAATCTCTCTTTAAAATAAAATCAATTATTTTATATTTAAATATTTATATTAAATTATTATTAATAATTCGTTTCTTATACATTTTCTATGAGATTTTTTTCAGTGGTTGTTTTAATAGTTAAATACGGTACGCGGCTCCTTTAAGAATGATGTTCCGGGTTTTGGTTGCTTTCCATATAAACTGGTGTTGTGTTTATGTTTCATACAGTAATATACAGTAATGTTACAGTAATATACAGTAATGTTACAGTAATGTTACAGTAATATACAGTAATGTTACAGTAATATACAGTAATGTTACAGTAATGTATACAGTAATGTTACAGTAATATACAGTAATGTTACAGTAATGTTACAGTAATGTACAGTAATGTTACAGTAATGTTACAGTAATATAGTGAGCAGCTGTAGTGAATGTGCAGTTAGGAGGTGTAATGTTGGAAATGTTGTTGTTGTTTATTGTAAATAAAACACATTTATCACCTCTTTTCTATTCCATTGTAACGTTATAAACTGAGGAAAGATCGATGCTGAAATGATCTGAGAACGACACGGACTGAAGTTTCTTCTCTAGTGTTTTTCTTTGGGTTTCGTTCATTCAACAACACGAGTGAAGGAGCGAATCACTCACATAGTAATGCACACTGCGTTATAACACGTTAATAACATTAGTGCTGTTAAAGTCAATTCTCAGTTACCTGTCAGTTATTATAGTTATTAATATATATATATATACAGTTCTTACCTTTTCGTGGATCTCCTGTGTGGACTGAGCGTCGCAGAAGGCCACGGTTGCCAGGTCTTTGAGGATGGGCATCTCTACAGTGCAGTCACGTCCGTCCAACAGCGCCACCAACGGTCGAGGGTGCAGGGGACCGTTCATGATCTGAGGCCTGATACCTGCAGAGACACAAACATTTCCTTCTGTGTTTACAAAATGTTTGTGCGACAGGAAGGGCGTGGTCACGCAGCAGCCCTGAGCATCGGAAAGAGCGAGTGTAGATGGAGTGAAGCGAGTGCGAGTGAACAGGGAGTGAAGAGCGAGTGAAGAGTGAGTGAAGAGTGAGTGAAGAGTGAGTGAAGAGTGAGTGAGAGAGTGAAGAGTGAGTGAAGAGTGAGTGAAGAGTGTGTGAAGATTGAGTGAAGAGTGAGTGAAGAGTGAAGAGCGAGTGAAGATGAAGAGTGAGTGAAGAGTGAGTGAAGAGTGAGTGAAGAGTGTGTGAGGTGAGTGAAGAGTGAGTGAAGAGTGAGTGAAGAGTGAAGTGAGTGAGTGAAGAGTGAGTGAAGAGTGAGTGAAGATTGAGTGAAGAGTGAGTGAAAGAGTGAAGAGCGAGTGAAGATTGAGTGAAGAGTGAGTGAAGAGTGAGTGAAGAGAGTGTGTGAAGAGTGAGTGTGTGAAGAGTGAAGAGGGAGTGAAGAGCGAGTGAAGAGTGAGTGAAGAGTGAGTGAAGAGCGTGTGAAGAGTGAGTGAAGAGCGAGTGAACAGGGAGTGAAAGTGAGTGAAGAGTGAGTGAAGAGTGAGTGAAGAGCGAGTGAAGAGTGTGTGAGGATTGAGTGAAGAGCGAGTGAAGAGTGAATGAAGAGCGTGTGAACAGAAAGTGAAGAGCGAGTGAAGAGTGAGTGAAGAGTGAGTGAAGAGTGAGTGAAGAGTGAGTGAAGAGCGTGAGTGAAGAGTGAGTGAAGAGTGTGTGAATAGTGTGTGAAGAGTGAGTGAAGAGCGTGTGAAGAGCGAGTGAAGAGTGAGTGAAGAGTGAGTGAAGATTGAGTGAAGAGTGAGTGAAGAGTGAGTGAAGAGCATGTGAAGAGTGAGTGAAGAGTGTGTGAGTGTGTGAAGAGTGAGTGAGAGAGTGAAGAGCGTGTGAGGATTGAGTGAAGAGCGTGTGAAAGAGTGAGTGAAGAGTGTGTGAGTGAGTGAAGAGTGAGTGAGGGAGTGAGTGAGAGTGAGTGACAACAGGGAGTGAAGAGCGTGTGAAGAGTGTGTGAGGATTGAGTGAAGAGCGAGTGAAAGTGAGGGAGTGAACAGAGCGAGTGAAGAGTGAGTGAAGAGTGAGTGAAGATGAGTGAGCGTGTGAAGAGTGAGTGAAGAGTGAGTGAAGATGAAGAGTGAGTGAAGAGTGAGTGAAGAGTGAGTGAAGAGCGAGTGAAGAGTGAGTGAAGAGCGTGTGAAGAGTGTGTGAGGATTGAGTGAAGAGCGAGTGAACAGGGAGTGAAGAGCGAGTGAAGAGCGAGTGAAGAGCGGTGAAGAGTGAAGAGTGAGTAAAGAGGAGTGAAGAGTGAGTGAAGAGTGAAGAGTGTGTGAAGAGCGAGTGAAGTGAAGAGTGAGTGAAGAGTGTGTGAAGAGCGTGTGAAGAGCGTGTGAGGATTGAGTGAAGAGCGAGTGAACAGGGAGTGAACGAGTGAAGAGTGTGTGAAGAGCGAGTGAAGAGTGAGTGAAGAGTGAGTGAAGATTGAGTGAAGAGTGAGTGAAGAGTGAGTGAAGATTGAGTGAAGAGTGAGTGAAGAGTGAGTGAAGAGCGAGTGAAGAGTGTGTGAAGAGTGAGTGAAAGCGAGTGAAGAGCGAGTGAAGAGTGAGTGAGGATTGAGTGAAGAGTGAGTGAAGAGCGAGTGAAGAGTGTGTGAGGATTGAGTGAAGAGCGAGTGCAGAGTGAATGAAGAGCGTGTGAACAGAAAGTGAAGAGCGAGTGAAGAGTGAGTGAAGAGTGTGTGAAGAGCGAGTGAAGATGAGTGAAGAGTGAGTGAAGAGTGTGTGAAGAGCAAGTGAAGAGTGTGTGAAGAGCGTGTGAAGAGCGTGTGAGGATTGAGTGAAGAGCGAGTGAAGAGTGAGTGAAGAGTGAGTGAAGAGCATGTGAAGAGTGAGTGAAGAGTGAGTGAAAGAGTGAAGAGTGAGTGAAGAGTGAGTGAAGAGTGAGTGAAGAGCGAGTGAGGTGAGTGAAGAGCGAGTGAAGAGTGAGTGAAGAGTGAGTGAAGAGCGAGTGAACAGGGAGTGAACAGGGAGTGAAGAGTGAGTGAAGAGTGAGTGAAGAGCGAGTGAAGAGTGTGTGAGGATTGAGTGAAGAGCGAGTGAACAGGGAGTGAAGAGCGAGTGCAGAGTGAATGAAGAGCGTGTGAACAGGAAGTGAAGAGCGAGTGAAGAGTGAGTGAAGATTGAGTGAAGAGTGAGTGAAGAGTGAGTGAAGATTGAGTGAAGAGTGAGTGAAGAGTGAGTGAAGAGTGTGTGAAGAGCGTGTGAAGAGCGTGTGAGGATTGAGTGAAGAGCGAGTGAACAGGGAGTGAAGATTGAGTGAAGAGTGAGTGAAGAGTGAGTGAGGATTGAGTGAAGAGTGAGTGAAGAGTGAGTGAAGAGTGTGTGAATAGTGTGTGAAGAGTGAGTGAAGAGAATGTGAAGAGCGTGTGAGGATTGAGTGAAGAGCGAGTGAACAGGGAGTGAACAGGGAGTGAAGAGTGAGTGAAGAGTGAGTGAAGAGTGAGTGAAGAGTGAGTGAAGAGTGAGTGAAGATGAGTGAAGAGTGAGTGAAGAGTGAGTGAAGAGTGAGTGAAGATTGAGTGAAGAGTGAGTGAAGAGTGAGTGAAGAGCGAGTGAACAGGGAGTGAAGAGTGAGTGAAGAGCGAGTGAAGAGTGAGTGAAGAGTGAGTGAAGAGTGAGTGAAGAGTGAGTGAAGAGTGTGTGAAGAGTGAGTGAAGAGTGAGTGAAGAGCGAGTGAAGAGTGAGTGAAGAGTGAGT
>JACRUU010000015.1:4247022-4259522 GCA_030449085.1 Kryptopterus vitreolus | reverse complement strand
ATGTCAGGTATAGACGGATGAGGACATACAGGACACAAAAGAGAGAGAGAGAGAGAGAGAGAGAGAGAGAGAGAGAGAGAGAGAGAGAGAGAGAGAGAGAGAAAAGGGATAGAGGGAGAGGGAAAACGAATGCAACAAATTCAAGGAAACTTTGTGATGGAGAGATGCCAGGAAGGGAGTGAAAAAAGAAGAAAGGGAAGAAGTAAAGAAACTTTGGGGAAGAAAAAAAGGAAAGAATTTACAGCAGGGAAAAGAAGGAACGTTCCGGAAGGACAGGCGGCTGGAGAAAGAAAAGAAAGAAAGAAATACAAAAATTTAAGGAAAGAAAACCCAAGAGGGCAAAAAGAAGGAAAAGAGGAAGTAATGGATGTGAAGAAAGAAAGAATGAAACGTTGTGAACAGTAAAAAAAGATGACATTAATGTTAGAAGAGTTATTACAGCACACAAGATACAGCCATCTCCTGATCACATGACCTATAATAAACACACACACACACACACACACACACACACACAGAGAGAGCTTGCTGATTTATTATTGATGCCTGACACTCTTCTCAGACAAAGCCTGGCCTTTAGGGCACGCCGTCCCCATCCATAATACATGCTAAAGAAGGAACTCCATGATGTGTGACGGAGTGAAGCGACTCGGCCTGCCTCGACTCGGCCTGCCTCGACTTGGCCTGTCTCGACTCGCCATCGCTACACCAGAACTTATCACACAGGGAATGAAAGGAAACGTCGTCCCCGTGGTCCTGTTCATACGCCGATGATAATTTACAGAATAAGACACAAACACGGACAAAAAAAGAGTTTTAACCTCAAAATGATTCCAACAAAAGACTGTGACCCTGTTTAACCAATCACACGGCAGCTCAAAAATCTCAATGAACCAATCAGATAGCGGCTCAAAGAACAGTAATATAGAATTAACCAATCAGACTGCAGCATAAATTAAGAGGCTTGAAAGACAATAATACAATTTGAACCAATTACACCTTGAAAATCCAGCGTAACCAATCAGAATTCAGCTTTACCACTGAATACCGGTTTAACCAATCAGCTGCCAGTTCAGAAAAATCTAAAAGTAGTTTAACCAATCAGGATCAATCTTAATGTTTTTTATATATATTCAAGAATATAATGATATGAAACAATTATAATCTACAATAATTATAAATTATATAGAATTAAAAAAATATATATATAATATTAATATACACACACATATATATGAAACAATTTATTATAAAATAGTATAAAATAATAAATTGTTAGTTTATTGTTAGATTTCAGTTGTTTATCTTCTTTAAGGTCCACCAGGTCAAATCTGGTTTATTAAAAACGTCAGCGTAACCACGTGTTCACGCCTCCTGCATCCGATTAGCTGTAAAGAGATTTTAGGGATTTAAGGCTATTATTACTTCAGCCGAGAAGGAAAGTCCAACAGATCGAACTGCTTGGTTTCACACTGGTGAAAAATGACAGAATACACTCCCAAAAGTATTGGGACACTTGACTGTTCCATCCATATGTGGTTCTTCACCAGACTTGGAGACGCACGACTATACACAACGTCTTTGGAACGTCAGGAACATGGAATTTTCCCTTCACCTGAACTGGGAGACCCAAACCTGTTCCAGCTGCATGATGACATGTTTTATATGAGCTACAGAGCTCCAGTCCTAGTGAACATGTGATGAAGGTGAATGCGGAACCCCAGGAACCTCCTGCCCTTCTCACCTGCATCACTACCTGACGTTAATAACACCACTTATGTCTCTCCAGCAAATCTCCAGAGAATTCTAGCAGAACATCTTGTAAAAGGAGTGAAGGTGATTCCAACAGCAAATGGAAACTAAATGCTGTAAAAGCAGAAGCTTAAGAACTTCTCATAACATCAAAAAGTTGGTGCTATCACACGGACACTAAAACATGCATCAAGTACACATATAGCTGAAATTTTGCATTTTGCCCAAGTAGCTCGAGTAAAATCACATTTGAAACCGTTTGAACCGATTTGCCAAAAAGATACACAGTTTACAATGAATACAACACGTGGATTTGCATTTAAACTCATTTTAGTCTACAATCTCAGGACAATCTGAGGACAATCTGAGGACAATCTCAGGACAATCTCAGGACAATCTCAGGACAATCTCAGGACCTAAAAAGAATCTGAGGACCGAGGAACAATCTGAGGACCTGAGGACAATCTGAGGACCTGAGGACAATCAGAGGACCTGAGGACAATCTGAGGTCCTAAAGACAATCTGAGGACTTGAGGACAATCAGAGGACAATCTGAGGACCTGAGGACAATCTGAGGTCCTAAAGACAATCTGAGGACCTGAGGACAATCTGAGGACCTGAGGACAATCAGAGGACAATCTGAGGTCCTAAAGAAAATCTGAGGACCTGAGGACAATCTGAGGACAATCTGAGGACCTGAGGACTGAATTGGAGAAGCCACTCCAAAGAAAAAAGACGATAGGAAAAATGGAAAGTTCTTTGCAGTAGGAATGTCAACAGAGATAACAGCAATAAATCTAAATAATAATAATAATAATAATAATTGTTACATATTATATGTACAAAATAGACAAAATCTATATCTAAAGAGATAATAGGAAAAGGATTAGTCAGAAAAGGTTTTGTTACTTGTTTCTGGCGTAGCCACGGTTGAAACAATGACCGGAGGACCAGTTCGGCGAGTCATCTTATTGTTCTGGTTCAGATTCTGAGACTGGACATTGGTCCCTGTAGACAAGACCGTACTATCCACAGTAACAACCCCTTTCCTTAAGTGCTGTGGACTGGGGTGATTACTCGCGGTTTGAGACATATGATGTAGACTAGGCGTTCTCTTCATCAACTCTACTGGCGTGGTGAAAGCTTTGTTTACTAAACCAGTTGTCCCCAAAATCCCTGACTGTTGCGTCTGAGGGTGGCTCGACATCGGCAGCCCGGTATGGGGGTTGTACATAACCAGCGGCCTTGTCTGCGGCAAGGACGTGCCATATGCCGTAGGATTGGCTGGAACCCCGCTAAGAGGACGCATCCCAGAATAGCTTGTAGGCTCTAGAAGATGCTGAGAAGGTGCACTGCTCGGTCTGCGGCTGATAAACTCGCCTATCCTCGGAGGCACAGTCTGCAAAGTGTTGGAGGGCTGCTGCAAAAGGTGGGGGTCCATAGTCAGACCTTGAGGCTGTGTGTAGAGATCGTTACGGTGGCTGAAGCTGTTAGAGCGCCCACGCATTGTCTGAACCGCCGTGCCCCCGGTCTTGCAGTTAAGAACCACCCTGGAGAGCACCCGAGCCTGTCCGAGGTTTAGAGCCAGAGAGCGAACGTCATGATCTTCCATCATAGACAGCATGCCAGTGGAGTCGAATCCTTGCTGCAACAGCAGGGCAATGGTGCTTTCAGATAAACCCTCAGTACGCAGGAAATTTAGAAAATTCGGATCCACCGCCCTCTTCGGGTCCATGGAAACAGCCGCTGACGAGTGGTGGGTCGACATCCCATGTGTGAGCTGAGCCGGTGAAGAACCCACCATAGCCGTGTTGGCATCATATCCATGATCATAGGCCAACCTTTGAGTAGGAACGGTCCCATAAGCAGAAATTCCTCGAGGCACACTTCCATCCACAAGAGGAGCAGGAGCAGGGTCCATCATGATGCAGGTGGATTGAGGGTGGTCAAGATGAAGGCCGTTGACTTCGTTGTAACCAGGATGGCCCACTAGAGAGGCCTGGTCGGCCGTAATGGCAAAACAGGCAGGAGACGAGGCCCTACTGCGGATACGCTGACTGTCTGGAAAGGCTAGAGAATCCCTGTACAAACGGCTCAACTCATGAGCCGTGGGCGGTGGAGGTGGGGGAGGAGGTGGCGGCGGTGGAGCGGGGCCAGGTGTAGGTGCACGAGAAGGAGCTCGAATTTGGCCTTGATCCCAGGCAGCTCTAACCCCTCCTGCACCCAGCCCATAATGCGAGCCTGATCTGCTAAGAAGCTGGTGGCTTCCTCGGTAATATCCCTGCAGATCCTCAGGCGGCTGAGCAGATAAAGCCGTGTCGAACGGGTAATAATCAGGAGGAGGAACGGTGCCCCTTACAGCCATGGCTTCCTCCAGATGGTTGCTTGTATCAATGACAGGATGAATCTTCATGGAAAGATCAGCATACCTTTCAAAGTCACTGTGGGTATAAAGTGGGTCCTGCCAGCCAAAACAAACCTGTTGGGCCTCGACTTCGGGGTATAGCAAGGAGCACGGCGGCAACAGAGGATTGAACCAGAGTTTCCCGTCGCTCCCAAAGGAGACAGAGTTTCTCCGCGACGCAATATTGCCACGAGTAGCGGTATCCCACCGTCCCCGAATCGGTCTCAACTGGAACTTGCCAAGGCGAAGACTAACGTGGAACTACGCGGTTCTTCAACAGGTGGAGAAAACAAAAGAAGGAGTGAGGTGTGGAAAAAAAGCAGTAAGGGTTTCCATTTCACCTCTCAGGTTTCAGGTAAAGAGAAAAAAAAAGATGAGGTGTATATAGGGATCATTTCACCTGATCTACAGCAGGCATTTTCCTGTCCCTTCAGGCAACGCTATCATGTAGCCACATATTGCCAGGTAACCCCTAAATTATTCAGGCCTGGAAAGATAAGAACGACAGGGATCGGAGGTTTGGGGCGACCAAAAACGGGACAAGACATGAGACAATAAAGGCACATACATTGGTAGACAGGTGGATGAATGGATGGATGGATAGACAGATTGAGACAAAAACAGACATGTAAATAAATTACTTTATTGATATAAAAAAATGCTACTTTCTCCCGTGGCTACAAAGAGAAAATATGATTAACGCTACATGTGCACTCTTTATTAGCTGGATGTGATACAGACAGGTAACGCCCTCCTCGCTTCTCAGAAGCCAATCCGAGAGTCACTTCGACGCCAAAAGGGCATTCGTGCAAACTTCTTTGTTTCTGCACAAGTGGACATTTGATATCTCCTTCCTTTTGTTGATGTCACAGACAATCAAGATATGATATGTGAAACAATACGCTCACCTTCGTGGAAACTACTTTATTAAATAAATAATCACAGTGTCTCAGGTCTATAAAGGATAACGTACACTATATAAGGGACGACATACGGGGGGTCGAGTCAAGTAGGTTTTTCTTCTCAGTTCAGTCGTGCAGGAAAGAAACAACCAAGTCAAACGATAAGAGATAGAAGGAGATGAATGTGTGTTCCTGTGCTGCACTGTATTATTGTGTGTGTGTGTGGTGTGTGTGTGTGTGTGTGTGTGTGTGTGTGTGTGTGATTAATTGGAGAGGTGAACACACTGAGCGAGGTCTTACAGAACAACAAGAGAGAAAAATGAGACGATAAAGTCTGGGCAGGACGGTGAGGTGAACACGGGCTGCAGGGTTCAGTACTCGCTGCTTCTTTATTTTCCATCCTGGAGTCTCTCGGGTTCTGCTATGGGTCGGGTGGAAGAGGGTCAGGTGGAGGACGGTCGGGTGGAGGAGGGTCAGATGGAAGAGGGATGGGTGGTGGAGGATCAGTTGGAGGAGGGTCTGGTGGAGGAGGGTCAGGAGGTAGATGGTCAGGTGGAGGAGGGTCAGGTAGAGGAGGGTCAGGTGGAGGAGGGTCAGGTGGAGGAGGGTCGGGTGGAGGAGGGTCTGGTGGAGGAGGGTCAAGGAGGAGGGTCAGGTGGAGGAGGGTCAGGTGGAGGAAGGTCAGGTGGAAGAGGGTCAGGTAGGGGGAGGAGGGTCAGGAGGTAGATGGTCAGGTGGAGGAGGGTCCGGTGGAGGAGGGTCAAGTGGAGGAGGGTCAGGTGGAGGAGGGTCAGGTGGAGGAGGGTCAGGTGGAGGAGGGTCAGGTGGAGGAGGGTCAGGTGGAGGAGGGTCGGGTGGAGGAGGGTGGAGGAGGAGGAGGGGCAGGTGGAGGAGGGTCAGGAGGTAGATGGTCAGGTGGAGGAGGGTCGGGTGAAACTCAAACTAACTTTAACTTTAACTCAAACTCAAACTCGACCTCACAGTCTGGGGGCACAGTCTTAACTTCTGCCTCTACCTCTGCTTCTACCCCTTCCTCTACCTCTGCTTCTTCTACCCAAACTTCTGCCTCTACCTCTGCTTCTACCCAAACTTCTGCCTCTACCTCTGCTTCTACCCAAACTTCTGCCTCTACCTCTGCTTCTACCCAAACTTCTGCCTCTACCTCTGCTTCTAACCAAACTTCTGCCTCTACTACAACCTTTTCTTCTGCTGTACCTCAGCTGGAGACAAAAAACTCACACAGACACAAAGAAAGAGATCAGGAGCACATTCTCTTTTACACACACACACACACAACACACAACACACACACTCACGACACACACACACACACACACACGCCACACACACACAGGGGAGGAGGGTCAGGTGGAGGAGGGGCAGGTGGAGGAAGGTCAGGTGGAGGAGGGTCACGTAGAGGAGGGTCAGGTGAAACTCAAACTAACTTTAACTTTACCTCAAACTCAAACTCGACCTCACAGTCTGGGGACCCACAGTCTTAACTTCTGCCTCACCTTCTGCTTCTTCTTCACCCAACTTCTGCCTCTACCTGCTTCTTGCCTCTGCTCTACCTCTGCCTCTAATCTGCTTCTACCCAAACTTCTGCCTCTACCTCTGCTTCTACCCAAACTTCTGCCTCTACCTCTGCTTCTACCCAAACTTCTGCCTCTACCTCAGCTTACCCAAATACCCAAACTTCTGCCTCTACCTCTGCTTCTACCCAAACTTCTGCCTCTACTACAACCTTTTCTTCTGCTGTACCTCAGCTGGAGACAAAAAACTCACACAGACACAAAGAAAGAGATCAGGAGCACATTCTCTTTTACACCACACACACACACACACACACACCACACACACACACTCACACACACACACACACACACACACGCACACACACACATACACACACATACACACACACACACACACACAACACACACTCACACACACACACACACACACACACACACACACACACACACACACACACTGACCCATCTGCTAAGATACCAAACCAGAGTGAGATTGAAAAGGAAGGATAAAGACAGATAGACTGACAGAAAGAAGGGCAGATACACAGAGAGTGATAAACAGTTAAAACAACAAACACAGGTACAGAGGGAGTGGGAGTGGAGTGGGAGTGTGAGTGGGAGTGGGGTGGAGTTTCTATTGTGAAGTGTGAGTGTAAAATGTGAGTGTGTGGAGTGTGAGTGTGTAGTGTGGAGTGGTGAGTGGGAGTGTGAGTGGGAGTGTGAGTGGGAGTGTGAGTGGAGTGTGAGTGTGAGTGTGAGTGTGAGTGGTGAGTGTGAGTGTGAGTGTGAGTGAAGTGTGAGTGTGAGTGTGTGAGTGTAGTGTGAGTGTGAGTGTGAGTGTGAGTGTGAGTGGGAGTGTGTGAGTGTGAGTGTGGAGTGTGTGAGTGTGGGAGTGTGAGTGAGTGTGTGAGAGTGTGAGGAGTGTGTGGAGTGTGTGAGTGTGGAGTGTGTGGAGTGGGAGTGTGTGGAGTGTGTGGAGTGTGTGGAGTGGGAGTGGGAGTGTGAGTTGGAGTGGGAGTGTGTGGAGTGTGTGTGAGGAGTGTGAGTGGAACTTGTGTGTGGAGTGTGATAGGTGAGTGTGAGTGAGTGGGAGTGTGTGGAGTGTGATTGGAGTGTGAGTGTGAGTGTGTGTGTAGTGGGAGTGTGTGGAGTGTGTAGTGGGAGTGGGAGTGTGTAGTGGGAGTGTGTAGTGGAGTGGGATGTGGAGTGTGTCGATGGTGTGATGTGTGTGTGTCGTGTGTCGTGTGTGTGAGTGTGTGGAGTGTGTGGCGTGTGTGTGGCGTGTGTAGTGTGTAGTGGAGTGTGTAGTGGGTGTAGTGAGTGTGGGTGTGAGTGTGTGTAGTGTGAGTGGTAGTGAGTGTGTAGTGGGAGGTGGTGTGTGGGAGTGGGGTGTGAGTGGGGTGTGGAGTGTGTAGTGGGGGAGTGGTGTGTGAGGTGGAGTGTGTGTGTGTGAGTGTGTAGTGGGAGGGTGTGGGTAGTGTGTGGGAGTGGGGTGTAGGGGAGTGTGGGAGGTGTGTAGTGGGAGTGTGTGAGTGTGTGTTGTAGTGGGGTGGAGTGGTGTAGTGGGAGGGGTGTGTGGGAGTGTGTGTGTGAGGGGCGTGTGTGTGTGGAGTGGGAGTGTGAGTGTGCGTGTGTAGTGGGAGTGGAGTGGGCGTGGGTGTGAGTGGGAGTGTGTAGTGGGGTGAGTGTGTGTAGTGGGGGTGTAGTGGGAGTGGGAGTGTGCAGTGGGAGTGTGTAGTGGTGAGTGTGTGGGAGGTGAGTGGGTGGGTGGAGTGGGTAGTGGGAGTGGGAGTGTGCAGTGGGAGTGTGTAGTGGGGTGGAGTGTGTAGTGGGGGTGTGTAGTGGGGTGAGTGTGAGTGGGAGTGTGTAGTGGGAGTGTGTAGTGGAGTGTGTAGTGGGAGTGTGTAGTGGGAGTGTGAGTGGGAGTGTGTAGTGGGAGTGGAGTGTGAGTGTGAGTGGGAGTGTGTAGTGGGAGTGTGAGTGGAGTGTGTGAGTGGTGAGTGTGTAGTGGGTGAGTGTGAGTGTGTGTGGAGTGAGTGTGAGTGTGAGTGAGAGTGGGTAGTGTGTGTGGAGTGTTGAGTGAGTGTGTAGTGGGGGAGTGGGAGTGTGAGTGGGTAGTGGGAGTGTGTGGGAGTGGGGTGAGTGTGTGTAGTGGGAGTGTGTGGTGGGTGTGTGGAGTGTGTGAGTGTGTGAGTGTGTAGTGTGAGTGTGTAGTGGGAGTGTGTAGTGGGAGTGTGCGTGTGTGTAGTGGGAGTGTGTAGTGGGGTGAAGTGTGTAGTGTGTAGGACAGACGAGGAACGAGGGGAAAACAATACTGGCAGTAAAGCTGCAGTGATGAACTGGGACACCTTTCTAGGACACGAGACGCTTCTGGCACTACATACAAGAAAAACTGCTAGGGGACTCGGAGACGGGGGAGACGGAGGAGAGAGATGGAGGAGAGAGACAGAGGAGGAGAGAGACAGAGGAGAGAGACAGGAGAGAGACAGGAGAGAGACAGAGATATGGAGGAAGGATGGAGAATAGAAGGAAAAAAGAGACAGAGACAGAGGAGAGATGGAGGAGATGGGAGAGATGGTGTAGATGGAGGAGAGATGAAGGGGAGATGGAGGGACGGAGGAGAGATGGGAGAGATGGTGAAGATTGAGGAGAGAGATGGAGAAGAGATGGAGGAGAGATGGAATGGATGGAGGAGAGATGGAGGAGAGACTGAGGAGAGATGGGAGGAGATGGAGGAGAGACTGGAGAGATGGAGGAGAGATGGAGGGAGATGGAATGGAGATGGAGGAGAGATGGAGGAGAGATGGAGGTGATATGGAGGAGAGATGGAGGAGGATGGAGGGAGATGGAGGAGAGGATGGAGGAGAGATAAAGGAGGAGAGATGGAGAGATAGATGGATGGAGGGAGATGGAGGTGATTTATTCTCTCTCGCCTGGAAAAACGATGGGAGGAAGAGGGAGAGAGAGCCTCGACTGGAGAGAGAGAGAGAGGGGAGATAGAGAGAGGAGAGAGGGGGGGGATTCATTCTGGAATAGAGACATGGGGAGAGAGAGAGAGCCAGAGGAGAGAGAGAGGGAGAGGGGGAGAGAGAGAGGGGAGAGGGAGAGAGATTTTTGAGAGAGAGAGAGGAGAGAGGGAGAGATCGAGACAGAGAGAGAGAGAGAGGAGGGGGGAGACTGAGGAGAGATAGAGAGAGGGAGAGAGGGGGAGAGAGAGACAGAGCCAGAGAGAGAGAGGGCGAGGAGAGAGGGGGGGGGAGAGAGGGAGAGAGAGAGAGACGAGAGAGAGAGAGGGAGAGAGAGAGAGAGAGAGATTTCTAGAGAGAGAGAGAGAGAGAGAGGGAGAGGGAGAGAGGGGGGGGAGACTGAGAGAGAGAGAGGAGAGAGAGATAGAGGAAGGAGAAGATGAGAGAGAGAGAGAGAGAGAGAGAGAGGAATGAGAGAGAGAGAGAGAGAGAGTGAGAGAGAGGAGAGAGAGAGAGGGAGAAGAGAGAGATGAAGGGGAGAGAGAGAGAGGAGATGAGAGGGAGAGATGAGAGAGAGAGAGAGAGAGAGAGGAGAGAGAGAGAGAGAAGAGAGAGAGAGCTGATAGAGAGAGAGAGAGAGGGAGATCAGAGAGAGAGAGCAGAGAGAGAGAGATAGTAAGAGCGAGCTAGCCTGCATCGAGAGAGAGAGAGAGAGAGAGGGAGGAGGGGGGGGAGAGACTGAGAGAGAGAGAGAGAGAGATGAGAGAGATAGACGAGAGGACAGAGAGAGAGAGAGACGAGAGAGAGAGTTGTTTTGGAGAAGGAATGTTGTGGAACGTGAACCAATTTCACACTTAAAGACTTTTACGTTTGGAATGTCATGGAATGTCGTTCCCAGTCGCCGCTCCTGACTACTGACCTGATCTGGGATCAACAACAACAACAACAACAACAACAACAACAACAACAACAACAACACCATCATCTCCACTTTGATGAGGAAACATCACAGTAGAGTTGTATGCAGAGTGTTTGGAGAAGGAAGTGTTCGGATGTGTGTGGAATTCCCCGTGTGTGGAAAACTGCTCCCATTCCCAGGATTTATCTCCTTATGCAGGAGTTTGTGAACTGTTCAGGAACTGTTCTCGTGCTCTTCACCGTGACGTTCTTCAGAATTCCGACATCGCTCAGGAACGCATCGTAAAGTGGAACGCTGTAAATCTGTCTTTTCTTTCTGTGGCTTTTCCTGGAGTGGAGAGTGAGAGGCGTTCCCAGGGGCGTTCAGAGGCTGTTCTCACCGGCGTTGTCAGAGGCGTTCCCAGGGGCGTTCTCAGAGGCCTTCTCAGAGGCGTTCCCAGGGGCGTTCTCAGAGGCGTTCCCAGGGGCGTTCTCAGAGGCGTTCCCAGGGGCGTTCTCAGGGGCGTTCTCAGGCGTCCCAGGCGTTCCCAGGGGCGTTCAGAGGCTCAGGGGCGCCTTCTCCAGAGGCGTTCCCAGGGGCGTTCTCAGAGCGTTCAGGGGCGTTCTCAGGCAAGGGGCGTTCTCAGAGGCCCCAGGGGCGTTCTCAGAGGCGTTCCCAGGGGCGTTCTCAGAGGCAATCCCCGGGGCGTTCTCAGAGGCGTTCCCAGGGGTGTTCTCAGAGGCGTTCTCAGAGGCGTTCCCAGGGGCGTTCTCACCGGCGTTCCTAGGGGCGTTCTCGGAGGCATTCTCGGCGGCGTTCTCAGTCGGGTTCTCAGACGCGTTCTCAGGGGCGTTCTCAGGGGCGTTCTCAGGGGCGTTCTCGGTGGCGTTCGCGGCGGCGTTCTCAGAGGAGTTCTCGGAGGTGTTCTCACCGGCGTTCCCACCGCGTTCCCCGGCGTTCCCAGGGGCGTTCTCAGGGGCGTTCTCAGAGGCGTTCTCGGAGGCGTTCTCAGAAGCGTTCTCGGAGGAGTTCTCCGAGGAGTTCTCAGCGGCGTTCTCAGGGGCGTTCTCGGAGGCGTTCTCAGAAGCGTTCTCGGAGGCGTTCGCGGCGGCATTCTCAGAGGAGTTCTCGGGGGCGTTCTCACCGGCGTTCCCAGGGGCGTTCTCAGGGGCGTTCTCACCGGCGTTCCCAGGGGCGTTCTCAGGGGCGTTCTCAGAAGCGTTCTCGGAGGAGTTCTCAGGCCACTGAACTAAACCCAACACACAGACGGCCGGGACAGAAACGCCGTGCTGCTGGGAGAGAACCAGGACGAGAAAGAGGACGAGTGGAAGAGGTGGACAAAAACAAACAAACAAACAAACAAACAAACAAACAAACAAACAAACAGTCCATATGGGCAAAAGTACTGGAACACCAGAATCTTCCAGCCATGTGTGATGTGTGAGACGACGTTCCCACATGGTGTACATCCTGCATCCCAAAACCTGTCCATCACAGCATTGTTTATAACGCCAGAGACACGAAGATTAAAATGTACGTACAATTCAATGGATACACAGCACTATAACAAATAAATAACAAATAAATAACAAATAAATAACAAATGAAACCCAAATAACAAATAAAAACAAATGAAACCCAGCCAATGTCCACAATCAACGCTTGAAAACCACTCTGCCATCACAGTCCACTATCACAGAACTGAAGGCACTATTACTGTCACAGGCACTATTTGCTATCATTCACACTTCACAGGTCCAATCACAGTCCACATCACACCTGAAACCCAGCCAATCACAGTCAACTATTCACATGAACACAACCTCCTCACACACTCCAGCCAATCACAGTCCACTATTCACACCTACCACCCGCAGCCAATCACAACACAGTTCTAAAACTTTCCAGCCAATCACAACCCTCCACTACTCACATTCACACCCAGAACCTCCTTCCAGCCAATCACAGTCCACTATTCACACCTGAAACCCAGCCAATCACAGTCCACTATTCACCCCTGAAACCCAGCCAATCACAGTCCAC
>JACRUU010000015.1:4212022-4242022 GCA_030449085.1 Kryptopterus vitreolus | reverse complement strand
ACTCCACACCCCCACCACTCGCTCCATCACTCACTCCATCACCACTGCAAACAGAAAAGGGCTCAGAGCCGATCCATGATGCAATCCCAAATTGAGTAAATAGTAAATGGAGTAAAAGTTTATTTTCTCTTTGTATTTTGAGCTTATAAAAGTGAAAGTACAAAACTTCAGTAATTCACAATCTCAATGTAAACAAATAAACAAACACAAAATAACACAGTAAACACTCGTCTCTCCACTCGCTCCTATAATAAAGTACAATTTCATCATCAAACCCAAAAAATCACTCACACACATACACACAATACACACACACACACACACACACACACACACACACACACACACACACACACACACACACACACTCACACACACACACACACACACACACACACACACACACACACATTACACACACACACACACACACACACACACACACACACACACACACGGATCCCATTCCGAACTTCAACACCATGGAATTCCGTCTCATCGGAAGTGACTTCACCACACGGCGAGACTCGAATCCGCGCGAGCTCTGTTCAGACGTCTGCAGTGTTTATTATGGAATGTCCTGCCCAGTCACCGCTCCTAAATCCTACTCTGGGATCAACAACAACAACAACAACTAGTGAAGAAACATCTGTATTCAATAAACAATAAACAATAAAGGAGGGAGGAGGGAGATCAGTGAGTAAGACTTTGGCGTCCGGACCGAAAGATTGCGGGTTCAAATCCCAACACCACCACCAAGCTGATACTCCTGGGCCCTTGAGCAACGGCCCTTCAACTGCCTCAGTTGTAAGTCGCTCCTCCATAAATATATAAATATATAAATATAAATATATATAATGAATTTGCTAAATAATAAAAAACAAAGTATAAATAATGTTTTTAATGCCAGATATTAAAGTGTAATGGAACGTCTCCACATTTTAACACGGGTTATGAAATCTCTCGGTGTCCGAAAACTTTTGCCCCACATTTTATTTTCATTCCGTGAAAAAACGACCAGACGATAAAGAAAGAAAGAAAGAAAAAGAAAGAAAGAAAGAAAGAAAAAAAAAAGAAAGCGTTCCACACTTAAGTGGAGGAGGAAGAAAAAAGAAGTCTGAAAGGCTGGAAAGTCGATGGCGTCGCCGGAGAAGAGAAGCCGGCGCTGGCGGCGATAGTCGTGACTCCTTAACTCTGTGTCACGCAGCTGCAGGGAGAGAAAGAAAGGAAAGGAAAAAAAAGGAAAGGAAAGGAAAAAAAGGAAGGGAGGGAGGAGGTATTGATTTCCTGCTGTTTCGAGTCTACCATGCCGGTGTCAGGGACGAGAAGATCTTTACAAACGGATCCTTCGGGGGTTTTACAGGAAAGCCGAGGATGATGTAAAAAAAAAGGGTGCTGTGGTCTGTCTCGCCCCCACCACACACACACACACACAACACACACACACACACACACACACACACACACACACACACAAAGAACAGAAAAAAACTTCCCTCTCCAGCCCCTGGGAGAACTCCGACACTGGGAGAAGCTGGCTCTGAGACTCACTCACTGGGAGCACTGGGAGAACTGGGAGCGCTCTGACACTGGGAGAACTCTGACACTGGGAGAACTGGGAGCGCTCTGACACTGGGAGAACTCTGACACTGGGAGAACTGGGAGCGCTCTGACACTGGGAGAACTGGGAGAACTGGGAGTGCTCTGACACTGGGAGAACTCTGACACTGGGAGAACTGGGAGCGCTCTGACACTGGGAGAACTCCGACACTGTCCTGTGTAACATGCGGCGAATGCCACCAAAGGAAAGGAGCTTTTTTCCCCTACAGTCGGAATTCCGAGCTCGATCCCGCTCGCTGTATATTTTTGGCAGGAATGTTCCACTAAAACGTCCAAACAGGGTTTTTTTCTCCCCCTGTAAAGCGAGACTTCCTCACGGATACGGAGTCACGAGTACACGGATCTGGAACACGGAACTTCCCAAATCTGTGGCCTCATACAGGAAGTTCCAGCGGAGTGTGTACACTGAGAGCTCCACTGTCAGGTCTCTGCTGGACTGAGAATACACAGTGACTATAGTGTAGCGTGGAGTGTATAACATGTGTAATGTTGTGTATCATGATAAACATGTATCTGGTGTGTAGTGTGTGTACTGATTATTGAAGATTATTGTGGTTTTTAAAACCTGTGTGTGTGTGTGTGTGTGTATGTGCGTGTGTGAATGTGTGTGTGTGTGTGTGTGTGTGTGTGTGATTAGGATTCTTCCTCACAAGCACCAACGCTGTGGAAGATCGCCGGTTCAAGTCCACCCACCACCACCAAGATGCCACTAGTGGGCCCTTGAGCGAGGCCCTTAACCCTCAGTTGCTCAGTCTGCCAAATACTGTAAATGTAAATGTAGTGTGTGTATAGTGTGTATAGTGTGTGTGTGTGTGTTTGTGTGATATATATATAAATAAATATAATACACCCTGTTGTCTGCCAGACAGATAGAAGTGGATGTGATACTTGTGGCAGGTGATTAATGAGGACCTGAAGGCAGTGATGTGTTCCTCCATGGCAGCTCGGCACCGGAGACTCCTTACAGCAGGGAGATAAATGCAGGAAGTGTTGGATGGCGGATGTGTCGCTTTCACATTGTGCGCTTTTAATTTTTTTTTTTTTTTTTTTCTTTTTTTTTTTTTTTTTTTTTAACAGATCCTGGAGCGTTCCCAGACTCTGGATGTGTGGTCAGGGAAAACCCTCCCTCGCTCCCTCCCTCCCTCCCTCCCTCGCTCCGACACGGGCGCCAAGAAAAACGCTTCATCCCAAAAACAGACTCTTCTTCTTTATCTTGGTTGAATTCCCAGATCCCGAACAATCTCAGCGTTAGCGTTCCGAACCGATCCGGACCTGCAGGACGACGCCGTGCTCGCATCGCCACGACTCCCCCGAGCAGCCAATCAGAGAACGGCGCTCAGGCCGCGGTTAATACGCTTCTGCAGTGCGGGAACACGCCGATCCAGCGCAGAGACCCGACATACACGACCCGCGAGGAAAATATATTCACCAAACGTCCTGTCCAACTTTACACAGCTTTTAAATCAGACAGCTGGAAAAAAAACAGCCCTTAAAAACAAACCTGGCGTGAAAAAAAGAAAAGGTGAGAAATGACAGCGGGATAAACTCAGCGCAGCGTTCCCGATTAACTGCGGAATAAAAAGCGCTGATGTCTAACGAAAGAGCGCGAGTAAAAAACAAGCTGCTATACATCGCTGTGACACGGCGGGCGGCGAATCTCACACAGTCCTCAGATAAACGCTGTGTTTGAGTTATTACCCCGTCATACCCCTGTGACACTTTATAACACACTCCGATACGGGGGAGATAAACTGATGAGGAAGGGAACAAAACTTACCGGGGTGTAGTATGGGGTGGGGTAATCTATGGGGTGGTGTATGGGGGTATGGGGTATGGGGTAAGGGTTGGTTGTATGGGGCAGGGTATGGGGTGGTGTATGGGGTGGTGTACAGGGCAGGGTGTATAGGGTGGTGTATATGGGGTGGTGTATAGGGTGGTGTATAGGGTGTGTGTATGGGGTGGTGTATGGGGTGATGTGAATGTGATGGGGTGATGTGAGTGTTGGGGTGATGTGAGTGTTGGGGTGATGTGAGTGTTGGGGTGATGGTGAATGTTGGGGTGTTGTGAATGTTGGGGTGATGTGAATGATAGGGTGATGTGAATGTGTGGTGATGTAAGTGATGGGGTGATGTGAATGTGGGGTGATGTGAATGTTGGGGTGATGTGATGTTGGGGTGATGTGATGTGTGGTGATGTGAGTGATGGGGTGATGTGAATGTTGGGGTGATGTGAATGTTGGGGTGATGTGAATGTTGGGGTGATGTGATGTTGGGGTGATGTGTGGGGTGATGTGAATGATGGGGTGATGTGAATTTTGGGGTGATGTGAATGTTGGGGTGATGTGAATGATGGGGTGATGTGAATGATGGGGTGATGTGAATGTTGGGGTGATGTGAATGATGGGGTGATGTGAATGTTGGGGTGATGTTGGGGTGATGTGAATGTTGGGGTGATGTGAATGTGGGTGATGTGAGTGATGGGGTTGGTGATGTGAATTGTGATGTGATGTTGGGTGTGATGTTGGGGTGATGTGATTTGTTGTGGGATGTGATGTGGGGTGATGTGATGGTGAGTGATGGGGTGATGTGAATGTGGGGTGGGGGGGGGGGTGTGTTGGGGTGATGTGAAGATGGGGTGATGTGATGGGGTGATGGGTTGGGGTGGATGTTGTGATGTTGGGGTGATGTGAATGTTGGGGTGATGTGAGTGTTGGGGTGATGTGAGTGTTGGGGTGATGTGAGTGTTGGGGTGATGTGAGTGTTGGGGTGATGTGAGTGTTGGGGTGATGTGAGTGTTGGGGTGATGTGAGTGTTGGGGTGATGTGAGTGTTGGGGTGATGTGAGTGTTGGGGTGATGTGAGTGTTGGGGTGATGTGAATGTTGGGGTGTTGTGAATGTTGGGGTGATGTGAATGATAGTGGTGATGTGAATGTTGGGGTGATGAATTTTGGGGTGATGTGAATGTTGGGGCGATGTGATGGGGTGATGTGTTGGGGTGATGTGAATGTTGGGGTGATGTGAATGTTGGGGTGATGTGAGGGTGATGTGATGGGGTGATGTGAATGTTGGGGCGATGTGGATGTTGGGGGAGGGTGATGTTTTGTGAATGTGTGGTGATGAGTGTGGGGTGATGTGAATGTTGGGGTGATGTGATGATGGGGTGATGTGTGGGGTGATGGGTGAATGTTGGGGTGATGGGGTGATGTGAATGATGGGGTGATGTGAATGTTGGGGTGATGTTGGGGTGATGTGAATGTTGGGGTGATGTGAATGATGGGTGAATGATGTTGGGGTGATGTGAATGATGGGGTGATGTGAATGTTGGGGTGAGTGAATGATGGGGTGATGTGAATGTTGGGGTGATGTGAATGTTGGGGTGATGTGAATGTTGGTGTGTGTGATGGGGTGATGTGAGGGTGTGAATGTGGGGTGATGTGAATGTGTGATGGTGAATGTTGGGGTGATGTGAATGTTGGGGTGATGTGAATGGTGTGGTGATGGTGTGATGTGATTTTGGGGTGATGTGAATGTTGGGGTGATGTGAATGTGGGGTGATGTGAATGTTGGGGTGATGTGAATGATGGGGTGATGTGAATGTTGGGGTGATGTGAATGTTGGGGTGATGTGAATGTGGGGTGATGTGAATGTTGGGGTGATGTGAATGTTGGGGTGTTGTGAATGTTGGGGTGATGTGAATGTTGGTGGTGATGTGAATGTGGGGTGATGTGAATGTTGGGGTGATGTGAATGTTGGGGTGATGTGAATGTGGGGTGATGTGATGTTGGGGTGATGTGAATGTGTTGGGGTGATGTGAATGTTGTGAGTGATGTTGGGTGATGTGAATGTTGGTGGTGATGTTGGGGTGATGTGATGTTGGGGTGATGTGAGTGTTGGGGTGATGTGAGTGTTGGGGTGATGTGAGTGTTGGGGTGATGTGAGTGTTGGGGTGATGTGAATGTTGGGGTGTTGTGATGTTGGGGTGATGTGAATGTGTGGTGATGTGTTGGGGTGATGTGAATGTTGGGGTGATGTGAGTGTTGGGGTGATGTGAGTGTTGGGGTGATGTGAGTGTTGGGGTGATGTGAGTGTTGGGGTGATGTGAGTGTTGGGGTGATGTGATGTTGGGGTGATGTGAGTGTTGGGGTGATGTGAGTGTTGGGGTGATGTGAGTGTTGGGGTGATGTGAGTGTTGGGGTGATGTGAGTGTTGGGGTGATGTGAATGTTGGGGTGTGATGTGAATGTTGGGGTGATGTTGGGGTGATGTGAATGTGTGGTGATGTGAATGATGGGGTGATGTGATGTTGGGGTGATGTTGGGGTGATGTGAATGTTGGGGTGATGTGAATGATGGGGTGATGTGAATGTTGGGTGTTGGGGTGATGTGAATGTGTGGTGATGTGAATGTTGGGGTGATGTGAATGTGATTGGGGTGATGTGAATGTGTTGGGGTGATGTGATGTGTGGTGATGTGGTGGGGTGATGTGAATGTTGGGGTGATGTGAATGTGTGGTGATGTGAATGATGGGGGATGTGATGGGGTGATGTGAGTGTTGGGGTGATGTGAGTGTTGGGGTGATGTGATGTTGGGGTGATGTTGGGGTGATGTGAATGTTGGGGTGATGTGAATGTTGTGGTGATGTGATGTGATGGGGTGATGTGAATGATGGGGTGATGTGAATGTTGGGGTGATGTGATGTTGGGGTGATGTGTGGTGATGTGATGTGATGTTGGGGTGATGTGAATGTTGGGGTGATGTGAATGTTGGGGTGATGTGATGTGTTGGGGTGATGTGATGGGGGGTGATGGGGTGATGTGAGTGTTGGGGTGATGGGGTGATGTTGGGGTGATGTGAATGTTGGGGTGATGTGAATGTTGGGGTGATGTGAATGATAGGGTGATGTGAATGTTGGGGTGATGTGCATGTTGGGGTGATGTGAATGTTGGGGTGATGTGAATGTTGGGGTGATGTGAATGTTGGGGGGTGATGGGGTGATGTTGTTGGGGTGATGTGAATGTTGGGGTGATGTGAATGTTGTGGGGTGATGTGAATGTTGGGGTGATGTGAATGTTGGGGTGATGTGAATGATGGGGTGATGTGAATGTTGGGGTGATGTGAATGTTGGGGTGATGTGAATGATGGGGTGATGTGAATGATGGGGTGATGTGAATGTTGGGGTGATGTGAATGTTGGGGTGATGTGAATGTGTGGGTGATGTGAATGTTGGGGTGAATGTGTGATGTGAGTGATGGGGTGTGTGAATGTGGGGTGATGTGAATGATGGGGTGATGTGAATTTTGGGGTGATGTGAATGTTGGGGTGATGTGAGTGTTGGGGTGATGTGAATGTTGGGGTGTTGTGATGTTGGGGTGATGTTGGGGTGATGTGAATGTGGGGTGATGTGAATGGGGTGATGGGGATGATGTGAATTGGGGTGATGTGATGTTGGGGTGATGTGTTGGGGTGATGTGAATGTTGGGGTGATGTGATGTTGGGGTGATGTGAATGGGGTGATGTGAATGTTGGGGTGATGTGAATGTTGGGGTGATGTGAATGTTGGGGTGATGTGAATGTGGGGTGGGGTGATGTGAATGATGGGGTGATGTGAATGTGGGGTGATGTGAATGTTGGGGTGATGTGAATGATGGGGTGATGTTGGGGTGATGTGAATGTTGGGGTGATGTGAATGATGGGGTGATGAGTGTGGGGTGATGTGAATGTTGGGGTGATGTTGGGGTGATGTGAATGTTGGGGTGTTGTGAATGTTGGGGTGATGTGAATGTGTGTGGTGATGTGAATGTTGGGGTGATGTGAATGTGGGGTGATGTGAAGTGATGAATGATGGGGTGATGTGAATGATAGGGTGATGTGAATGTTGGGGTGATGTTGGGGTGATGTGAATGTTGGGGCGATGTGAATGTTGGGGTGATGTGAATGATGGGGTGATGTGAATGTTGGGGTGATGTGAATGTTGGGGTGATGGGGTGAGTGATGGGGTGATGTGATGGGGTGATGTGATGGGGTGATGTGAATGTTGGGGTGATGTGATGTTGGGGTGATGTTGGGGTGATGTGAATGTTGGGGTGATGTGAATGTTGGGGTGATGTGAATGATGGGGTGATGTGATGGGGTGATGTGAATGTTGGGGTGATGTGAATGTTGGGGTGATGTGAATGTTGGGGTGATGTGAATGTTGGGGTGATGTGAATGTTTGGGTGATGTGAATGTTGGGGTGATGTGAATGATGGGGTGATGTGATGTTGGGGTGATGATGGGGTGATGTGAATGTTGGGGTGATGTGAATGTTGGGGTGATGTGAATGATGGGGTGATGTGAATGTTGGGGTGATGTGAATGTTGGGGTGATGTGAATGATGGGGTGATGTGAATGTTGGGGTGATGTGAATGTTGGGGTGATGTGATGGGGTGATGTGATGTTGGGGTGATGTGAATGTTGGGGTGATGTGAATGTTGGGGTGATGTGAATGTTGGGGGGGTGATGTGATGATGTTGGGGTGATGTGAATGTTGGGGTGATGTGAATGTTGGGGTGATGTGAATGTTGGGGTGATGTGAGTGTTGGGGTGATGTGAGTGTTGGGGTGATGTGAGTGTTGGGGTGATGTGAATGTTGGGGTGTGATGTGAATGTTGGGGTGATGTGAATGTTGGGGTGGTGTGAAGGGGGTGTGAATGAATTGGGGTGATGTGATGTGAATGTTGGGATGTGATGTTGGGGTGTGAATGTGGGGTGATGTGAATGATGGGGTGATGTGAATGTTGGGGTGATGTGAATGTTGGGGTGATGTGAGGTTGCGTGATGTTGGGGTGATGTGAATGTTGGGGTGAGGTGAATTGGTGGTGATGTGAATGTTGGGGTGATGTGTACACCGCCGCTCTCCTGAAATGAGTTTTATTTCACTCCGACGCACAGAAAACAGATTCCTTCTAAAAAAACCCATAAGATCCAGCGTGAGAAGAGAACGAAGTACACAAACATCGTATTAAAGTAAAAATACACTCGGTAAAATATTACTGTAATAAATGTAAACGTACTCCGGTGGAGTAAGCCTCTAATTCAAGGGGCCCAAAACTCCGGCCCTGTGGCACAACGATCACTGCAATGACCAACTATCAGCAAAAATACACCTAGTTTTTCCGGGTTACTGCTGCTGTCACAAGAGTGACCTCTAGTGGTGAATCACTGACATCACATGCTAATTGATTTAATGATGGCTGAATTATATTTATTAAATAATTATAAATGTAAAAATGCATGTTTTTCGTATTTATTTCATTTCGTTCATTTCCACAAATCAGTATTTAAAAAATAAAAAGGTCAAGTATTTTTGTTTACATGTTTGTGTTTTTTTATGATTTAATGATGTAAACACTTGAGTGAGTTTCTTCATTTATCCCTCTCTCAAACGGAGGTGTGAGATCAGAACATTGAGCTCTGGACCGGAAGATCGCAGGTTCAAATCCCGCAATTATTAAGCTGATACTAGTGGGCCCTTGAGAAAGGCCCTTAGCCTTCAATTACTCTGATGTAAGTCGCTCTGGATAAAGGCGTCTGTCAAATACCATAACTCTAATGCCAATCAAAACCAGTTCAAAGCAGAGCGCCATCTACTGGATCAATGTGTGTTTGACCAGGTACAATTTTATCCATAGATAGATGGAGATGGAGGAAGGTGATGGAAGAAGGTGATGGAGATGGAGGAAGGTGATGGCGGAAAGGTGATGGAGGAAGGTGCTGGCGGAGTTACGGAAGGTGCTGTGAAGAAGGTGATGGAGGAAGGTGATGGAGGAAGGTGATGGTGGAGTGAAGGTGATGGAGATATGATGGAGGAAGGATGATGGAGGGAGAAGGTGATGGAGGTGATGGAGGAAGGTGATGGAGGAAGGTGATGGTGATGGAGGAAGGTGATGGAGGAAGGTGGAAGGTGATGGAGGAAGGTGATGGAAGGTGTGAGGGGAGGAAGGTGATGGGCCGGAGGAGGTGGAGGAGGTGCTGGCGGCCGGTGATGGAGGAAGGTGATGGAGGAGGGTGATGGTGATGGAGGAAGGTGATGGTGATGGATGTGGGTGGAGATGGAGGAAGGTGATGGAGGAAGGTGATGGAGGAAGGTGATGGTGATGGAGGAAGGTGATGGAGGAAGGTGATGGTGATGGAGGAAGGTGATGGTGATGGAGGAAGGTGATGGAGGAAGGTGATGGTGATGGAGGAAGGTGATGGAGGAGGGTGATGGTGATGGAGGAAGGTGATGGAGGAAGGTGATGGAGATGGAGGAAGGTGATGGAGATGGAGGAAGGTGATGGAGGATGGATGAAAGGTGATGGAGGAAGGTGATGGAGGAAGGGGATGGTGATGGAGGAAGGTGATGGAGGAAGGTGATGGTGATGGAGGAAGGTGATGGAGGAAGGATGAGGAAGGTGATGGAGGAAGGTGATGGAGGAAGGGAGATGGAGGAAGGTGATGGTGATGGAGGAAGGTGATGGAGGAAAGGTGATGGAGGAAGGTGATGGAGGAAGGTGATGGAGGAGGTGATGGTGATGGTGATGGAGGAAGGTGATGGAGGAGGGTGATGGTGATGGAGGAAGGTGATGGAGGAGGGTGATGGTGATGGAGGAAGGTGATGGAGGAAGGTGATGGAGGAAGGTGATGGAGGAAGGTGATGGAGGAAGGTGATGGAGGAAGGTGATGGAGGAGGTGATGGTGATGGAGGAAGGTGATGGAGGAGGAAGGTGATGAGGAAGGTGATGGAGGAAGGTGAGGTGATGGAGGAAGGTGATGGAGATGGAGGAAGGTGATGGAGATGGAGGAAGGTGATGGAGATGGAGAAAGGTGATGGAGGAAGGTGATGGAGGAAAGTGATGGAGGAAGGTGATGGTGATGGAGGAAGGTGATGGAGATGGAGGAAGGGATGGAGATGGAGGAAGGTGATGGAGGAAGGTGATGGAGGATGAGGTGATGGAGGAAGGATGGAGGAGGTGGTGATGGAGGAAGTTGATGGAGGATGGAGGAAGGTGATGGAGGAAGGTGATGGAGAGGTGAAACGGAGAACATGACGTCACTTTAAAACAAAGGAACTAAACATTTTCTACATTGTGTAATTAAAGTGAAAATCTTCTCCTTCAGCAGGAGCGTAAAGCTGTCGACCGCACCACTGATTTATCTCACACACACACACACACACACACACACACACACACACACACACACACACACACACACACACACATGTCTCCCAGTCAGTCCTTCTTTAGGTTCCTGTTCCTCCAGTTTCCTATAAACATAATGAGATTGCAGTATAGAAAACGCTGAACACACACTTAATTCCCTAATAACACACGCGCACACACACACACAAACACACACACACACACACACATCCACCACCCCTCCACCCCCCGCACACACGACGCATCACACCAACACACACACACAAACACACACACACACAACACACACATACACACACCACAACACACACACACGCACGCACACACACACACACAACACACACACAACCCACACACACCATCACACACACACCACATACACACACCACACGCACCCCCCCTACACACACAAAACACACACACACACACACAACACACAACCCACACACATCCCACCCACACACACACAGACGCATACACACACACACAAAAACACACACACACACACACACACACGCACACCACCCCACACCCACACACACACACAACACACACACACACTCCACACACACACACACTACACACACACACACACACACTAAACACACACAAACACACACAAACACCACACACACAACACACACACACACACACACACACACACACACCACACACACCCACACACACACACACACACACATCACACACACACACACACACAACACACACACACACACACACACACACACACACACACACACACCCCCCCTACACACACACACACACACACACCACACACACAACACACACACACAGACACAGACACACACACACACACACACACACACACAAACACACACCAACACCCACCATCCACACAGACCACCACAGACCCACACACACACACACACACACACATTCACACACACACCACACACAACACACACACACAACACACACACAACACACACACACACACACACACACCCACCCTACACACACACACACACGCACACAATCCACACCCCCCTAGACACACACAGACGCCACACACACAACACACACACATCCACACCCCCCACACAGAAGCACACACACACACACCGACTCACACACACACACACACCCACACACACAAACACACACACACACACAACACACACACAAACAAACACACACACACACACACACACACACACACACACACACACCCCCCTACAAACACACACACACACACACACACACACACACACACACACACACAGAACACACACACACAACACACACACACCCCAAACACACACACACCACACACACAACAAAAAAAAGTACACACACACACACACACACAAACACACACACAAAAACACACACAAAACAACACACACACACATACACACACACAGACGCACACACACACACACAAAACACACACACACACAGATTCCACACCCCCCCCCTACACACACAGACGCACACACACACACGCACCACACACACCACACACCCCCTACACACACACACATCCACGCCCCCCCCCCACACACACACACACAGCTATGGTTGTTAATACAGAACAGAAGAGGGAATATAAGTTGGTGTGATGATGAGTTTCATGAAAAAAATGATCAAAAGACAAAAAAAGGTTATAATTAATTAATAATTCAATCTAATAAATAAATAAAATAATAATAATTATGATGTCATAAATAAATAAGGATTTTTTGTATTTTTTTTAATTGAGTCATTTTAATTCGCCAATGAAATAAATGTTTTGCGTTCATTTGATTTGTTCTATTTTATTATAAAGTAAAACAAAAGCGCCATTTATTTTAAAATGTTTTAAACCGTAATAATAATAATAATAATGATAATAATAATAATAATAAGAATAATAATAAACGGTGTTAATTAAAAAACTATTGTATGATTTGTTTTTCTTCCGAACTCATTTAAACATTTTGTGTACATTACAGCTTGTGCAAGCGTGTGTGTGTGTGTGTGTGTGTGTATGTGGTGTGTGTGTGTATGTGGGTGTGTGTGTGTGTGTGTGTTGAGTGTGTGTGTGTGTGTGTGTGTGTGTGTGTGTATGGGGGTGTGTGTGAGATGCGTGCATGTGTGTGTGCGTGCGTGTGCGTGGTGTGAGTGTGAGGTGCGTGTGGGGTATGTGTGTGTGTGTGTGAGATGCGCGCATGTGTGTGTGCGTGCGTGCGTGGGTGCGTGTGAGTGTGGTGGAGTGTATGTGTGTGTGTGTGTGTGTGTGTGTGCATGTGTGTGAGTGTGTGCGTGTGTGCGTGTGTGTGCGTGCAGTGTGTGTGTGTGTGTGTTGTGTGTATGTGTATGTGGTGTGTATGTGTGTGTGTGTATGAGTGTGTGTGCATGTGTATGAGTGTGTGTGTGTGTGCACAGGAAGTTAAACAGAGATGAACATATATAAGGCCGTTATATTTACACAGATATATATATTAGTGTGTAATTATATGTTGTGTATACGTTGTGTATTAGTGTGTAATTATGTATGTTGTGTATGTTGTGTATGTAACGTTGTGTATATAATGTTGTGTATATATGTTTTGTATGTTGTGTATATAATGTATATAATTGTGTATGTAACGTTGTGTATGTAACGTTGTGTATATAATGTTGTGTATGTAACGTTGTGTATGTAATGCTGTGTATGTAATGTTGTGTATGTAATGTTGTGTATGTAATGTTGTGTATATAATGTGTGTATGTAATGTTGTGTATATATGCTGTGTATGTAACGTTTGTATGTAACATTGTGTATATAATGTTTGTGTATGTAACGTTGTGTATGTAACGTTGTGTATGTAACGTTGTGTATGTAACATTGTGTATGTAATGTTGTGTATGTAATGTTGTGTATGTAATGTTGTGTATGTAATGTTGTGTATGTAATGCTGTGTATATAATGTTGTGTATGTAATGTTGTGTATGTACGTTGTGTATGTATATGTGTATGTATGTTGTGTATGTAACATTGTGTATGCTGTGTATGTAACGTTGTGTATGTAACGCTGTGTATGTAACGTTGTGTTGTAATGTTTGTATATAATGTTGTGTATATATGTTTTGTATGTTGTGTATATGTAATGTTGTGTATGTAACTTGTGTTAACGTGTATGTAACATGTGTATGTTGTGTATATAATGTTGTGTATGTAATGTTGTGTATGCTGTGTATGTACGTTGTGTATGTTGTGTATGTAACGTTGTGTATGTAACGTTGTGTATGTAACATTGTGTAATGTTGTGTATATAATGTTGTGTATGTAATGTTGTGTATGTAATGTTGTGTATGTAACGTAACGTTGTTGTGTATGTAACGTTGTGTTTGTAATGTTGTGTATATAATGTTGTGTATGTTGTGTATGTAATGTTGTGCTGTGTGTATGTAACATTGTGTATATAATGTTGTGTATGTAACATTGTGTATATAATGCTGTGTATGTAACGTAATGTGTATGTAATGTTGTGTATATAATGTTGTGTATATAATGTTTTGTATGTAACATTGTGTATATATGCTGTGTATGTTTTGTATGTAACATTGTGTATATAATTGTGTATATAATGTTTTGTATGTAACATTGTGTATATAATGTTTTGTATGTAACGTTGTGTATATAATGTTGTGTATATAATGTTGTGTATGTAATGTTGTGTATGTAACGTTGTGTATGTAACATGTTTGTGTAATGTTGTGTATGTAATGTTGTGTATGTATGTTGTGTATGTAACGTTGTGTATGTACATTGTGTATGTATATTGTGTACTGTGTATGTAACGTTGTGTATGTAACGTTGTGTATGTAACGTTGTGTATATAATGTTGTGTATATAATGTTGTGTATGTAACGTTGTGTATGTAACGTTGTGTATGTAATGTTGTGTATGTAATGTTGTGTATGTAATGTTGTGTATGTAATGTTGTGTATGTAATGTTGTGTATGTAATGTTGTGTATATAATGTTGTGTATGTAATGTTGTGTATGTATGTAACATTGTGTATATAATGTTGTGTATATAATGTTGTATGTACGTTGTGTATGTAATAACGTTGTGTATGTAACGTTGTGTATATAATGTTGTGTATGTATATAATGTTGTGTATGTAACTGTGTATGTAACATTGTGTATGTAACGTTGTGTTTGTAATGTTGTGTATATAATGTTGTGTATGTATGTTTTGTATGTAACATTGTGTATATATATGTAATGTTGTGTATATAATGTTGTTTTGTATGTAACATTGTGTATATAATGTTTTGTATGTAACATGTATATAATGTTTTGTATGTAACTAATGTTGTGTATATAATGTTTTGTATGTAACGTTGTGTATGTAACATTGTGTATATAATGTTTTGTATGTAACATTGTGTATATAATGTTGTGTACGTTGTGTATGTAACGTTGTGTATGTAACGTTGTGTATGTAAATGTTGTGTATGTAATGTTGTGTATGTAACGCTGTGTATGTACGTTGTGTTTGTAATGTTGTGTATATAATGTTGTGTATGTAATGGGTCGGTGCTCGGGGACACGCCGCCGCCGCCGCCGCGCACGCTAATTACTTTTCTCTTAAGACGGAGCGGATTTACTCACCAACAAAGGTCAAGGAGACGCGGCTAATTGAGTTGGGATTTTAATTACAGCGTGTTTATAGGGAGACCCGGGAGAGGGCGAGATCTAATCCCCTGGTAGCAGGAGGATGGATTGTTCGGGGGATGGAAACAAAAGGGCCATAAATTGACCTTATTAAAGGTTTTTGGGAGATGGATGGAGTATGGGATGGATGGAAGATGAAGGATATGGAGGATGGAGGATGGGGATGGAGGATGAGAAGGATGGAGGATGGGAAGGATGGAGGATGGAGGATGGGAAGGATGGAGGATGGAGGATGGGATGATGGAGGATGGGAGGATGGAGGATGGAGGATGAAGGATGGAGGGTGGAGGATGGAGGATGGATGATGGAGGATGGATGGATGATGGAGGATGGGAAGGATGGACGAGGATGGAGGATGGGAAGGATGGAGGAGGATGAGGATGGAGGATGGAGGATGGATGATGGAGGATGGGAAGGATGGAGGATATGAGGATATGGAGGATGGAGGGTGGGGGAGGATGGAAGGATGGAGGATGGAGGATGGAGGATGGAGGATGGGATGGAGGAGGGGATGGAGGATGGATGGAGGATGAGGATGGATGGAGGAGAGGATGGAGGATGAGGATGGGAGGATGGGGAGGGATGGGAAGCAGGATGGGAAGTAGGGGGATGGATGATGGATGATGGATGATGGATGATGGATGATGGATGATGGATGATGGATGATGGATGATGGATGATGGAGGATGGGAATGATGGATGATGGAGGATGGGAAGGATGGATGGTGGAGGATGGGAAGGATGGAGAGGAGCGTCGGGGCGATAAAACGAGTGCCGAGGTCAAACGAGACAGTAAATGTCAGGCGAAGGTCCGGCAGTCGTTTTTAAACATGAAGAGCTTTCACAAACCAGACATACTTGTCAGTATAGCCTGTGAGCGCACGGCAGCACTCACTCACCACACACGACAGCACACCACGCACACAACACCAACGCCCACTCACGCACGCACACACACACACACGCACGCATCATCACGCACAACGCACGTCGCAGCACGCACGCACGCACGCACACACAGCACTCACGCCCGCACTCACTGCACACTCACTCACTCACTGGCACGCCCTCACACACGCACGCACGACACACTCACACATCGCACTCACTCACGCACGCACGCACGCATCACAACAGCCCTCACGCACGCACACACATCAACGCACGCCCGCATCACACACGCTTTCGCACACACACTCACACGCACGCAATACACACGCCACGCACGGTCACCCACACTCCCGCACACGCAAGCACCACGCACGCCCGCACTACACACGCACGCACGCACACACGCCCGCACTCACGCACGCACGCACGCACACACACGCACGCAACACCACGCACGCACACACACCCTCACTCGCAGCACCGTCACACACACTCACACTCGCACTCACCACGCACCACTCACCACGCACGCACCACTCACACACTCACGCACACACTCACGCACGCACGCACCACCACGCACTCACTCACGACACGCACACACACGCACACAACGCCCGCACCAAACACGCACGCAAGCCCGCCACACACGATACGCCACGACGCAGGGCACCATCACGCGCCGCACGCCCGCACACGCATAGCACGCACATACCACGCACGCCCGCCACACTCACGCGCGCACGAGAACGCACGCACGCCGCACACAAGCACTCACTCTCACGCACTCACGCATCACTCACACTCACACACTCACTCACTCACTCACTCACACACTCACTCTCACTCACTCACTCACTCACTCACTCACTCACTCACACACTCACACACACACTCACACTCACTCACACTCACTCACTCACTCACACACTCACTCACACACACACTCACTCACATACTCACACACACACACACACTCCCTCACACACCTCACTCACACTCACTCACTCACTCACACACACACTCACTCACTCACTCACTCACTCACTCACTCACACTCACTCATTCACTCCTCACTGACTCACTCACTCACACACTCACACCCACACTCCACTCTTCACTCTCATCACTCACTCAAAATAACCACACACAATATAACTCACTCACTCACTCACGCACACACTCTCACTACTCACATCACTCATCACTCTAACTCACACATCACTCACTCACACACATCACTCACTCATTCACTTCATTCACTCACTCACTCATTCACTCACTCCCTCACACTAATCAAACATCTATAACATCTTCAGCTTCTTTATGAAACGTCTCATTCCACACTGAGGATTCATTTCCTCGTGTAATAAAGAGTGAAGATGTTCCACTGGATTTCCTTCACACACATGAGAAGGTGCAGGACGAAGATCTAATCCAACCCAGGGAGATACGTGTGGAACCACCAGGTGTCCAAATACTTCTGGCAGCACAGTGTGATTTAAGGAGGTGAAGGATATAGAGATGAAGGAAACTGATGGAGACGAGATGGAGGAAGACGATGTAGATTAGATGGAGGAAGACGATGTAGATAGATGAGGTAGGTGATGTAAGATTAGATGGAGGTAGGTGATGTAGATTAGATGATGGTAGGTGATGTAGATTAGATGATGGTAGGTGATGTAGATTAGATGATGTAGGTGATGTAGATTAGATGATGGTAGGTGATGGAGATGAGATGGAGGAAGGCGATGTAGATTAGATGGAGGAGGTAGGTGATGGAGATTAGATGGAGGTAGGTGATGTAGATTAGATGATGGTAGGTGATGTAGATTAGATGATGGTAGGTGATGGAGATTAGATGGAGGAAGGTGATGTAGATTAGATGATGGTAGGTGATGTAGATTAGATGATGGTAGGTGATGTAGATTAGATGATGGTGGAGGAAGGTGATGTAGATTAGATGGAGGTAGGTGATGGAGATTAGATGGAGGAAGGTGATGTAGATTAGATGATGGTAGGTGATGGAGATGAGATGGAGGAAGGTGATGGAGATTAGATGGAGGAAGGTGATGTAGATTAGATGATGGTAGCTGATGGAGACAAGGTGGAGGAAGGTGATGTAGATTAGATGATGGTAGGTGATGGAGATTAGATGGAGGTAGGTGATGTAGATTAGATGATGGTAGCTGATGGAGACGAGGTGGAGGAAGGCGATGTAGATTAGATGGAGGATGGTAGGTGATGTAGATAGATGAGGTAGGTGATGTAGATTAGATGATGGTAGCTGATGGAGACAAGGTGGAGGAAGGTGATGTAGATTAGATGGAGGTAGGTGATGGAGATTAGATGGAGGTAGGTGATGTAGATTAGATGATGGTAGCTGATGGAGACGAGGTGGAGGAAGGTGATGTAGATTAGATGGAGGTAGGTGATGGAGATGAGATGATGGTAGGTGATGGAGATTAGATGATGGAAGGTGATGGAGACGAGGTGGAGGAAGGCGATGTAGATTAGATGGAGGAAGGTGATGTAGATTAGATGGAGGTAGGTGATGGTAGATTAGATGATGGAAGGTGATGGAGATTAGTGGAGGTAGGTGATGTAGATTAGATGATGGTAGCTGATGGAGACGAGGTGGAGGAAGGTGATGGAGATTAGATGGAGGTAGGTGATGGAGATTAGATGATGGAAGGTGATGGAGACGAGGTGGAGGAAGGCGATGTAGATGATAGATGGAGGAAGGTGATGTAGATTAGATGATGGTAGGTGATGTAGATTAGATGATGGTAGCTGATGGAGACAAGGTGGAGGAAGGTGATGTAGATTAGATGGAGGTAGGTGATGGAGATGAGATGATGGTAGGTGATGTAGATTAGATGATGGAAGGTGATGGAGACGAGGTGGAGGAAGGCGATGTAGATTAGATGGAGGAAGGTGATGTAAATTAGATGGAGGTAGGTGATGTAGATTAGATGATGGAAGGTGATGGAGACGAGGTGGAGGAAGGCGATGTAGATTAGATGGAGGAAGTGTAGATGAGGTAGGTGATGTAGATTAGATGATGGAAGGTGATGGAGACGAGGTGGAGGAAGGCGATGTAGATTAGATGGAGGAAGGTGATGTAAATTAGATGGAGGTAGGTGATGTAGATTAGATGATGGAGAGGTGATGTAGATTAGATGGAGGAAGGTGATGGAGACGAGGTGGAGGAAGGCGATGTAGATTAGATGGAGGTAGGTGATGGAGATGAGATGATGGTAGGATGGAGACGAGGTGGAGGAGGTTGAGGTGATTAGATTAGATGATGAAGGTGATGGAGACGAGGTGGAGGAAGGCGATGTAGATTAGATGGAGGAAGGTGATGGAGACGAGGTGGAGGAAGGTGATGTAGATTAGATGATGGTAGGTGATGGAGATTAGATGGAGGTAGGTGATGTAGATTAGATGATGGTAGCTGATGGAGACGAGGTGGAGGAAGGTGATGTAGATTAGATGGAGGTAGGTGATGGAGATGAGATGATGGTAGGTGATGTAGATTAGATGATGGTAGCTGATGGAGACAAGGTGGAGGAAGGTGATGTAGATTAGATGAGGTAGGTGATGGAGATTAGATGATGGTATGATGAGATGGAGGAAGGTGATGGAGATTAGATGGAGGAAGGCGATGGAGACGAGGTGGAGGAAGGTGATGTAGATTAGATGGAGGTAGGTGATGGAGACGAGGTGGAGGAAGGTGATGTAGATTAGATGATGGTAGGTGATGGAGATGAGATGATGGTAGGTGATGTAGATTAGATGATGGTAGGTGATGTAGATTAGATGAAGGTGATGTAGATTAGATGGAGGTAGGTGATGGAGATGAGATGATGGTAGGTGATGTAGATTAGATGATGGTAGCTGATGGAGACGAGGTGGAGGAAGGTGATGTAGATTAGATGGAGGTAGGTGATGGAGATTAGATGGAGGTAGGTGATGTAGATTAGATGATGGTAGCTGATGGAGACGAGGTGGAGGAAGGTGATGTAGATTAGATGGAGGTAGGTGATGGAGATGAGATGATGGTAGGTGATGGAGATTAGATGATGGAAGGTGATGGAGACGAGGTGGAGGAAGGCGATGTAGATTAGATGGAGGAAGGTGATGGAGATGAGGTGGAGGAAGGTAGGTGTAGATTAGATGAGTGGTAGGTGATGGAGATTGATGGAGTGAGCGATGTAGATGGGGTAGATGGAGGATGGGTGATGATTAGGATGGTAGGTGATGTAGATTAGATGGAGGTAGGTGATGGAGATGAGATGATGGTAGGTGATGTAGGTGATGTAGATGATGGAGAGGTGGAGGAAGGTGATGTAGATTAGATGGAGGTAGGTGATGGAGATGAGGTGGAGGAAGGTGATGGAGAGGGGTTGGATGAAGCTCCTCATTTGGCATGAGGCAGGCCAGGCCTCGTCACCGTCATCACACACTTTACTAACACTGGTGTTAAGAAGGTGGATGAATGAATCTCCATGAAATCCAGCAGGACATCGTTCCAGAAGACACCAGTGCGTCACTAAACGCAACCCCGGGGACGTTGTAAGGGATTTATGGGGTGAAATGCAGACTCCCATCAGGCGTCCGTCCCTCCTCCATCAGTTTCCCTGCTGCTCCACAGCCCACGCTGCTCGCCGTAACACAGAGGAAGTGTCTCCTGGTTGCTATGGTGAGCTCCTTCACTGTTGCCATGACACCGTTTCTCTCCTCCGCCCTTGTGTGATGGCATACCTGGACATTAATGTCTGCGCTACACCCACGCTCCTCTGATCGCCGCTTCAAACCAGCCGGAACTTCAAAGCTCAGCAGACCTTCTGAAATACGTTCCAACCATTTATTATTACAGAAAACACACACATCTCCTGCACCATCAAAACCACACACACACACACACACACACCACACAACACACACAGTGTCGGCTCGCACACTCACATGACGGTCACATGACCTCCTACACACTCAATAACCAATGAAACACTGCATATACCTAACGGCAGAAAGACCCGGCGGGGGCACACCAGACAACACACACACAACACACACACACACAGCACATCACAACACAGACACAAACACACACACCAGCAGACACACAAGAGAACACACACACACACACACAAATACACACACACACACACACACACACAACACACACACCACACACACACACACACACACACACACAAAACACACACACACACACAAACACACACACAAAACATACACACACACACAAACACACAGAAAGGAACACAGACACACACACAAACACAACACACACACACACAAATACACACACACACACACAAATACAACACAAAGACACACACACAACTTACACACACACACACAACACACTACAAAACACACACAACACACACACACAAAACACACACAAACAACACACACACACCACAAATACAAAAGACACACACACAAACATACACATACACACACACACAAATACACACACACTCTCAGAAACACCACATGACTGCTGCAAAGTGAAATGTCGAGTTTAAATGATATCAGAGTAACGGAACACTGAGGCTTCGATTGCCGCTCGAGTGCGCTTTCTTTCGCACACGTCTTATTGGATCAAGCTCTGAAAGTGCTGCGTCTGACTGATGTTTACTTTCTGCTTCATGATTAAACAGAAATGACCTTGTGTAAGAAGAAAAGAAACAGTCGGTTGATTTGATTTAGACATTAAAAGAAGGGTACGTTTACTTTTAATCAATTGTGTGTTCAAGGTTTCAGATTTCTTAAAAAAAAAAAAACTGCAGCAAAAGTCTGCAGAGGAACTCAGCATCATGATCATAACCATCATATAACCATCATCATCATCATCACCATCATAACCATAATAACCACCATCACCACCATCATCACCACCAGCATCATCATCACCAGCAGTAACAATCATCATAAACCAGCAGCATCGCATCACATCCATCATCAACCAGTCATCAGATCACACCATCCACCAGCACCATCAGCACCTCAGCAGAACCAGTCAGTCACTCATAATAACCATCACCCATCATCATCATAACCATCATCACCAGCACACAACCATACCAGCAATAGCACCACCATCTCATCACCATCCACCAGCAGCAGCCAGCAGCATCAGCAGCACCATGCCCAACCATAAAGAACCACCAGCATCACCAGCATCAGCTCCCAGCAGAACACATAATAACCAGCATCAGCATCATCATCACCATCATCATCATCACCATCATAACCATAATAACCACCATCATCACCATCACCAGCAGCAGCATCAAATCACCAGAAGAACCAGCCAGCAGAACCAGCATTCAAACCAAGCAGCCAGCAGACAGCACACCAGACCAGCAAGCATAGCACCAGCACCCAGCACCAGCACCAGCAGCACCAGCACCTATAACCAGCACCATAAGAACCACCGGGCATCACAGCAGCATCAGCCCAGCACCCGGCACCAGCCCATCAGCATCAGCACCAGGTAGCAGCACCATAAGAAACATTACCACCAGCATCACCAGCAGAACCACCACACATCAGCACCAGGTCAGAACCAGAAGAACCCAGCATAACCACCACATCACCATCACCAGCATCACCACCATATGCCCACAGCATAATCAGCACATTCATAACCCATCATCCTAACCATCATAATCACCATCATCACCATAATCATTCATCCATCATCACCATCATCATCATCACCATCATCATCATCATCATCATCATCATCATCATCACCATCATTATAAATGATACAGAGATACAGAATCACTGCAGGAAACATGACATTCACACAGAAGGATATTTTATTGACACATTCTTTTTGATAAAGTTCAGTGTTTGATGTTATTATAAATATAAATATAAATCCGTTATAGAATAAAGTTATAATGACGTGTAATTTCTGAATGAAAAGTGACTTTAAAGCGTGAAACACAGAGATTTGACACAGAGAGTTGTGAATAAAGGCATTTTCTCCAGTGCACGCCGGAGAACGGAGAACGAGTTTAGGACAATGGAACAATGCACGCTGTTCTCCAGCTAGCTCGGGTTCCAAAAGGCCTCCGGTTCGGCCCGCTGGAGGTTAATTATACACCGGCGACACGGCGGCACATTTTAAACCATTTTATGTAAATCACACACTCGCTCTAGTGGCTAAAATAACACTGAATCCCAAGGGCACGTCTGATCCCCCCGTCCCCCGTCCCCGTCCCCGTCCCCTATTCCGATACGGCGTTCCTGACAGGTCCGTGTTGCGAGGATGTTTGGTTCCGTATCCGTGGCTCTCGTAAACAAGCTCCTTCACACACCCTGGGAAAATCGATTTCACAGCAGTAGATTAGCGAGGAGAAACAATACGCAGCCGCAGGACGCGGCGCGGGGGAGAATTAATTGTCGGCGTCTCAAACAGACGGCATTTTCCCCCTCTTGACATAACTGGTTCATCTCGGTGAAAATGAAAAGGAAGCGGAGACCTGACGGGAATACTGAACACCCCCGAGAGGAAATCTGTTGTCTGTAATTCGACACCCGTTTGCCTGAGAGATAGAGAGAGAGAGAGAGGGGGGGGGGGGGGGGTACATATTTATTAGCACAAGTCATCGAAGAAGAAGGATCGTCTTCGTGCCCTGATGCTGCTTTAAGTGTCGAAAGGTGAGAATTCTCATCCACGGCTTTTAACCCGCCCTGATCCCGGGATTTAATCCCCTCCCAGCACGGATCCTCCTGAAATTCCCATCTGATTCCGAAGGAGAAAGAGAGGGAATGCGAAGGAGGAAAGGAGGAGGAGGAAGGAGGAAGGAAGGAGGAAGGAGTGGAGGAGGAGGATGGAGGAAGGGATGGAGGAGGGAGGAGGAGGAAGGGATGGAGGAAGGGATGGAGGATGGAGGAGGAGGCCAGGAGACCGGAAGAGGAGGGGGGAAGGGAGGAGGAAGGGACGGGAGTCTGATGGAAGAGATGGAGGCTCAGAGGAGCTGATGGAGGAGGAAGGGAAAGAGGAAGCCCTGATGGAGGAAGAGGAAGGAGGTCAGGAAGGGAGAAAGAAGGGAATGGAGGATCGAGGAGGAGGGAGAAGGATGGAGGAGGAGGAGGAGGAGGAGAGGAAGGCGAGGAGGAAGGTGGAGGAGGAAGGGAAGGTGGAAGGGATGAGGAGGAAGAGGAGGAGGAAAGGAGGAAGAGGAGGAGGAGGAGGAGGAGGGGAGTGGAGGAGGAGGTAGGGGGGAAGAGGAGGAGGAGGAGGGGAAGGAAGGGGATGGAGGAAGGGATGGAGGAGGAGGAGGAAGGGATGGAGGAAGGGATGGAGGAGGAGGAGGAAGGGATGGAGGAAGGGATGGAGGAGGAGGAGGAAGGGATGGAGGAAGGGATGGAGGAGGAGGAGGAAGGGATGGAGGAGATGGAGGAGGAGGAGGAAGGAGGAGGAAGGAGGAGGAAGGAGGAAGGGATGGAGGAGGAGAGGAGGAGGAAGGGATGGAGGAAGGATAGGGAGGAGGAGGAGGAAGGGATGGAGGAAGGGATGGAGGAGGAGAGGAAGGGAGGAGGAGGAAGGAGGAGGAGGAGGAGGGGGAGGGATCAGGCTGGTTTTTGGAGGGAGGGAGGAGGATGGGAGGAGGAGGATGGAGGAGGAGGAGGAGGGGAGGAGATGGAAGGGATGGGACGAAGGGAGCCGAGGCCGGAGGGCCGAGGAGAGGAGGGAGGAGGAGGGAGGAGGAAGATGGACGAGCAGGAGGAGAGGGACTTCCGAGGAAGAGGATGGAGGAGCGGAGCGGGAGGAGGAGGAGGGGGGAGGAGAGGGAAGGAGGATACGAGGATGGAGGAGGGAGGGAGGAGGCGAGGAGGAGGAGGATGGAAGGGAAGGAGGAGGAGGGATGGAGGAGGAGGAGGAGGAGGGAGGAGGAGGAGGAGGAGGAGGAGGAGGGATGGAGGAGGAGGAGGAGGAGGAGGAGGAGGAGGAGGAGGGATGGAGGAGGAGGAGGAGGAGGAGGAGGAGGGAGGAGGAGGAGGAGGAGGAGGAGGGAGGAGGAGGAGGAGGAGGAGGAGGAGGAGGAGGAGGAAGGGATGGAGGAGGAGGAAGGGATGGAGGAGGAGGAGGAAGGAGGAGGAAGGGATGGAGGAGGAGGAGGAGGAGGAGGAAGGGATGGAGGAGGAAGGGAAGGAGGAGGAGGAGGAGGAGGAGGAGGAAGGGATGGAGGAAGGGATGGAGGAGGAGGAGGAAGGGATGGAGGAGGAGGAGGAGGAGGAAGGGATGGAGGAAGGGATGGAGGAGGAGGAGGAGGAGGAGGAAGGGATGGATGGAGGGAAGGGAGGAGGAGGAAGGAGGAGGAGGAGGGAGTGGATTTTGAATTCTGCACTACAAGCCCTGGGGCGGTTTGTGGTTCTCAGAGGAACGTGTTGTAGAACAGATAAAACAACACTACAGATCAGATAGAGACGTTCAGAGAGATCAGAGGAGCGCAAAGCAAAGCGAGTAAACGGAGGACGAGAGAACGAGAGAATAAGTGGATGAGACGGGTTTATCTCAGGGGTTAAATCGCTGGCTTACTGATCGGAAGGTCGGGGGTTCGAGTCCCGGTATCGCCAAGCTGCTACTCTTGGGTCGTTGAGCAAGACCTTTAACTGGCTGCACTCCAGGGGGCGCTGTATCACGTCTCACCCTGCACTCTGACCCCAACTTACAAACAAACTGGGATATGAGAATAAACAATTTCACTGTGCTGTAATGTTTAGTCGATGTATATATAGATATATATAGATATATATATATATATATATATGGAGGTGGTGGCTTAGTGGTAAGGTGTCTGGCCCTCTGGACCAGAAGATTTGCAGGTTCAAATCAAACCCACAACCACCAAGCTGCCACTAGTGGGGCCCTTGAGCGAGGCCCTTAACCCTCAATTGCTCCGTTGTAAGTCGCTCTGGATAAGAGCGTCTGCTAAAATGCCATAAATGTAAATGTAATTATTAAAATTGTAAAAATGTCATCTAAAACGTACATCTTTTGTTCAAAAGCTCAGTGGATTTATGATCATAAGGTCATGAGTTCAAATCCCAGCACGGGCCCTCGCGCGAGGCCCTTAATCCCGCTCATTTTTATTTACGAATGATCCGATTGGATCGCGCTTGCCGATAATTAAACGATAGTTTATTAAAATGTATATTAAAAAAAATAGTACAGAATTATATTAGAAATAAAAATCATGCCTGAACTAAACTGAATAATTATGAAAACATTCATTCACAAATATAATTATGTAATTAATAAATTATAACTAATAATAATCTAAACAACAAACAGCACGTGTTGTCAGCAAGTCGCCTCTAGGGGGCGATATTTTAACCACAGCAGAAACGGGATTTATGCTGATAGACAATAATTCCAGCGATTAACTTCTGGTGCTGATAATCGTCAAATTCACTCGATTGGGAGGGGATTTTTATGCTTTTTTTAAAAAAAAACACTGCTTGCTTATATTATATATATATATATATATATATATATATATATATATATACATACACACACACACACACACACATATACACATATAGCGGTGTGCGTCGCGCTCAGTGTACGTCGTCTTCAGCTAATGTCGGATGTTTCGTCAGGAGTTTGACGTCGGTTAACGTCGCTTCTTTAAGTTTCCGTTGAGTTTGTCTGGAGCGCCATCTAGAGGAACGCGCTAAATATTATTAATAATACTAATATTATTTCAGTTAATGTCGGATTCAGACAAAGTCGCTTCTTGGAGATATATATATATATATATACACACATACACACACACACACACACACACACACACAGTTTCATCTCTTCGTTTCCTTGTATGGATGCAGAATACACAATACTGCCCCCTGCTGGAAAGGGAGAGTTAGAATAGAAGAGCCTTTATTGGTCACATAAACATTACAGCACAGTGAAATTCCGTCACATATCGCAGCTTGGTGTTGGTATTTGGGGTCAGAGCGCAGGGTCAGACATGATACGGCGCCCCCTACAGCACAGAGGGTTAAGGGTCTTGCTCAAGGACCCAAGGGTGGCAGCTTGGTCATACCGGGCCTCAAACCCCCGACCTTCCGATCAGCAGCCCAGCACCTTAAACCACGGAGCCACGCCCCCTCCTCTCATGTTTAAATGCGTGTGGATAATACTCGGCATTACTCGATGCTGATTTGTATTAAATACTGATTCATTCTGGGGCTGGAAATGTATACATACGGACATGACGGAAACCAGTCTGCGTTAATGCATCGAGCACGTGTTTAGGTCACACGTGGTGCTGGGATTTGAACTCATAAGCTACTGATCAGAATTCCATTTTCTTTTCCAGAAGGCTGAGACTTCCCATTCACGTCCACTATGAGATCAAAGCGAGTACGACACGTCCAGAAACCCCCCGGCGTAAGCGTTCTGCCGCTCGGAGCCGCTGGTGCATGGGGTCACATCCCACGCCACGGCAACGTTTACGCTGGATCCGAGAGGTTTCTTACAAATAAAACAACAAAAACACAAACTTTATGTTTTGTTGTGCAGAAGCTTGAAGCTTTTATCTTCCAGCCTGGTGTTCTGATCCAAACTATTATTTCCCCACAGCCCACTGCAGTCATTGTTATGAAAGAGGTGCGTCTGACCAAGGGGTGAAAATGAAAAACAGATCTCTTGATACTGCAGCCAATTCTTGTTTTCCATTTCAAATCTCTCCATCTACGCAGGGACTTGGCTGCTATAATCACACACTATTCAGCTCGGCAAAAAACAACAACAAAACAAAAAAAAAAAAAAAAAAAACAAACCTGAGGTCAAAACAAAGTCTCCTCCAGTCGAGGGAACGGAGTGCGGCTCTGGAGTCTTTTTCTTTTTTATTTTGCAGACGTGCACTTTTTCCCCTCCAGCGAGTAACAGTGAGAATGTTATTAAAGGTGGCTTTGTGTGAGCGGTTATGATGAATATTGATACACAAACTGTGTTATTTTTACTGTAACGTCTCATCCTGCATCGCTTCCTCCACAAATACATACATACAAACTAAATCTAATCAATATACATCCCAAACACTTCATCTCACTCACTCACTCACTCACTCACTCACTCACTCACTCACTCACTATATATATATATATCAGCATCATCACCATCACCATCAGTTCATCACCATCACCATCACCATCACATCATCCCATCAGCAAAGCACCATCAGCATCACCAGCCATCCCATCACACCATCATCACCCATCATCATCATCATCATCATCCATCATCACCATCAGTATCATCATCACAATCATCATCACATCATCATCATCATCATCATCACCAATCATCATCATCACCATCACCATCATCACTCACATCATCACCAAATAATCACCACCACATCACCATCCATCAACATCATCATCATCATCATCATCATCATCACCATCATCACATCATCATCATCATCATCCATCATCATCATCATCATCATCATCATCATCACCATCATCATCATCATCATCATCATCATCATCATCATCATCATCATCATCATCACCATCATCATCATCATCAGCATCATCATCATCACCCATCATCATCATCATCATCACCATCATCATCACATCATCATCACATCATCACCATCATCATCATCACCATCATCATCATCATCATCATCATCATCATCACCATCATCATCATCATCATCATCATCATCATCATCATCATCATCACCATCATCATCACCATCATCATCACATCATCATCATCACATCATCATCATCACCATCATCATCATCATCATCATCATCATCATCATCACCATCACCATCATCATCATCATCATCATCATCATCATCACCATCATCATCATCACACCAGCATCATCACATCATCATCATCACATCATCACATCATCATCACATCATCATCATCATCAGCATCATCATCATCATCACCACAATCATCATCATCATCATCATCACATCATCATCATCATCATCATCATCATCATCATCATCATCATCATCATCATCATCATCATCACATCATCCATCATCACCATCATCATCATCATCATCATCAGTCATCATCATCATCATCATCATCATCATCACTCATCACCATCATATCATCATCATATCATCACCATCATCATCATCATCATCATCATCAGCATCAAATCACCACCATCATCATCATCATCATCATCATCATCATCATCATCATCATCATCATCATCATCATCATCATCATCATCATCATCATCATCACCATCATCACCATCATCAGCATCATCATCACCATCACCATCAACAACATCACCACCATCATCATCACCATCATCACCATCATCACCATCATCCTCATCATCATCATCATCATCATCATCACCATCATCATCATCATCATCACATCACATCATCATCATCATCATCATCATCACCATGTCATCATCATCATCATCATCATCACCATCATCATCATCATCATCATCATCATCATCATCATCATCATCATCAGTTATCATCATCATCATCAAGTCTGTTCATATTCATCAGCACATTTCACACACCGTATAAACA
>JACRUU010000015.1:4202022-4209522 GCA_030449085.1 Kryptopterus vitreolus | reverse complement strand
AAAGTACCCGCAAATTACCCCCGAATTACCCCAAAGTACCCGCAAATTACCCCCCAATTACCCCAAATTACCCCTAATTACCTTAAAGTACCTGCAAATTACCCCAAAGTACCCCCTAATTACCAAAAAGTACCCCAAAGTACCCCAGAGTACCCCAAACTACTCCAAATTACCCCCAAAGTATCTAAAATTACCCCAAAATACCCCAAAGTAACCCAAAGTATGCCAAATCACTGCCAAATTGCCCCAACTTACCCCCAAATTACCCAAAGTACCTCAAATTGCTCCAAATTACCCAAAGTACCTCAAATTGCTCCAAATTACATAAAGTACCCCTCTTCTCTTTCCCTTTATTTATTTCATTTTTCTTATGTTAATTGTTTTTTATTCTAGTATTATTGATTTGTAATTAAGAGATCTGACTAAATTTTGCTTAAATATTCTGACATTGTATTTTTCTCAAACAAAGAGATTAATGTGTTTAATATTAACAGTCATAAAAGTAATATTTTCAAAAATTATAATAAAAATAAAATAATAACAGGGACGTCAATTTATCACCTCTTTATTATTAGTTTTTTAATTCGAACAGAAATATTATTAGTTTTTTAATAAAAAGGCAATAAATAATCAGTAATAATCGAACAGCAAACAACAACAAATTCAAAATGAACCAGTTTGAGAGAAATTAATAAAGTTAAAGTCATTAAAATGTATTTGCATTAATGTGTTATTATTAGAGCTGCAATAAATAATCAGTAATAATCAAGAATGAAATACGTTAACGCAAACAACAACAACATTTCACATCTCACATCCTCCTCACAACACCTCACACCGTCTCCTCACATCTCACACCATCTCCTCACATCTCACACCATCTCATCACGTCTCACATCGTCTCCTCACACCTCACACCATCTCACCTCACATCTCACACCACCGTCTCATCACGTCTCACATCGTCTCCTCACACCTCACACCATCTCCTCACATCTCACACCATCTCCTCACGTCTCACATCGTCTCCTCACACCTCACACCGTCTCCTCACATCTCACACCGTCTCATCACGTCTCACATCGTCTCCTCACACCTCACACCATCTCCTCACATCTCACATCTCACACCTCCCATCTCACGTCTCACGTCTCACATCGTCTCCTCACACCTCACACCATCTCCTCACATCTCACTCACATCAATATCCTCATCTCACATCGCTCCTCACACCTCACAAACACGTCTCTCACACTCTCACATCGTCTCTCCTCAATCCTCACATTCTCCCTCACTCTCACCACACCGTCTCCTCACATCTCACATCCTCCTCACAACACCTCACACGTCTCACATTGTCTCCTCACATCTCACATCGTCTCCTCACTCTCACACTTCGTCTCACATCACGTCTCACATCGTCTCCTCCTCACGTCTCACACCGTCTCACACCGTCTCACGTCTCACACCGTCTCTCACTCTCACACCATCTCCTCACATCTCACATCTCCATCTCATCACGTCTCACACCGTCTCCTCACATCTCACATCCTCCTCACAACACCTCACACTGTCTCCTCACGTCTCACATCGTCTCCTCACACCTCACACCATCTCCTCACATCTCACATCGTCTCCTCACAACACATCTCACACCGTCTCCTCACATCTCACACCATCTCCTCACATCTCACACCATCTCCTCACATGTCTCACACATCGTCTCCTCACATCTCACACCGTCTCCTCACATCTCACACCGTCTCCTCACACCACCGTTCTCTCACTCTCATCGTCTCCTCACCATCTCCTCACATCTCACACCATCTCATCACGTCTCACATCGTCTCCTCACATCTCACACCATCTCCTCACGTCTCACATCGTCTCTCACACTCCATCCTCTCACACACCTCACATCTCTCTCACATCTCACATCCTCCTCACAACACCTCACACCGTCTCCTCACATCTCACATCCTCCTCACAACACCTCAAACCATCTCCTCACAAACCTCATCCCTCACACCGTCTCCTCACACCTCACCTCACATCGTCTCCTCACTCTCACACACATCTCTCCTCACACATCTCACACGTCTCCTCATCTCCTCCACCACACGTCTCACATCTCACACCGTCTCATGTCTCACATCTCCTCACATCTCTCACACGTCTCCTCTTCACACACGGTCTCACATCACGTCCTCACACCTCCTCCTCACATCTAACATCCTCCTCACAACATCTCACACCATCTCCTCACATCTCACACCGTCACTTTCATCTACATCTCTCTCTCACGTCTCACATCGTCTCCGTTCACATCTCACTCCTCCTCACATCACCCGTCTCCTCACATCTCACATCACACCGTCTCCTCACATCTCACATCGTCTCCTCACATCTCACACCATCTCCTCACATCTCACACATCCTCCTCACACCGTCACACCGCTCTCTCACACAGTCCTCACAAGTCGTCTCCCCTCACATCTCATCGAAACACACATCTCACACACCCCTCACACACATCTCCTCACAGCTCTCACACCGCCTCAAACACTCATCTCCTCACATCTCACGTCTCCTCTCTCCACATCGCAACTCTCACAGTCCATCCCTCACGTCTCCTCACATCTCACATGTCCTCACATCCAACCCTCACACTACCTCACACCGTCTCGTCTCCTCACATCTCACACCGTCTCCTCACATCTCTCTCACATCCCTCCACACAATCCTCACCGCTCTCATCTCACATCGTCTCCTCACGTCTCACATTGTCTCCTCACATCTCACAATCGTCTCCCACATCTCACCTCCCCTCTCACAACATCTCACATCTCACATGTCTCGTCTTACACCTCACATGTCTCACATTCGTCTCTCCTCACATCTCCTCTCCACATCTCCTCACATCTCACGTCTCACATCGTCTCCTCACATCTCACATCGTCTCCTCACATCTCACATCCTCCTCACAACACCTCACAAACACGTCTCACCGTCTCCTCACATCGTCTCCTCACATCTCACACCGTCTCTCATGTCTCACACCGTCTCCTCACATCCTCCTCACAACACCTCACTCACCGTCTCCTCACATCTCACATCTCTTACATCCTCTCACATCCTCCTCACAACACCTCACACCGTCTCCTCACATCTCACACCGTCTCCTCACGTCTCACATCGTCTCCTCACGTCTCACATTGTCTCCTCACACCTCACAACATCTCACACCTCACATCGTCTCCTCACATCTCACACCGTCTCCTCACATCTCACATCCTCCTCACAACACCTCACACCGTCTCCTCACGTCTCACATCGTCTCCTCATCTCACACCGTCTCCTCACGTCTCACTCACATCTCACATCTCACATCCTCCTCACAACACCTCACACCGTCCTCACATCTCACACCGTCTCCTCACACCATCTCCTCACGTCTCACATCGTCTCCTCACACCTCACACCACTCGTCTCCTCACATCTCACACACATCGTCTCTCACTCTCACACACTGTCTCCTCACATCTCACACCGTCTCCTCACATCTCACATCTCACACCGTCTCTCACCTCACACCTCTCACACCATCTCCTCACATCTCACACCATCTCATCACGTCTCACATCGTCTCCTCACACCTCACACGTCTCACATCGTCTCCTCACATCTCACATCCTCCTCACACATCCCACACCGTCTCACTCCATCTCACATCTACACCTCACACACGTCTCACACCGTCTCCTCACATCTCACACCATCTCCTCACATCCTCTCACACCTCCACCGTCTCATCACGTCTCACATCGTCTCCTCACATCTCACACCATCTCCTCACATCTCACATCCTCCTCACAACACCTCACACCGTCTCTCCTCACATCTCACACCGTCTCCTCACATCTCACATCCTCTCCTCACATCCTCCTCTCACACCGTCTCCTCACATCTCACATCCTCCTCACATCTGTCTCCTCACACACCGTCTCCTCACATCTCACATGTCTCATCTCACACCGTCTCCTCACACACCTCACACCGTCTCCTCACACCTCACACCATCTCCTCACATCTCACACATCTCTCACACCGTCCTCGTCTCACCACACATCTCACACCGTCCTCACACCTCACATCATCCTCACACCTCAACACCATCTCCTCACGTCTCACATCTCTCCTCACACCTCACACTCCTCACTCCCGTCTCCTCACATCTCACACACACACCGTCTCCTCACATCTCACATCCATCCTCACAGGTTCACACCTCAAACATCTCCTCACATCACTGTCTCCTCACACCTCACACCATCTCCTCACATCTCACATCCTCCTCACATCTCACATCCTCCTCACAACACCTCACACCATCTCCTCACATCTTACACCGTCTCATGTCTCACATAGTCTCCTCACATCTCACACCGTCTCCTCACATCTCACTCATCCTCACACCTCCTTACAACATCTGACATCCTCCTCACAACATCGTCTCCTCACACACGTCTCCTCCTCACAGTCTCCTCTCACAAACACATCCGTCCTCATTCTCACATCCTCCTCACACCTCCCCCGTCTCCTCACATCTCACATCCCTCCTCACATCTCACATCCTCCTCACACACCTCACACCGTCTCCTCACACCTCACACCATCTCCTCACATCTCACACCGTCTCATGTCTCACATCGTCTCCTCACGTCTCACATCACACCGTCTCCTCACATCTCACATCCTCCTTACAACATCTGACATCCTCCTCACAACACCTCACACGTCTCCTCACATCTCACACCGTCTCCTCATGTCTCACATCGTCTCCTCACATCTCACACATCACATCTCACACCATCTCACATCTCACATCGCTCTCACACCTCACATCTCCTCACATCTCACACCATCTCATCAACATTCTCCAGTCAGCTCAGTCTCACATTGTCTCCTCACATTCACACCACGTCTCCTCACATCTCAAACATCCTCCTCACACATCTCCACATCTCTCCTCACAAAAATCCTCACTGTCTCCTCACACGGTTTCTAACACCTCTCTCACATGTAACATCGTCTCCTCACATCTCACATCCTCTCCTCACATCTCACACCGTCTCCTCACATCTCACACCGTCTCCTCACATCTCACACCGTCTCATGTCTCACATCGTCTCCTCACATCTCACATCCTCCTCACATCTCACACCTCCACACCGTCTCCTCACATCCTCACTCCAGCACCTCACACCCGTCCCTCTCCTCACATCTCACACCATCTCCTCACATCTCACACCAGGTCTCATCACGTCTCACATCGTCTCCTCACATCTCACACCATCTCCTCACATCTCACATCGTCTCCTCACCTCACATCTCACACACCTCTCCATCACTCCTCGTCTCACCTCACCCTCACACATCTCTCACATCTCACCGTCTCCTCACGTCTCACATCACTCTCACATCGTCTCCTCACACCTCACACCATCTCCTCACATCTCACACCTCCTCACACACAATCCTCGTCTCAGCAGACATCACACATCGTCTCCTCACAAACCTCTCACATCAAACATCATCGTCTCTCACATCTCACATCCTCCTCACAACACCTCAAATCTCACATCTCCTCACATCTCACATCGTCCTCCTCACATTCCTCCTCACTCACCATCTCCTCACATCTTCTCCATCGTCTCCTCACACCCATTCTCACACCATCTCCACCTCCTCATGTCTCCTCGTCTCACACGTTCACACCGTCTCCTTCACATCTCACATCCTCCTCACAACATCTCACACCATCTCCTCACATCTTACACCGTCTCATGTCTCACATTGTCTCCTCACATCTCACACCGTCTCCTCACATCTCACACCCTCCTCACATCTCACATCCTCCTCACAACACCTCACACCGTCTCCTCACATCTCACACCGTCTCATGTCTCACATCGTCTCCTCACATCTCACACCGTCTCCTCACATCTCACACATCATCCTCACAACACCTCAAACCATCTCCTTCACACGTCTCCTCACCTCACATCTCACATCTCACACCGTCTCCTCACACCTTCTCCTCACATCTCACACCGTCTCCTCACAACATCTCACACCGTCTCCTCACATCCTCCTCACACACCTCCATCTCCTCACATCTCACACATCTCATCACACGTCTCACATCGTCCTCCTCACATCTCACATCCTCCTCACAACACCCTCACACACCGTCTCTCACCTCACACCGTCTCCTCATGTCTCACATCGTCTCCTCACATCTCACATCCTCCTCACAACATCTGACATCCTCCTCACAACACCTCACACCATCTCCTCACATCTTACACCGTCTCATGTCTCACATCGTCTCCTCACATCTCACATCCTCCTCACATCTCACACTGTCTCCTCACATCTCACACCATGTCCTGACACCTCACATCGTCTCCTCACATCTCACATCCTCATCTCACATCTACATGTCTCACACCGTCTCCTCACATCTCACATCCTCCTCACATCTTCTCCAATCCTCCTCACAATGTGTCACATTCTCTCACATCCTCCTCATGTCGTCTCACATCTCACCTCCTTCTCACACCTTCACGGTGTTTCTTGTTTGTTTTCTCCTCACGCCACATCTCACATCACCTCACACTAAACAAACACATGGAGAGATACAGAGCCGAGTTTCCGGCATGGTTTTGTTGTTGTTGTTTTTGTTTACACCCAGCAACAAGTTTGTGTTGCTATACTAATCTCATCACAGCTGCCCAAAGTGTCATGAGATACGACCCACACTCCCTCTCTCTCTCTCTCTCTCTCTCTCTCTCTCTCTCCTCTCTCTCTCTCTCTCTCTCTCTCTCGGGTGTGCTTCACACAATGCGACGGCGAGTTTGTGTTCGGCTCCCCGTCGTCTGCAGATGGCACGCTGTCTGCTTCTCGCTCGCGTCGTCCTGCACGGCGTCTGCTCTCGTACACACCTCCGTTCTGCTCCGTGTCTTGGACGTGACATACACGAGGAAAATGAAAAACAGATCTACAAGGTGTTTATTGTAAAGACGGCGTGAAGGACGTGGGGTCGAATCTCGCAGATCGCACACAGAGACGGACGTCTGGACCTGCTTTATGGACTCTCCATACGAGTGTCTGGTCCAGTTACGACCTGATGATGATGATGGCACTGTTTCTGTCACCACGCCCACGAGCAGACACACCCCCCCCCCGTTCTCTCCGTCTGTCCGAGTGCGCGATCAGGCAGAGCAGGGACGCAAACCAGCCCTGATCTGAGACCATCAGGTGGATATCGTCATGTTCCTGTGGAGAACACGGACATTTCTATAAAGTCACGGATACAATAATCATACCTCTGATCTCAGACCTGCTGCCACAAGGTGGCGCTTCAGGTCACGACGCGTCACAGCGACGCAACGCGCTACGGCCGAATCCGACAACGCAACTTCACAGCGTTCAGAA
>JACRUU010000015.1:4184522-4189522 GCA_030449085.1 Kryptopterus vitreolus | reverse complement strand
CATCATCACAACCACAACCACCACCACCACCAACACCATACCACCAACACCACCACCACCACCACCACCATCCACCATCCCACCACCTCACCTCCACCACCATCACCACCACCACCACCACCACCATCACCACCTGACTTCACCAACACAACTACTGCATCTACACCAATCCCTCCATCTTTGTAGAAGGAGAATCTGCGACTAAACATGGAACAGGATTTTCCCAATCGCAGCGTTCCGTCTCTCCAAAACGGGAACGTTTCTCAGCAAAAATCAATCAATCAATCAATCAATCAATCAAACAAGCCACACCCCTTCTGAACTGACGTCACGACACGAGACAAATCAATAAAGTTGGTAAATAAAGGAATAAAAAGTTATGAATGTTTTACACACATTAAAAAAGAAATGTAAAAAATGACGCTTCAAATCGACCACAACGTGCAACTTTTTCACCCGAATATTCGAATATTTACTCCCGCAGTCCGTGTTTTAACCTTTCTCCAAGTGGAACAATCTCATTCTCGATCATGTCGGAGGATGCAACACACACACACACACACACACACACACACACACACACACACACACACACACACACAGATTAAGAGGAGCGCGTGACCGGACAGTGTCTTTTTGACACACATTGCGTTGTTGTTACAAACAAAATCACATTGTTGCGCTTTTTCACTCCGGCTTTTCTTTTTTCCTCCGTGGCGAAAGAGAGAAGAAAACAAATGGCTACGGAGTGAGACAGAGAGAGAAATGTTGACCCCCCCCCCCCACGACACACACACACACACACACACACACACACACACACGCATGTATGTGTACATCTCGGACAATAACGCGTCCAGAATAACGCCATGTCGGAGCGCGGAGAAGTTTGGCGCTGATTAATCGCGCGGTTCGGCAGCAGATCTTACCGGGATGCGATCCGTGTTGTTGTGAAAGCTTGTTTTTGTTGGATCTGGATTGGGATTCCGGTTTGTTTCCTCCCTCAGGCTCATCATCAGAACCGCAGCGCTTCACTCTTTCCTCCCGATGTGTCCTTTCTTTTACAAACAGTTGCGCCAAATTCAAAGCGAAGAAAGAACGAAAAAAAATCACGACAGAAACTTAAACATCAGATCCCGAATAATCGAACAATCCCAAAGGATCCCAGAACCGATTCAACCTGAACCGGGTCAGGATTCACAACACCGACTGGGGATGCGGATGGTGGAGTAGGAGGGAAATCTCTCTCTCTCTCTCTCTCTCTCTCTCTCTCTCCCTCTTTTTTCTCTTCCCTCCACCTCTCCCACTCTTCTGCTTTTTTTTTTAGTAAGGCGGGATTTTGGCTTTTGCTAAACCAATGACACAAAGCACAACAAAAATCAGAAGCTCCGCCCACACACACACACACACACACACACCACACACACACACACACACACACACACCACACACACAAACACACTTTCACTCCCCCCTTTCTGTTCTCTCTCTCTCTAAATATTTGCTTGTATTTCCAAAAAATTTCTGAAAAATTTCTGAAACATAATAATATATATATATATATAGATAAATTTCTATATTTTGTATGTACGGTAAATAAAATATATAATTTTTTGTATTTACTATTGTTTTCTTTTTACAGCGTTGCTATATTGCATATATAGATTTTTTTTTCTTATTAATATCAATATGAACATAATAAATGTATGTATATATATATATATATATCTATATATATATCTATATAATCACACACTTTGACACTTGAACATGATCTGAGGTGTTTCCTCCTGTTGGTCATTGCTGAGATGTTTCTACACCAGCTTATTGATTGGAGATGATTTGGGGGAAGACAAATAACAAACATTTCTCTGTAGAATTCCTCATAAATATTTCTGTCCATCAAAGTCAAATATAACCAAAATATCCATGTGGTGAAAAAGAACCTGCTGTGGAGCTCCGAGACAACCAAAAATACACACATTCAGAAAGGAGCTGCTCGTTCTGTGAAACTCAGTGATTATATAACCCTACTACCCAAGAACTGAGGGTCACAAAAAAACAACAACAACCAAAACAAAAGAACAACAAAAAATATATATATATATATATATATATATATATATATTATTCCATATATCATTCTCATTCCTTCATCTTCTTTTCCTCGGGTTCACGGGGAGTCTGTGTCTATCTCAGGCGGTCTATGGGTATTAAGGCAGGATACAACCCTGGATGGAATGCACACCCACAACACTACATCACACACACACAAACACACGACACACACACACACTACACACACACAGAGACACACAGCACACACACACACACACACACACACACACACACACACACACACACACACACCACACACACACACATTATTCACACACACACCAAGCCACACACACACACACACACACACACACACACACACACACACACACATAGTACTAGGGACAATTTTCCAAGGTGCCAATCAACCTACCATGCATTTTTTTGGACCGGGGGAGGAAACTGGAGAACCCGGAGAAAAAAACTCCTGAGACACGGGGAGAACACTTTGCAGGTTCTCCACGTGCCTAAGGGGGTTTTTCTCCGGGTTCTCCGGTTTTTCCTCCCCCGGTCCAAAAACATGCATTTACCAATAACATGCATTACCAATAATATATATATATATATATTATATATATGCTCCATATAGAATGGTTTTGTAACACTACAGAGATCGACACGTGGTTTTATTTCACCTTCTTTTAACTATAAAGTCTGAAACCTTATTTGTTTTCTGTCCAGAGAAATAAAAGTGAATTATCTGCATCGTGTTTTAATTGCAGAACTTCAGATGAATTTAAATTGAACTGCATTGTGACGATTTCCACTGAAATCACACTGTTTATTAGTAAGAGGAATTATATTACATAACATCAGGAGCTCGCTTCACCTTTATTACATTCATCTTTCATTTTAAAACATCTATCTGTTTATATTTACTGAACAATAATAATAATAATAATAATTAAAAAAAAATATATATATATATATATATAATATATATATATATATATATATAGAACCAACTGTAGAAACATGTACATATTCATCTGCAACTTTTGCACAATTGTTATTACTTTCGTGTTTAGTAAATAAATTGAATTTCGTTGCTGTGATGTACTATGATAATAAAGTTCTATCTATCATCCTTCCATCCTTCCATCCCTCCATCAATCAATCAATCAATCTATCTATCTCATCTATCTATCTATCTATCTATCTATCTATCTATCTATCTATCTATTTATCTATAATAACATTGGCTATTTGTGGGATTTAAACTGTGTTGGTCACAGATATGGAGATGCGCATCAATAATATATATATATATATTCTGTATCTCATGTGTGAGCGGGACAGGATTATCCATACAGACTTTGAGAATACTTGGGCTCTCACACACACACACACATACACACACACACACACACACACACATACACACACAGCACACACACACACACACACACACACACACACACACAGTTATAACAGTCATTGAAGAGTGAGAAACATCGAGCCGATAAACAACGTCGTCTCACACACAACTTTAATGAATAATTCACCAGAGTCTTCTGTCATTCTGAAAATTTAATGAAGACAGACATCACACATTAATCCATATTTACATTCCTCTGGGCCTCCACACCACACACACACACACACACACACACACACACACACACACACACACACACTGTGTCATCGAACCTTATCAAACTCTCGGAGCGTAACACAGCAACAGCTCACTGTTTATTTTCTCCTGTCTGAGATCTCACTCCTGTTTATTCATATTTTAATCCAGTCAAGCATAAAGTCCATAAAAAGAGCCTTTTTTCTGCTGTCAGTGTGTGTGTGTGTGTGTGTGTGAGTGTGCGTGTGTGAGTGTGTGTGTGTGTGAGTGTGGTGTGTGTGTCGCCACCGTGTGTGGTGTGTGGATGTGTGTGTGTGTGTGTGGTGTGTGGTGTGTGTGTGTGCGTGTGGTTGTGTGAGGTTGTGTGTCTGTGCTGTGATGTGTGAAGGGTTGTGAGTGTTGTTGATGTGGTGTGTGTGTTGTATGTGTGGGGGGATTCAGCTTTTTTTGTCGTTTTTGTGTTTTGTGTGTGTCTCTTTTTGATGTGTGGGTTGTGTGGTGTGGCGGTGAGTGTGTGTGTGTGTGTGTGTGTGAGGGTGAGCGTGTGTGAGTGTGTGTGTGTGTGTGTGATAGTGGTGAGTGTGTGTGTGTGTGTGGAGGTGTGTGTGGGGTGTGTTTGTGTGTGTGTGTGAGTGTGAGTGTGAGTGTGTGTGTGTGTGTGTGTGTTGTGTGTGTGTGTGTTGTGTGGTGTGTGTGTGTGTGTGTGTGTGTGGGTGTGTGTGTGTGTGTGTGTGTGTGTGTGTGTGTGTGTGTTTGTGTGTGTGTGTGTGTGTGGTGTGGGTAGTATATGGAGTGCCGGGGATTTTATAACAGCTTACAAATTTTATACTAGCTTAAAAATCAGGCTTGCTGCACTGATACGCTGTGGTGTGTGTTTGTGTTTCGTGGGAAGTGTGTGTGTGTTTGGTGTGGTGTGTGTTTGAGTGTGTGTGTGTGTGTGTGTATGTGTGTGTGTGTTGTGGTGTGTTTGTGTGGTGTGTGTTGTGTGTGTTGTGTGAATGTCTTGAGATGTTTTGTATGTGTGTGGTCTTGAGTGTGTGTGTGTGTGATGGTGTGTTGTGTGGTGTGTATGTGTGTGTGTGTGTGTGTTGTGTGGTGTTTGAGTGTTTTCTAGTGTGTTTGTGTTTGTTTGTGTTTGTGTGTGTTGTGTGTGTGTAATGTGTGTGTGAGTGTGGTGTTTGTGTGTGTGTGTGTGTGTGTGTGTGGTGTGGTGGGTTTTTGTGTGTGTGTGTGTGTGTGTGTATGTGTGTAACTCTGTGTGTGTGTGTGTGTGTTGTGTGTGTGGTGTGGTGTTTGTGTGTGTGTGTGT
>JACRUU010000015.1:4151621-4179121 GCA_030449085.1 Kryptopterus vitreolus | reverse complement strand
TGTGTGTGTGTGTGTAGTAGTGTGTATGTGTGTGTGTGTGTATGTGTGTGTGTGTGGTGTATGTGTGTGTGTGTGTGTGTGTGTATGTGTGTGTATGTGTGTGTGTGTGTGTGTATGTGTGTGTATTTTCCTTTTTTTGTGTGTGCATGTGTAGTGTGTGTGTGTGTGTGTGTGTGTGTGTGTGTGTGTGTGTGTGTGTGTGTGTGTGTGTGTGTTTGGGTACATATTATACATTGTATAATTTCAGAATAGTGTGTATAGAAATCAGAAAGTCTACTGGTATGAGTGTGTATGTGTGTGTGTGTGTGTGTGTGTGTGTGTGTGTGTGTGTGTGTGTGTGTGTGTGTAATACATTGTATAATTTCATATAAACAATATATGAATAAAAAAACGTATAAAACACTTTTGATCAGAAGGTGGCGTTACAGGATTTAGTGCATGATGTGGAGATGAAGCAGAAAGCATCACCTGTACATCCACCACATCTACCAGGGTTCCATCCTGCATGGAGGAGATGTTTATACAGTGATTCTTCTTCCTTGTTGTAGTTTACGCCTGCTGCTGTTCTTCACTCCATTTCTCTTCTCCAAATTCATCTTTTCTCCATACATTCCTGCCATTCTCTATATAACTTCAGTCACATGCAGAAACTTCTCCATGGAGATCAGTGAGGTCATTAGGAAATGCCTGCACTCTATGGTTACTATATGGTTACTATGGTTACGGGGGTTTTAAAGCAGCGCGTTCATTTACATTCAACTAACAAACTAGCTGCATGTTCAAAAGCCCGAACCTGAGCTCCATTCTTCCGGCAGCATGTTCCCATAGATATTATGGAGATTCCTTCATCCACAAGGTTGTTAGTAAAGTGATATGTGGTGGTGAGGAATCCTGGGATTATCGCAGGAGATCTTTCACTACATATCCATAGAAAGCAGGTCTTCATGGAGCTTTAAGAGCTTTGGGTCTCCAGTGAAGGGAAAATATCACGCTGGAAATGATCCAACAGAAATACAAGCGGCTGTCCCAATACTTTTGGACAGTGCAGTGATGATGCACGTGTTCTTTAAAAAAATGATTAAATACAAATATAAAAGAAAAAAAACAAAAACTCAGACACGTTCTGACGAACACGATCCTTAATAGCTCTCTGTGGGCTCCTCTAAGCATGCGGTTTTGTACTTGTGCTTGTATGTGTGTGTGTGTGTGTGTGTGTGTGTGAGTGTGTGAAGAACAGGATAAGGTCATTCACCAGCGGGAGTGTAATCTGCTCCGGCCAGCAGAGTGAATGAACAGAACAAAGAATCGCTCTCTCACACACACACACACACACACACACACACACACACACACACACACACACACACACTCACACACACACACTGCATGATTGATGTGTTCCTGCAGCCTCACTGCACCTTAAACGCTTTAATCGGCTAAAAAAACACACACGCAAAAGAAATCACAGAAACACACATGGACTTTATATTAACGCTTTTATTCTCTGTATATAAATAAATCTATGTGTGTTATAAATCTAATATTACTGTATATTGTACAGGGAAATCACAATATACAGCTATTACTATAACATGTGATGAAAAACAATCAAATTCAAACAAAGAAATGTAAACACCGTTAAAAACACAGTGTTTTTGTCGTACATGAATAAATAACAGTGCATAAAATGAAACCCTCGTGACTTTGTGCACCAAAATGTCCTGCTGGAACACAATCGAGTCTCCTACAATATGGTGAGGATAAGGGTGTAAGGGTGTAGGGGGGGGGGAGGGGGGGGGGGCTCAGTGGTACAGGACCAGAAGGTATCATGTTCAAATCCCAGCACCACCAAGCAACACCAAGGGACAGCCATGATACAGCGCCCCCTGGGTTAACACAGAGGGTTAAGGGCTTTGCTCTGGATCCGGGGCAATACCGGGGCTCGAACCCACGACCTTCCGATCAGTAAGGAAAGACCACAAGTCTCCAGTAAAGAAATGACCACAAGTCATTCTGTATGAGGAACCGCTGAGAACAAATGTAGTAAAAGAATGAATGTATACGGCAGGCGTGACGTGGATCAGACACACCAGCAAAGTGAACATTTGGTCCTCAAAGTCAATGTGTTTGAAACAGGAAAAATTCGCAAGTGTAAGGATTTGAGCAGCAAATTCGTCTAGACGTCTAGACGTCTAGACGACTGGGTCTGAGCATCTCCAAAACTGCAGCTCTTGTGGGGTCTGTAGGGGTCAGGATCTAATAAAAATGCTCCAAGGAAGGAACAGTAGTGATCCAGCCCCGGGTGAGCGACGGCTGGACCGTGAAGTCCTGTAGAACAGGAGAGATCCCGTAGATCAAACTGTTTTAGGAAGCAAAATAGGGATCAACGTAATATGAGGCAGGTGGTCATAATGTGGAGGTGGGAGCTCAATGGTTAAGGCATTGGTCTTCTGGACCGGAAGGTTGCAGGATCAAATCCCACTACCCAAGCTAACACTAGTGGGACCGTGAGGAACCTGCTCAGTTGCATGTCGCTGTGTGGCTATTATTACAGGAGAGGTAGTGTCCTGAACCTTCTCAGAAATGATGCACTTATTATTAAAACCTCGTCCTTCAAGATTGTCGTGAACGACAAGAACTGGGACATGCTGGAAGCAATGGGATGGTAAGATCTACGGAAGCCAGACCAGAGGAACGTGAGAGGAACCAAATTTAGGTGCTAATTGTCTAATTAAAAGTCAATGATGAGATAATCATTCCGTCACGAGGGACGAGTAAGTGTTATACACGATAGTGCAGGGAAACTGGGAGCTTGTGAACCTGGGGCGTCGGGGATTGATTAGAATCCGTGCGATTTCGATTCCAAGCCCTTGCGTTTAGTTATAATGGAGCGATTGTGGGGGGGGGAGCGGGTGGGGGAGGGGGGATACACAACGAGTGTTCACCATAAACGCCTTTAATAGGAACGGTGAACATGTGAGGGAATTTCGGTGTCAGTAACAGTTCAGAGGTCATGATCGTGTCCCTCATGAGGCAAAGGAACCCTCCTCACGATCTTCAGCTCCATGTTCAGTCTAGATATTGTGTGGTGTTCCGGCCCTTTAGCGCCACCCGGGGACTAAACTGGACACAATCAGGAACTGGTTTTATAGTTGTGCAACACTCTACCCATCCATTATAACTAAAGGCAAGGGATTCGAAACAAGCTCATACTGGTTCCAAACTGGTTCCTGACTGGTCCCAGAACTCATACTCTTAAATTTCCCCTGCACTGTAAAATCTAGGAAAGTGTTTTTCACCTCCATCATCATCAGTATTTAGTAAAAGGTAAAATAAGGATCAAGCAGAAGATCATCAGACCCTTCCGTCACCGCCGGTTGGTCCTCAGAGCGCTGGCGTGGACGTCACAGATGTCAAACCACTGCTGCTGCACTTCCCGCCTCGCCAGCAGGCTGTTGTAGGGCAGCGATCGCTTGGTCTTGCGCTCCCTCCTTCCCACCACCCTCCAGTAGGAGGTGCCCTTCAGGAAAAACAGGGCATTGTGGGTGTAGGAGAAATATGCGGCGTCCAGGTTGCTGGTCGGATGGTCTCCCGGTGCCAGAGCAGGAAACAACTCCGTCATTTTTTGAGGAGATTTTGGAGCTAGCATGTTCGCTTGGACGTTGAACCTGTAAACCTGGACAGGCGGGATTGAGGGGGGGGGGGGGGGGGGGGGGGGGGGGAGTTTGACCGGGAATTCTGACTGTATTTTGCATTAGGGAACTGGAAAGTTCTTACCATGGAACCTCTGAAGAAGTAAATGTGCGCATCCCTTCTGTCGTAGTATGCCGTATCGATGGGACTCAGGATTCCGGGGAAGCCCTCAGAGATGAGACGAGGGTAACGATGGCCGTCCGAGTCTACCGAGAAAACCTGATCGTTCTCGCTGTCGTATCTCCAGTACCACGCTCCTGCGCCGCCACACGGAAAATGGAACGTACAAAATGAACACACAGTTTCCTTACACGCGATGAATCCGCATCACTTTTCTAATTTACCTTTGAAGAAGTACATCGCGTCCGTGTTGCGGCTCCACACGTGCACGTAGGCGTCTACTCCAGAAGATGGGAGGCCGTGCCAGCCCACCTGCACCGAGACCGGATCTCCGTAACGCGTCCTGTTGCTCCGGTTCTCGTAGAGCCAGTACCAACCGTTACGCATGAAGTAGGTATTAAAGCGCATGACCACTTCACCGTACACCGTTCGCTCTTTTCGGATCCAGTCGAACACGGTGCTGAAGCGACCGCCACATCCTCCTGATCACAGAGGAAGAAAAACGAGAAGAGAAAGAAACAGATTCACATTTCAGTGTTTGTCAGGAACACATGAACTCTCCACATCACTGTAACCTTCTACATTCTCCAATCATCTCATTCAGACAAGTGAGACTAGATTGAGATGGTCATGTGCAGAGGAGGATCATGGGGAACATCAGGAGAAGAAGGATGGTGAGGATGGAGCTGCTAAGCAGGAGGGAATGAGGAATGTCTCAGGAGGAGGATTATGGATGTCCTGCAGGTTTCACAGAGTGGGAGATGAAGAGGACAGGGTGGAATGGAGATGGATGATCTGCTCTGGAGACCCGGAGAAGAAGTTCTTCTAAATCCTGGCTTTCCTTTCAGGACCTGCTACAATCAGCAACATGAGAGCGAGCGGACGCTAATGAACCTCCTGTAACCCCCCCCCCCCCCCCCCACCCCCCCCCCCCACCCCCCCCGTCCATTATAACGCTGATGGATGTGACGCCAGCTGTTCTGCTGGGACTCTCTTGGGCGAGATGTTTCACGCTCGCCTTTTTCTGCCGCAAAGCGATCATTAGCTTTAATGAATTGTCATCTGGAGAGATTTATAACAGCGATCTGTGAGCCACTTTACAGCTGATATATATATAACAATACGTTTATTAATTACACCGCGTGTAATCTGATGAATCATGCTCGTTAGGGCTTTTTAATCTATTTAATCACATAATGGAATGGGATCGTTTTTTTAACTGGCTTCATAACAGTTTATTACACAATATTACATAAAAAATATAGCTTTCATAATAATACACTCTTTAACAATAAGCCCTAACTAACAGAGTGCCCTGGGTACGAAGGCAAGAATGTGTTATAGCAGTCTCTGCTGAGTTTGTGTTATAGCGAGTGTTATAGCAGTCTCCGGTGAGTTTGTGTTATAGCGAGTGTTATAGCAGTCTCCGGTGAGTTTGTGTTATAGCGAGTGTTATAGCAGTCTCTGGTGAGTTTGTGTTATAGCGAGTGTTATAGCAGTCTTCTGCTGAGTTTGTGTTATAGCGAGTGTTATAGCAGTCTCTGGCTGAGTTTGTGTTATAGCGAGTGTTATAGCAGTCTTCTGCTGAGTTTGTGTTATAGCGAGTGTTATAGCAGTCTCTGGCTGAGTTTGTGTTATAGCGAGTGTTATAGCAGTCTTCTGCTGAGTTTGTGTTATAGCGAGTGTTATAGCAGTCTCTGGTGAGTTTGTGTTATAGCGAGTGTTATAGCAGTCTCTGCTGAGTTTGTGTTATAGCGAGTGTTATAGCAGTCTCTGGCTGAGTTTGTGTTATAGCGAGTGTTATAGCAGTCTTCTGCTGAGTTTGTGTTATAGTGAGTGTTATAGCAGTCTCTGGCTGAGTTTGTGTTATAGCGAGTGTTATAGCAGTATCTTTGCTGAGTTTGTGTTATAGTGAGTGTTATAGCAGTCTCTGGCTGAGTTTGTGTTATAGCGAGTGTTATAGCAGTCTCCTGCTGAGTTTGTGTTATAGCGAGTGTTATAGCAGTCTCTGCTGAGTTTGTGTTATAGCGAGTGTTATAGCAGTCTCTGCTGAGTTTGTGTTATAGCGAGTGTTATAGCAGTCTCTGCTGAGTTTGTGTTATAGCGAGTGTTATAGCAGTCTCCTCTGAGTTTGTGTTATAGCGAGTGTTATAGCAGTCTCTGCTGAGTTTGCGTTATAGCGAGTGTTATAGCAGTCTCTGCTGAGTTTGTGTTATAGCGAGTGTTATAGCAGTCTCCGGTGAGTTTGTGTTATAGCGAGTGTTATAGCAGTCTCCGCTGAGTTTGCGTTATAGCGAGTGTTATAGCAAGTGTTATAGCAGTCTCCGCTGAGTTTGCGTTATAGCGAGTGTTATAGAGTGTTATAGCAGTCTCCGGCTGAGTTTGTGTTATAGCGAGTGTTATAGCAGTCTCCGGTGAGTTTGTGTTATAGCGAGTGTTATAGCAGTATCTGCTGAGTTTGTGTTATAGCGAGTGTTATAGAGTGTTATAGCAGTCTCCTGGCTGAGTTTGTGTTATAGCGAGTGTTATAGCAGTCTCTGCTGAGTTTGTGTTATAGCGAGTGTTATAGCAGTCTCTGGTGAGTTTGTGTTATAGCGAGTGTTATAGCAGTCTCTGCTGAGTTTGTGTTATAGCGAGTGTTATAGCAGTCTCTGGTGAGTTTGTGTTATAGCGAGTGTTATAGCAGTCTTTGCTGAGTTTGTGTTATAGTGAGTGTTATAGCAGTCTCTGGTGAGTTTGTGTTATAGCGAGTGTTATGAGTTTGAGTGTTATAGCGAGTGTTATAGCAGTGTCTCCTCTGAGTTTGTGTTATAGCGAGTGTTATAGCAGTCTCTGCTGAGTTTGCGTTATAGCGAGTGTTATAGCAGTCTCCTCTGACTTTGTGTTATAGCGAGTGTTATAGCAGTCTCTGCTGAGTTTGTGTTATAGCGAGTGTTATAGCAGTCTCTGCTGAGTTTGTGTTATAGCGAGTGTTATAGCAGTCTCCGGTGAGTTTGTGTTATAGCGAGTGTTATAGCAGTCTCCTCTGACTTTGTGTTATAGCGAGTGTTATAGCAGTCTCCTCTGAGTTTGTGTTATAGCGAGTGTTATAGCAGTCTCCTCTGACTGGTGAGTTTGTGTTATAGCGAGTGTTATAGCAGTCTTTGCTGAGTTTGTGTTATAGTGAGTGTTATAGCAGTCTCTGGTGAGTTTGCGTTATAGCGAGTGTTATAGCAGTCTCTGCTGAGTTTGTGTTATAGCGAGTGTTATAGCAGTCTCTGCTGAGTTTGTGTTATAGCGAGTGTTATAGCAGTCTCTGCTGAGTTTGTGTTATAGCGAGTGTTATAGCAGTCTCTGCTGAGTTTGTGTTATAGCGAGTGTTATAGCAGTCTCCGCTGAATCTGCACTTATATTTCTGGTGATGCGAGTAATAACGTCTCCTGAAATTCAGCGTTGTCTATATAGTTGTGTATGGGTTCACACACACACACACACACACACACACACACACACACACACACACATTTATTCCAGGTCACACTTTGGTACACAGTCGATTGTACGTACCATAGAGGTTCTGTATGGCCTTCCTGTCGAGCCAGTCGATCTCAAAGCCGTCCTCCTGAGGCCGATAGCTGGGCTGCATGATGGATCCTGAGCGGTAAATGTGAGGAAGGCCCAGCACGTGGCCGATCTCATGCACGGCTACCTGAAAAACATCAGCCGATAACGTGAATGAATCTCCTGCAGAGATTTTTCTTACACAGAAAAACTAACAAAGGAAACGAGTTCACTTTTTAAAAGCTTTTTAAGTGGGACAGGATTAGGCATAGAGCAAACCTCCTACCCTAGGGATAAATAGGCTACACTTCCTACATTTGAAAAGACTAGCAAACACCTTTTTAGGGAGGCTGAATAATGCATAGGCCACGCCTCCTTCCCTGGGTCTAAATAGGCCACACCTCCTTCATTTTGAATGACATTTTGGAATGCAAATATGCTACACCTTTTATCTTGGAAATAATCAGCAAATAGGCCACACCCCCTACATTAATAAAACTGATTGATGATTAGGCCACACCCCATCATTGGAAATAACCAGAAAATAGGCCACACCCTCTAAATTATTAAACCTGACTGATGACTAGGCCACACCCCATCATTGAAAATAACCAGAAAATAGGCCACACCCTCTACATTATTAAACCTGACTGATGACTAGGCCACACCCTATCATTGTAAATGGACAGCAAATAGGCCACACCCCCTACATTAATAAAACTGACTGATGACTAGGCCACACCCCCATCATTGGAAAAAAAACAGCAAATAGGCCACACCCCCTACATTAATAAAACTGACTGATGACTAGGCCACACCCCCATCATTGGAAAAAAACAGCAAATAGGCCACACCCCCTACATTATTAAAACTGACTGATAACTAGGCCACACCCCCATCATTGGAAAAAAACAGCAAATAGGCCACACCCCCTACATTAATAAAACTGACTGATGACTAGGCCACACCCCCATCACTGGAAATTGACAGCAAATAGGCCACACCCCTACTTTATTAAAACTGACTGATGACTAGGCCACACCCCCTTGGCACACAGGCCACACCTCTTTACTGAATAATTCTGAAACAGAAGCTAGAATTTGATTGGGTCTGAATTGGCCACGCCTCCTTTTTAGGGTTTTCCGAGAATGTATTTAGAGAGTTTTACCTTAAGCAGGCTGATCCCGTTTCCTGTATTGGGGGCCGTGAAATGTTCGTCATCATCGAAGTGTATATCTCCCAGGAACCACGCGTGAGCGAACTCCCTTCCAGCGCCGTCGAACCTCTGAGAACACCCGAAGTGTCGACCTTAGCGGGCGAGAACAATGCGGTGATGTAATGTACATCCGCCGGTGATGGTGTGATTACACGTGTATGGAGTAAGCTGTTATTCCAGCGCGCCAGCTGCTATAGTGCAGGAGAATTACGCCGTTCGCTCTGACACGAATCTACACTCGCACTATTCACAGAGAACAATGCAGGCATTCAGCACATTCCTGTTTAATCATATTTCAGTAATGAGCTCTCATCCGCAACAAAAAGAAGATAATTAGTGAAGGAGAACGTAATCAGGTTGGGACAAAACCCTCGACACCTTTAGCACACGCGTATGAGTATATATTATACACTTCTCTTATATTTATGGACTGGAAAGAAATCGCACAATGACGATTTGAAATGAAATGCAACATATACGAGTTTTATAGTCGAGATTTATCGCCGTGTTTGTTCCGTCTCTTTTCACTTTCTTAGGAAACAAAAGAAACCTGTGTATAAAGTGCTTTGAAGTGCACTTATACTGTGGTTTTAAAGAATATCTCGTCCTCACCATGTAAACGTGGATAATCATTAATAAAAGCTGCGAGGCTTTTAACCAGCTTGAGTTATGCAAATGAGGCCATGCTAATAGTCCCCCCTGCTTCATTAATAGCCTCGTTAGGATGTTAATTTCCTCTTCATCGTCTGCTCGGGTCAAAATGACCCATTTTAAAGCGGATGACTCGAACATGACTCGCTTTATGAACGATGTGTATTTCAGTATAAAGAGACGCCTGCGTGGTCCTCACTACGAGGCAAAAACACGGCAGGGTGGAACAGTCACGGACTGCTGGAAGGTTTCCTGTCCGAATGGGGCGTTTTGATTTGGTCTCTAAGAGAAGAATGTGTGTGTGAACAGGAGAGAAGATGTGATCAGACTCCCGCACACATGGAAGTGTTTGGGGTCATTTTGGAGCAGGAAATGTGGAACCAACATGGAAACCATTGCGTACTTCAAAACCGGGGAATTCCGTCTGGCCTGAAAAGCGGCTCATTGGACGCGACAAAGTCCCGAATCTGTCTGAGCTCTGAACGCGTTATTTAGAGACGTCTGGAGTAAATCTGAGCGAAACGTCATATACATCATATACATATATCATATACATATATGTCATATACATATAATCATATATGTCATATATCATATACAGTCATATACATCATATACGTCATATACGCCATATACGTCATATACATCATATATGTCATATACGTCATATACGTCATATACATCATATACGTCATATACGTCATATACGTCATATACGTCATATACGCATCATATACGTCATATCATATACGCCATATACGTCATATACCATATACGTCATATACATATCATATACATATCATATACGCCATATACGTCATATACATATATCATATACGTCATATACGTCATATACGTCATATACGAATACATCATATACATCATATACATATATCATATACATCATATACATCATATACATCATATACGTCATATATGTGCCATATACATATACGTCATATACATCATATATGTCATATATGCCATATACGTCATATACGTCATATACATCATATACGTCATATACGTCATATACGTCATATACATCATATACGTCATATACATCATATCATATACGCTATACATATATCATATACGTCATATACGTCATATACGTCATATACATCATATACATGTCATATATACGTCATATACATCATATACATCATATACGTCATATACGCCATATACGTCATATACATCATATATGTCATATATGTCATATAAGTCATATACATATATCATATATGTCATATATGCCATATAAGTCATATACATCATATATGTCATATATGCCATATAAGTCATATACATCATATATGTCATATATGCCATATAAGTCATATACATCATATATGTCATATATGCATCATATACATCATATACATCATATACATCATATACATCATATACATCATATACATATATGTCATATACATATATCATATACATATATCATATACATCATATACATCATATACATCATATACATCATATACATATATGTCATATACACATCATATACATATCATATACATATACATATATCATATCATATACGTCATATACATATACGTCATATACGTCATATACATCATATACGTCATATACGCCATATACGTCATATACGTCATATACGCCATATATCATATACGTATACGTCATATACGTCATATACGTCATATACGTCATATACGTCATATACGTCATATACGTCATATACGCCATATCATATACATCATATATGTCATATACGTCATATACATATATCATATACGTCATATACATCATATGTCATATATGTCATATACGTCATATACATCATATACATCATATCATATACGTCATATACATCATATATGTCATATACGCCATATACATCATATACATCATATACAGTCATATACATATATCATATACATATAAGTCATATACATATATCATATACATCATATACATCATATACATCATATACGTCATATACATCATATACATCATATACATATATCATATACATCATATATCATATACATCATATACATATATGTCATATACATCATATACATCATATACATCATATACATCATATACATCATATACGTCATATACGTCATATACATCATATACGTCATATACGTCATATACGTCATATACGTCATATACATCATATCATATACATATATGTCATATCATATACGTCATATACGTCATATACGTCATATACGTCATATACATCATATACGTCATATATGCCATATATACGTCATATACGTCATATACGTCATATACGTCATATACGCCATATACGTCATATACATCATATACGTCATATACATATATGTCATATACGTCATATACGTCATATACGTCATATACGCCATATCATATACGTCATATACGTCATATACGTCATATACGTCATATACGTCATATACGTCATATACATCATATACGTCATATACGTCATATACATCATATACGTCATATACATATACGTCATATATCATATCATATACATTATATACGTCATATCTCGCTTTTTTAGATACTATTAGAAGTTTAGATTTGGATACAGAGGAGAAAATGTGTGTTATTATTTTATACCTGTTTGTAGTACACACACACAACACACAACACACACACACACACACACACACACACACACACACACACACACACACACACACACACACACACATACACACACACACACACACACACACACACACACACACACACACACACACACACACACACACACACACACACACACAACACACACACACACACACACACACACACACACACACACACACACACACACACACACACACACACACACACACACACATACACACACACACACACACACACACACACACACACACACACACACACACACACACACACACACACACATTCACAACACACACACACACACACACACACACACACACACACACACACACATACACATACACACACACACACACACATTCACCCACACACACACATCACACACATACACACATTACACACACACACACACACACATCCACACACACACACACACATACACACACACGCACCACACACACCACACACACACACACACCACATACACACACACACACACACACACACACATACACACAATATACACACACACAACACACACACACTACACACACACACACATACACACACACACACACACACACACACACACACACACACACACACACACACACACACACACACACACACACATACACACACACACATATATACACACACACACACACACACACACACACACACACACACACACACACACACACACACACACACACACATTCAACAACGTACTTCTGTTTGGAATAAATGATTCGTGCTGCAAATGTTATATAAACGTTACAGCAGGGTTTTGGTTTGTTGCACATCTTAAGTTACAAACCCTGCCTGATGAAACTCCGCCCCTCTTGGTAACAAGCTCTTCTGATTGGTCAGCTGGCCGTCATGTTGTATTTGATGTTTTGTGAGTGTAATGTGGGACGGGAGGAGGAGAACTACGGAAGCTCGTTGTGTCAAACCGAGGGGAAATCGTAAAACCTATTTTCATATTTTCAACATCGACATAAACAATAAACACAAATGAATGTATAATGATGATTATAATCAGCCAGACGTTATTTATCGGGGAATGTCCTGCCCGGGCCAGACGTCTGGGATAAACGACAGTGTGAAGAACATCTCTGTAGAGTGTTATAAAGTATTTTATCTGTACGTTTGTTGAGCGCGAGTGTATAAAGCTGTTCTCCTGCTAACGGAGGATTTTCTTTAACCACAAATGATGGATTATTTGGATCAGAATGAATCTTCAGGTTGTTCTTTAGCAGGTTTGTTGTGTAGAACCAACAGGAACATGTGTGTATCTCTCCAACACCATTAATGACTCACTGATTCCACACCTTTAACCTTAAATGAAAGTTTATATCTATAAAACATAATAAGGAATAAATGAAGACCTGTGCCGAAGCCCAGTCTGATATCGATCTGCTCGAGCGGTGAAAGCAGGTCTTCTATAAACTGCAGCGGCGAGACTTCGCTCCACATCCTGAAGGCCAGACGGAAAACGTGGCGCTGCTCCTCCACCGAGAGCTGGTTACTGTATCCTTCTCCAATCAGTCTCCATGTGAGGATGCTCTTGGAGAACGCAGCGTGACCCCACAACGCACCGGTGCTTCTTTTCCTCCGGCTGCTCTTATGCACGAGTGCCTGTAGATGGCGCTGTTTATCCGTGCCGTCTCGGCCTGTTTGGATATCCGTATTGTTACTCGGCGGTGTCTCTGTGGTGTTTACACTTTCAGAAGATACGTTCTCAGCAGTGATGGTCTTCATGCTCTCAAGATATTCCTCGTCCTTGTCCGGGACGCCACATCTGGGTTTGTTCATGGCCACTTTGGTAGCATCATCGAGCACACCTGTAGCAGGTAAACCAGACACGTGCTGGAACTCCAGCAGAGCTCTGAAGAAGTCTGGAGACTCTGAGAGATGTTGGGATTCTCCTGACTGGGACGAGGAATCCACTTCAGGAACCAGAGTCTCCGTGTCCTCCGAGAAGATTGCGTCATCACTCATCGTGGAACCATCAGAGCTTTCCCAATTCAGTGTCTTCATGAAGCCGTACTTGGAGAGAAAGTGCTACAGACGGAATGGAAGGATGAAACATTCAATCAGTCTCAAAAGCATTTTTACAAAAGTAAACAAACTCCAGATCAATTTAGTGACTGTTTTTTCAACCAAAATGTACAAATCTATTTTTGAATAATTTAATTATTTTCCTTCCATTTATCACAGTTTTATTTTCCAAATTATATTTATTTCCATTTATTTTAAGTACAGAACATCGAAATAGAAATAAAAGATTAAAAACAACATAAAATACACAAATAAATACAAACATAAATATGAAATTAAAAACAAAACACATCTCAATCACATTATGTAGCAGAGGTGGTGTAGGTGTGGTGTAGATGTGGTGTAGGTGTGTTGGGTGTAGGTGTAGTGTAGATGTGTTGGCTGTATCTGTGGTGAGTGTAGGTGTGTTAGGTGTAGATGTGTTGGGTGTAGGTATGGTGTATGTTGGTGTAGATGTGTTGGGTGTAGGTGTGGTGTAGGTTGGTGTAGATGTGGTGGGTGTAGGTGTGTTGGGTGTAGATGTAGTGGGTGTAGATAAGTTGGGTGTGGATGAGTTGGGTGTAGATGTGTTGGGTGTAGGTTGGTGTAGATGTGTTGGGTGTAGGTGTGGTGTAGGTTGATGTAGATGTGGTGGGTGTAGGTGTGTTGGGTGTAGATGTAGTGGGTGTAGATAAGTTGGGTGTGGATGAGTTGGGTGTAGATGTGTTGGGTGTAGGTGTGGTGTAGGTGGGTGTAGATGTGTTGGGTGTAGGTGTGGTGTAGGTTGGTGTAGATGTGGTGGGTGTAGGTGTGTTGGGTGTAGATGTGGTGGGTGTAGATAAGTTGGGTGTGGATGAGTTGGGTGTAGATGTGTGGGTTGGGTGTAGATGTGTTGGGTGTAGGTGTGGTGTAGTTGGGTGTAGATGTGGTGGGTGTAGGTGTGTTGGGTGTAGGTTGGTGTAGATGTGGTGGGTGTAGGTGTGGTGTAGGGTGTAGTGTTGGGTGTAGGTGTGTTGGTTGGGTGTAGATGTGGTGGGTGTAGATAAGTTGGGTGTAGTGAGGTGGGTGTAGTGGGTGTAGAGGTGGTGTGTGTTGGGTGTATGTGTTGGTGTGGTGTAGGTTGGTGTAGATGTGGTGTGGGTGTAGATGTGGTGTAGGTGCAGACCTGTGCAGTGTTGGGATCAGTGATCAGCTCCGCCAGGTGAGAGGAGGACATTTGTACATCCGAGTGATCGCGACTGTGGAACAGTTTCTCTGTGGAGGTCACGATCAGAAATCCCATAAACACCAAACCAGCAAAGTATTTACAACTCCGCATTTTAAATCATAAAATACCAAAACACATTTGTACATCCGAGTGATCGCGACTGTGGAACAGTTTCTCTGTGGAGGTCACGATCAGAAATCCCATAAACACCAAACCAGCAAACGTATTTACACTCCGCATTTTAAATCATAAAATACCAAAACACCTGGAGATTTATCAACGAAAATAAGGAGAGATCAGAGAGAGATCAGACAGAGATTAAAGAGAGATCAGAGGATATCAGAGGATATCAGAGGAGATCAGAGAGAGCTCAGACAGAGATCAGAGGAGGTCAGAGAGAGAGATCAGAGGAGATCAGACAGAGATCAGAGAGAGATCAGAGAGAGATCAGAGAGAGATCAGAGAGATCAGAGAGAGATCAGACAGAGATCAGATCAGACAGAGATCAGACAGAGATCAGATCAGAGAGATCAGACAGAGATCAGAGAGAGACAGAGATCAGAGATCAGAGGTCAGAGAGAGAGATCAGATCAGAGAGATCAGACAGAGATCAGACAGAGATCAGACAGAGATCAGAGATACAGGAGATCAGAGAGAGATCAGAGAGATCAGACAAAGATCAGAGAGATATTATACAGAGATCAGAGAGAGATCAGACAGAGATCAGAGAGAGATCAGAGAGAGATCAGAGGAGATCAGACAAAGATCAGAGAGATATTATACAGAGATCAGAGAGAGATCAGACAGAGATCAGAGGAGGTCAGAGAGAGAGATCAGAGGAGATGTGGTATCAGGTGGAGACTGGCTCCAGTGGCGTTGCGGCTGTAGCGGTGATGTAATATAGAGGCGGGTGGAGTCACGTGCGTCTCTTTGAAGTTTTTTTTGAATGGAGTTCAGACAGTGAAGGTGAGAAGCCGCAGGTCGCGCGTGCTGGTGTGAAAGCTATAACCGTTTAATTACAACAAACAAGCAATTAACATATTCTATTTATTTATTATTGTTTATTTCCTTATTTTACTTTCAACTGTAGCGCACGTGCACGGAGAAATGCGCACTTTTCACACGGGTGTGTGTTCGAATCCGCCTCAGTGTGTATACGTGTGTGTGTGTCAGCGTGTGTAAGTGTGTGTGTCAGCGTGTGTAAGTGTGTGTGTCCGTAAACAATCTTCTGTGTGTGTGTGTGTGTGTGTGTGTGTGCGTGTGTGTGTGTGTGTGTGTGTGTGTACGTGTGTGTGTGTCAGCGTGTGTGTGTGTGTGTCCGTAAACAATCTCTCTCGTGTGTGTGGGTGTGTGTGTGTGTGTGCTGGTGTCCGTAAAGTGTGGGTGTGTCCGTAAACCATGTGTCTCTCTGTGGTTGTGTGTGTGTGTGTGTGTGTGTGTGTGTGTGTGTGTGTGTGTGTGTGCGTGTGTGTGTGAAAAACAAAGGCAGCTGCGTTAACTCAAAGCCGTTTTATGGCTTTATTTCTGTTTATTTTCTTCTGGCAGGTGAAAAAACACTTTTCAGGATTTGCTGTAAAATGTTTACATCTGCAATTACTGTGAAAAGTGTGTCCGTGGTGACGTCATCATCATCTCTTACAGACACGGAGTGGACAGTGAAAGAGTGCAGGAAAGATTAAGCGCAGTGCGCTCAGACGCGCAGACGCAGACATAGATATAAACATAGACGCATACGTAGACGTAGACGCGTATGTAGACGCAGACATAGATATAGACATAGACGCATACGTAGACGCGTATGTAGACGCAGACATAGATATAGACATAGACGTAGACGTAGACGCGTATGTAGACGCAGACATAGATATAGACATAGACGCATACGTAGACGTAGACGCATATGTAGACGCAGACATAGATATAGACATAGACGCATACGTAGATATTGACGCAGACGTAGACGCAGACATAGATATAGACATAGACGCATACGTAGACGCGTATGTAGACGCAGACTTAGATATAGACATAGACGCATACGTAGACGTAGACGCGTATGTAGACGCAGACATAGATATAGACATAGACGCATACGTAGATATTGACGCAGACGTAGACGCAGACATAGATATAGACATAGACGCATACGTAGATATTGACGCAGACGTTCCCTGTAGTGAATATTTTCTATAGTGAATATTTGAAGGCGTTATGTAAACACTGTTATATGTGTATAAATATAGCAGGGGATTAAAATAATAAAATTAAATAAATAATAATAAAAATCTTTGCAATTTTCTCTTTCATTTTATAAACTTCCCGTTTCACTTATAATTTTGATCATTTTTTAGGTTCCAGAATGACTACACGACTTTCTGTTTAAATCAGCAGAATGTATTGATTTATTAAAAATAAAAACCATTACATTCCAGAAAGAGGAGATATAGAGGAGTATACAGGAAATACATTGTTTGGTACATCTTGAATAAAACAACAAAGAGATAAAATGCATAAGAAGCGATATGATGAAAGGAAATCTGCATTTTATAATAATTCACATTTTATCTAAAAAAAAAAAGAAGAATTCTCAGCAATGCACCGTAAATTACACATAACTCGGATTTGCGCCGGGTCGGGTCCAGGTTTAATGGGTTTGATACATCGAACACTCCAGGTGGTGATTTTGGTGATGGTGATGATGGTGGTGATTTTGATGGTGATGATGATGATGATGGGGTGATGATGATGGTGATGGTGGTGATGATTGATGGATGATGGTGATTGATGGTGATGATGGTGATGATTGATGATGATGATGATGATGGTGATGATGATGGTGGTGATGATGATGGTGGTGTTGATGGTGGTGATGATGATGATGATGGATGATGATGGTGATGATGAGATGATGGTGATGATGATTATGTGATAATGGTGAAGATGGTGATGATGATGATAATGATGAAGGTGATGATGATGATGGATGGTGGGTGAGATGAGGTGATGATGATGATGATGATGATGATGGTGGTGTGATGTGATGATGATGATGATGTGATGATGATGATGGTGTGATGATGATGATGATGATGTGATGATGATGATGATGGTGATGATGATGATGTGATGGTGATGGTGATGGTGATGATGATGTGATGGTGATGATGATGATGTGATGGTGATGATGATGATGTGATGTGATGATGGTGATGATGGTGGTGATGATGATGATGATGATGATGATGATGATGATGATGATGATGGTGATGATGATGGTGATGATGATGATGATGATGATGATGATGGTGATGATGGTGATGTGATGATGATGATGGTGATGATGATGATGATGGTGATGATGATGGTGATGATGATGACTGGTGGTTGCTGATGAGCTGATGATGGTGATGATGATGTGGTGATGATGATGTGTGATGATGATGTGATGATGGTGATGATGATGATGATGATGTGATGGTGTGATGATGATGATGATGATGATGATGCGATGATGATGATGATGATGATGGTGGGTGATGATGATGATGATGATGATGAGGTGATGGTGATGATGATGATGATGGTGATGATGATGGTGATGATGATGATGATGGTGATGATGATGATGATGATGATGATGGTGATGATGATGATGGTGATGATGATGGTGGTGATGATGATGATGATGATGATGGTGATGATGATGGTGATGATGATGGATGGTGATGATGATGGTGATGATGAAATTAACAGCAGAACGATGAAATACAAAAAAAAATTGTACAGCATTTATTTTTGTACATTTCTATGTTTAGTGAAATACACGCCGTTTAATTACCAACACATGGGCCGAAAGTTTGTGGACACCTGAAACAGTGTGGTTGGATGGACTGTGTGGACTGTGGGGTCAGAGGTCACGGCGGAGGCTGCACGTGATGGCCGTGGCGAGGTGCTGAGGGGTCGGTTTGTGGGCGGAGCAGCTGACGCTCGCACCCGCTTCCTGCAGCGCCTCGGCCGTGGTGGGACCGATAGCAGCGAACTGCAACGCACATTTAACACGGAGAGAGATTTAATGCAACCTGAACATTCATCAGTCTGGAGCTGAGATCGTCTCATTTTCTCCCTCCTTACAGTACAGTAATCATTCAGTCTGGATTACATTTATTTCTCTCTTATTCGAATATTTGATCAAAAATACAGAACAAAACTGTCTCGTTGTGAAAAATGCATTTAAAAAAATTGTTCTAATTACAATGAAATTAAAGCATAGGGTCAGTGTTGCTCGATATAGCGGTACTAGCAAGAAAAAGATTAAAAAAAAGATATTTTTTATTTTATTAGTGACTGTAGTTCCACATGTTGGTCTATAGGGGGCGCACATTGTGTGGATGCCGGACAAACGAACACATGTGACAAATTAAAAATGACTGTTTCTTTTTAACTTTAAACAGTTTTTCTTTGTTTCAGTAAACATCTGGGTGTTTATAAATAAACAAAAACAAAGTATTTTGTATTTTTCTGCCATAGTATTGATATTATGATAATTAATTCTAGGTGTTGTATCGAACACAAAATGTTGCTATTGTAAATGTAACGTCATTTATTAAAATCCGGATGAATTTGCATGAAGGTCAAATTATGACCAAACAAAATGTTTATATATTTGTTTGTATATGATCCAGATTTACATCAATTTCCCAATATTTCTGATTCATTCTCATAGAGAATCAACACCCAATCGACCAATCACAGCGCAGGATTCAGCGGGAGAGATTTCATCACCTTCATCTGTTCCAGTTTTTCTCCTGCCAGATTCCTGACCAGATCCAGACACAACTTCACTCCGGACGGACTGAAGAAAGCAACGCTAGCTGGCACTTCCTGATACACACACACACACGCACACACACACACACACACACACACACACACACACACACACACACACACACACACACACGCGCGCGCACACACCTCTGCCTTTTAAAACAGGAATCTTTAATACATATTCATTACATGCAACACACTATGTGTGTATGTGTGTGTGTGTGTGTGCATGCGTGTGTGTGTGTGTGTGTGTTTAGACATGTTACCTGTTCGGTGAAGTAATGTGTGATCTTTTCCTCCAGCTCTGGATGTTTAGCCGTCTCATAGACTGTCAATGTCTCCAGGGGAACACCTTAGTATGGAAAATGAACACACAAACATACACACACACACACACACACACACACACACACACACACACACAGAGAGATGATGGTGTAAGTCTGTGGGGGTTGTGTTATGATCTGGGGATGCATTTCTTCCTGTCTCTTATCTATACAACATCTTATGTAATGCTCTTCGGAACGATGACATCGGCCAATATGTGTCAAAGTGCGTCACACACACACACACACACACACACACACACACACACACACACACACACACACATCGATATAGTCTCACCATTTTGTCTCAGAGTAGAAGGCAAAACTTCTCTTTTCAATGAACCACAAGGAAAAAACAGAGGCAGAGACGTGGAGGTTTCTCCTGCACACACACACACACACACACACACATGAATCTGTGTAGATTAGTAGTGATATATGTAAAGATTAACATTGAAGATGTTAATTGAAGTGTGTGTGTGTGTGTGTGTGTGTGTGTGTGTTCTCACTCTCGATGATAAGTCGAGACAGAACGTCAGCCGTCCCTGTGTGTTCACCCAGGGGCTTCAGACCTAGAGCCTCACCTACACACCTACACACACACACACACACACACACACACCACACACACACACACAGTGAGAGATTAATTAGCAGCTCATTAGCTTATACAGTAGAGAGAAAGGTAGCAGGCGGGTGTGAAAGTCACCTCTGTGTAAAATCAGATCCTGAGATCCTGTACAAACATCCTGAGTGTTACGACTGCATATAATGTCTTCACACAGCTGTTATTACACCCACAGCATGCTCACACAGCTGTTATTACACCCAGCACACGCTCGCACGGCTACTATCACACCCAGAGCATGCTCATACTGCTGTACTAACACTCAGAGCATGCTTATACTGCTGTTATTACACACAACACATGTTCATACAGCTGTTTTAACATGCACACCGTTCTCATACAGTTGTTACAACACCCAACCCACGCTCATACGGCTGTTATAACACCCGGAGCACCATCGTACAGCGGTTATATTAGCCAGCACATGCTTATACAGCTGTTATAACACCCGGAGCACCATCGTACAGCTGTTATATTAGCCAGCACACGCTCATACGGCTGTTATAACACCCGGAGCACCATCGTACAGCTGTTATATTAGCCAGCACACGCTCATACGGCTGTTATAACACCCGGAGCACCATCGTACAGCGTTATATTAGCCAGCACAGCTCATACAGCTGTTAACACCCGGAGCACCATCGTACAGCTGTTATTAGCCAGCACACGCTCATACGGCTGTTATAACACCCGGAGCACCATCGTACAGCTGTTATATTAGCCAGCACATGCTTATACAGCTGTTATAACACCAGTAAACATTCATCTGACTGTTCTAACACATGGAGCATGTTCCTACAGATGTTATTACACCTGCAGTGCGCTCACACACAACACACGTTTATACTGATTCTGCCTCCCATCGTTATGTCAAAAGAATTTTTAACATTGTTGATTTATATATTTATTATTTAATAACATAATTTATTATTATTTTAGATATATTTACACACAAACACACATTTATATATATATATATACACACACACACACACACACACACACACACACACAGAAGCTGAGAGAAAGATTTACACATAATATATTTAATTTATGTAAATAATGTAAATCCAGAAGGTAAAAATAAACTAAATGTATTTTAAATATGAATAAATATAAAAAATATACTGAAATATATATAAAAAAAACGTTCCTTTCACTTTTCAGCATTACAAAGAGACTTTTGGTATCAATCTGTGTGTGTGTGTGTGTGTGTGTGTGTGTGTGTGTGTGTGTGTGTGTGTGTGTATTTGACTCACCTAAAGACGCTGTAGCGCTTCCAACCACATACACAGATTTTGTGTTCCACTGATTTTTCACCGTGTTCCACTCTAACAATATATATAAAAGAAATGCACTTTGTTGTTATACAGAATATTTATATATATATATATTTATTTTTTTGGTTACAGCAGAGGAACCCCACGAGTGTCAGGAATTAAAAGGAACAAATCTCTCACAAAACTGTAAAGGACTGTGTTTATAAATACAGATATGAATATGAAATTACGATCAGATGACACCTAGTGGCCGTTCTCTTTTACTACATCAAGCCAATACTATTTATTATTTACAGTATAATTTTTATACTATTAATTTGACCAACTATTTTAATTAATTCTTTTAAAATCCACTAATTCATATAATTTCACTAATTATAATTAGATTTAATGTAGAATATAAATATATATTTATGGATAAACAGTATTTGAGATGGGGGATTATTACGACTACAATGCGAATATAAAGATTTTAGAAGTTGGATTTGGAGATGTTTGTTTATACGCATTTAAAGAAAAAAGGGAGGAAAAAACTCTATTTCCATATCTGTCAAATACTGTGTATATATTTATATGTGTGTAAATGTACACACACACACACACACACACACACACACACACACACACCTTCTCTGAGCTTACTGCTCTCGATACACCTCCTCACAGCCTCCACCGCCCTGGGACTGGTGAACACGAGACCCCCATGTTTCTCTGGAACCAACAACTACACACACACACACACACACACACACACACACACACACACACACACACACACAACACACACACACACACATTTATTAATCCATAATAATGATCTGACTTTGAACTGAGTTTTCCAAGTTAGAAATATGCTGTATGATTGGCTGTTAGACGATTGTCACTGATTGGCTGTTAGACGACTGTCACTGATTGGCTGTTAGATGGCTGTCACTGATTGGCTGTTAGACGGCCGTCACTGATTGGCTGTTAGACGATTGTCACTGATTGGCTGTTAGACAGCCGTCACTGATTGGCTGTTAGATGACTGACACTGATTGGCTGTTAGATGACTGACACTGATTGGCTGTTAGACGGCCGTCACTGATTGGCTGTTAGACGACCGTCACTGATTGGCTGTTAGACGACTGTCACTGATTGGCTGTTAGATGGCTGTCACTGATTGGCTGTTAGACGGTAGTCACTGATTGGCTGTTAGACGGTCACCACTGATTGGCTGTTAGACGACTGTCACTGATTGGCTGTTAGACGGTCGTCACTGCTGCTCTGATACTTACTCGGTCTGTCAGAACATCCAGAGAGACAAATTGAAATGCCAGGACAGGGATGAGTGTAGCCGAGTGTCCACATGCTGCAAGCTCCTGAAACACACACACACACACCCACACACACACACACACACACACACACACACACACACACACACACACACTATACAAACTCAGCAAATTCAAACCAGTTCTGAAAGTCCCCAAATGGAAAAGTATATAAATGTGAACTGGTTTCTTTCACATATTTAAATATGTAACCTTTATGTCAGAGATCACAACCGTTGTGTAAGTGAGAGCTATAACATGGACACTGAGTCATAGAAACGACTAGCAGTTTGAAATAATACATTTCCCTTTAATTATATATTATTATTCATTATTAATGATACTTGTTTATCGATGTGAATACATTTATGATTTCTAACAGTAATTATTAACAACGAGTAACTACATTTTACATTTTAGACGCGTCTCACTGATGAATTGTGCAATTTTTATAGCAAGCCTGAGAGTTACTCATGTGTCCACATCAGTGACCCCTGATTTAGGTGGAAACACTGTGGCAGTGTGGTGTAGTTACAGGCAGTGGCAGTGTGTGAGTGGCAGTGTACAGGCAGTGGCAGTGTTACAGAGTGGCAGTGTTAGTGGCAGTGGCAGTAAGCAGGGGAGAGGCAACAAAGTTACAGAGGCAGTGTTACAGGCAGTGGCAGTGTTACAGTTTACAGGAGTGGCAGTGTTACAGGCAGTGGCAGTGTGGTGTAGTGGCAGAGAGGCAGTGTTACAGGCAGTGGCAGTGTTACAGGCAGTGGCAGTGTGGTGTAGTGGCAGAGAGGCAGTGTTACAGGCAGTGGCCAGTGTGGTGTAGTGGCAGAGAGCAGGTTCAGGCAGTGTTACAGGCAGTGGCAGTGTTACAGGCAGTGGCAGTGTGGTGTAGTGGCAGAGAGGCAGTGTTACAGGCAGTGGCAGTGTTACAGGCAGTGGGAGTGTGGTGTAGTGGCAGAGAGGCAGTGTTACAGGCAGTGGCAGTTTTACAGGCAGTGGCAGTGTGGTGTAGTGGCAGTCAGAGGCAGAGAGTGGCAGTGTTACAGGCAGTGGCAGTGTGGTGTAGTGGCAGGCAGTGGCAGTGTTACAGGCAGTGGCAGTGTGGTGTAGTGGCAGAGAGGCAGTGTTACAGGCAGTGGCAGAGAGGCAGTGTTACAGGCAGTGGCAGTGTTACAGGCAGTGGCAGTGTGGTGTAGTGGCAGAGAGGCAGTGTTACAGGCAGTGGCAGTGTTACAGGCAGTGGCAGTGTTACAGGCAGTGGCAGTGTTACAGGGAGTGGCAGTGTTACAGGCAGTGGCAGTGTTACAGGGAGTGGCAGTGTTACAGGCAGTGGCAGTGTTACAGGCAGTGGCAGTGTGGTGTAGTGGCAGAGAGGCAGTGTTACAGGCAGTGGCAGAGAGGCAGTGTTACAGGCAGTGGCAGTGTTACAGGCAGTGGCAGTGTGGTGTAGTGGCAGAGAGGCAGTGTTACAGGCAGTGGCAGTGTTACAGGCAGTGGCAGTGTGGTGTAGTGGCAGAGAGGCAGTGTTACGGGCAGTGGCAGTGTTACAGGCAGTGGGAGTGTGGTGTAGTGGCAGAGAGGCAGTGTTACAGGCAGTGGCAGTGTTACAGGCAGTGGCAGTGTGGTGTAGTGGCAGAGAGGCAGTGTTACAGGCAGTGGCAGTGTTACAGGCAGTGGCAGTGTGGTGTAGTGGCAGAGAGGCAGTGTTACAGGCAGGCCGTGTGGGGTAGTGGCAGAGAGGCAGTGTTACAGGCAGTGGCAGTGTTACAGGCAGTGGCAGTGTTACAGGGAGTGGCAGTGTTACAGGCAGTGGCAGTGTGGTGTAGTGGCAGGGAGTGGCAGTGTTACAGGCAGTGGCAGTGTTGGCAGAGAGGCAGTGTTACGGGCAGTGGCAGTGTTACAGGCAGTGGGCAGTGTGGTGTAGTGGCAGAGAGGCAGTGTTACGGGCAGTGGCAGTGTTACAGGCAGTGGGCAGTGTGGTGTAGTGGCAGAGAGGCAGTGTTACAGGCAGTGGCAGTGTTACAGGCAGTGGCAGTGTAGTGTAGTGGCAGAGAGGCAGTGTGGTGGCAGTCAGTAAGAATGATGGCAGTCAGTCAGTGATGATAATGACAGACAGTGTGACAGACAGTGTGGAAGCATTCTGTCAATAGTGTTGCAGTTAGTCCATGTTGGGTGGCAGTCAGTCTGTGTTTTGGGTGTCAGTCATTTCTTGTAGAAGGCAGTCAGTCTGTGTGGCAGCACTCAAAGGTTATTAACAGTGATGAAGTGATGATGATGATGATGATGATGATGTGATGATGATGATGATGATGATGATGATGATGATGATGGTGATGATGATGATGGTGATGATGATGAGTGGATGATGATGGTGATGATGATGATGATAATGGTGGTGATGACGATGATGGTGTGACTTTGATGTGATGATGGTGATGGTGATGATGATGATGATTGTGATGATGATGATGATGGTGGTGCTGATGATGACGATGATGGTGGTGATGAGATGATGATGATGATGATGATGATGATGGTGATGATGATGACTGATGATGGTGATGATGGATGATGATGATGATGATGATGTTGATGATGATTGATGATGATGATGATGATGGTGATGATGATGTGATGGTGATGATGATGATGATTGTGGTGATGATGATGGTGATGATGATGGTGGTGAAGGTGATGATGATGATGATAATGGTGGTGATGACGATGATGGTGATGATGATGACGATGATGATGATGGATGATGATGATGATGATGGTGATGATGATGACGTGATGATTGTGATGATGATTATGATGATGGTGATGATGATGATGATGACGATGATGATAGTGATGATGATGATGACAGTGATGATGATGATGATGATGATGATGATGATGATGATGATGATGATGATTGATGATGATGATGATGATTGATGATGACGATGATGATGATGATGATAGATGATGATGATGATGATGATTGTGATTGCCGATGATGATATGATGATGATGATTGATGATGATGATTAGTGATGACGATGATGATTGTGATGATGATGATCGTACCTTGATATAAGGATCTGCTCCACTCTCGCTCTCTCGGGGTTCCTTTAACAAAAGCACCTTCATTCCACCACCTTCAGCTACAAAACAGAAAAGCACAGTGTGACCCGTGTGTGTGTGTGTGTGTGTGTGTGTGTGTGTGTGTGTGTGTAAGTGCTTATAAACGGTCATGAACAGTGAGTAAGCACAACACACACTGAACAACGCCTTATTATCAGCACGCATGCAACACAATGATAACACTGAGACCACACACACACACACACACACACACACTCGCGCGCGCGCGGTTCCTCTAATGTATACACAACAACAACAACAACAACAACAACAACAACAACATTACCTGCATTTCCTATTTAACACAAAAGCTCTTTATTCTTCCTTTTCATCTCATTTTACAAAGTCTTTATAAACAAAAGATAAAATGAGACATCATAAATATATAAAATATATTCCCATATCAGAAGTTACTGCTATAATTCAATGTCATCTGTACAGTGATGGAAAGCGCCATTATTTTCAAAATTAGAGCTCAAATGTATAAAAAAAAAGTCTCGTTTCAAGAGATAATAATGTCATTAAAATTCTTTTAAAATGTAAAAAATGTATTAATGTATATTCACTACGGAAAACTAGTTTAAAATAAAGCATATTATTATTTTCAATACATTGGGATTTTCCATTCGGGACACTTATTTTAGCAAACCAACCAGGAAAAGTTAGAAATCTACATTACGTCATTGGTCCGTTTTGTATTTAAGTTCCGCCTTCTAATCGGTGATAGGCTAGCAGAGTTTGTCAGTCTGAGCTGTGATTGGCTATTTGGAAAAAGGTGAGGTTGAAGGGGGTGGGACATGAGAAGTGAAGGTGTGCATGAAATGAATCTGTCACTCGAGTTTATTTATTCTTTTACACCGAGTTTATTCAAATCAAAGCGATTAAGA
>JACRUU010000015.1:4126621-4134121 GCA_030449085.1 Kryptopterus vitreolus | reverse complement strand
AAATGATACAGATGTTGGTGATGAGTAAATGATACAGATGTTGGTGATGATACAGTAAATGATACATGATGTTGGTGAGTAATGTTGGTGATGTACAGAAATGATACAGATGTTGGTGATGAGTAAATGATACAGATGTTGGTGATGAGTAAATGATACAGATGTACAGATGGATGATGAGTAAATGATACAGATGTTGGTTGATGGGTAAATTATACAGATGTTGGTGATGAGTAAATGATACAGATGTTGGTGATGAGTAAATGATACAGATGTTGGTGATGAGTAAATGATACAGATGTTGGTGATGAGTAAATGATACAGATGTTGATGATTAAATGATACAGATGTTGGTGATGAGTAAATTGATACAGATGTTGGTGATGAGTAAATGGTAAATAATACAGATGTTGAGATTAAATAATGTTGATGATTAAATGATACAGATGTTGTTGATGGGTAAATTATACAGATGTTGGTGATGATAAATGATACAGATGTTGGTGATGAGTAAATGATACAGATGTTGGTGATGAGTAAATAATACAGATGTTGATGATTAAATGATACAGATGTTGTTGATGAGTAAATGATACAGATGTTGGTGATGAGTAAATGATACAGATGTTGGTGATGAGTAAATGATACAGATGTTGGTGATGAGTAAATGATACAGATGTAGATGGGTGGAGGGAGAGCGGGATGAGGGGGCGGAGACAGAGGGAATAAATGGTATGGATTACACAGCTGTATATGAATAAACTAATATGTTTTTTCTGTTGCAGTGAGTCAGGAAGAAGGAAAAAAGGCAGAGAGAAAGAGAGAGAGCGAGAGAGAGAGAGAGAGAGAGAGAGAGAGAGAGAGGGATGCTGAGCTGAGTGTTTAAGGACGTGACTTTAGGTGTAAAACACTGAAAAGTGAAAGTAAATGGTAGAAAAGTGGTGATGGATTAATAAAGGCAGTCCTGGATGTGAACTCGTCACTTGTCTCCTCTTTTTACCATCCGCTCTAAACCACAAAACTCTCCAGACTCGTGCAGATCTCTGGGATTTAGGTAGAGATGTTACGATAATGGCTGGATAACGCTGTGTGGGTGTAGCAGGCGGGTGGATGTGTGTAAAGATGCTGTGTGGGTGTAGCAGGCGGGTGGATGTGTGTAAAGACTGTGTGGGTGTAGCAGGCGGGTGGATGTGTGTAAAGATGCTGTGTGGGTGTAGCAGGCGGGTGGATGTGTGTAAAGTAAAGACGGGTGGATGTGTGTAAAGCTGTGTGGGTGTAGCAGGCGTAGGGTGGTGGATGTGTGTAAAGACGCTGTGTGGGTGTAGCAGGCGGGTGGATGTGTGTAAAGACGGTGTGTGGGTGTAGCAGGCGGGTGGATGTGTGTAAAGACGCTGTGTGGGTGTAGCAGGCGGGTGGATGTGTGTAAAGACTGTGTGGGTGTAGCAGGCGGGTGGATGTGTGTAAAGACGCTGTGTGGGTGTAGCAGGCGGGTGGATGTGTGTAAAGACTGTGTGGGTGTAGCAGGCGGGTGAAGTTTCTCAGAAGTGGAAAAAGGAACGCTCCATCCACACGTGTGTTCTTCACCTCCAGAACGTAACGACTACAGAGACAGAAAATGCAGAAAGAGCGCCCCCTACAGCTGAGAATGAGGAAACGGCAGAGGAACCTGAGATGGAGTCCAATCTCACGGTGACGCGCCATTTATTATCATTTCTACTCGTTTTTGGAGAGAGAGAGAGAAAGCGAGGGAGATCCTGACGTATATCATTTAAACAGAGAATTAGATTGAAGTTATTTACTTTATTATTTCTAATATAGAATATATATATAAATAAATATTTTCTTTTTATTATTTATTTCTTTATTTCTGTGAAGTGGAACGACTGGTTGATGGTGATGATAATGACGCATGATCTCCACACATTGTGATTATCGCAGGATTCGGGTGGATGGATTCCTCAGGGATGGGACAGAACCTGAGTCCACTCCGAGAGGAGGTGAGGAGACGAAGACAAGTGCAGTGTGGAGGACATACGCCATTTATTATTGTTTCTTCTCAATGTTGGAGAAAAAGATCCTGATGTAAATCCTTCAAGCCTTTTTCTTCACCTCCTTTATTCATTTTCTCAGGATGTAGGAGGATCAAAACCTCCGGGTGTAGAAAATACGATCTCAGAGGATGGAGGTGATGCAGAGAGACACCTGGAGAAACCAGAGAGCGAGATAGAACCAAGTCCACGCCGAGCGGAGGAGGAGGAGGAGGTGGAGAACGAGGAGAAGGAGGAGAAAGAGGAGGAAGAGAAAGAGAGGAGAGGAAGGAGGAGGAGGAGAAAGGAGGAGGAGGAGGAAAGAGGAAGAGGAAAAAGAGGAGGAGGAGGAGGTGGAGGAGGAGGAGGAGGTGAAGGAGGAGGAGGAGGAAGGAGAAGAAAAGAAGGAGGAGGGGAGGAGAAGGAGGAGGAGAAAAAAGAGGAGGAGAAGGAGAAGAAAGAGGAGGAGGTGGAGGAGAGGGGGGAGGTGAAGGAGGAGGTGGAGGAGAAGAAGGAGGAGGAGGAGGAGGAGGACTTCGGAGGAGGGAGGAGGAGATGAGGAGGATGAGGTGGAGGAGGAGGAGGAGGTGGAGAGGAGAAGGTGGAGGAGAGGAGGAGGAGGAGGAGACTTCGGTGGAAAGGAGGAGAAGAAGGGATGAAGAGAGGTGGAGGAGAAGGAAGAGGAGGAGGAGGAGACGGTGGAGGAGAAGGAAGAGGAGGAGGAGGAGGACGGTGGAGGAGAGGGAAGAGTTTCGGAGGACTTGGAGGAAGGAGGAGGTGGAGGATTTTGAGAGGACAAGACAAGCAGGTGGAAGAGAAGGTGAGGAGAGAAAATCTCTGGTTGTGATTTTGAACAATAAAGGTGAGAGGTGATAAAGGAGAGGTGATGATGATGATGGTGATGATGATGTTGGTGATGATGATGTGATGGTGATGTGATGATGATGAGGTGATGTGTCATGATGTTATGTGATGATGATGATGATGGTGATGATTATATGGTGATGATGATGGTGATGATGGTGATGGTGATGATGATGATGATGATGGATGATGATGATGATGATGATGATGATGATGATGATGATGATGATGATGATGATGATGATGATGATGATGATGATGATGATGATGATGATGATGATGATGATGATGATGATGATGATGATGATGATGATGATGATGATGATGATGATGATGATGATGATGATGGTGATGATGGTGATGATGATGATGATGATGATGATGATGATGATGATGATGATGATGATGATGATGATGGTGATGATGATGATGATGATGATGGATGATGGTGATGATGATGATGATGATGATGATGATGATGATGATGATGATGATGATGATGATGATGGTGATGATGATGATGATGATGATGATGATGATGATGATGATGGTGATGATGGTGATGATGATGGTGATGATGATGATGATGATGATGATGATGGTGATGATGAAGATGATGATGATGATGGATGATGATGATGATGATGGTGTGTGATGATGATGATGATGATGATGGTGATGATGATGATGATGATGATGATGGTGATGATGATGGTGATGATGATGATGATGATGATGATGATGATGATGATGATGATGATGGTGTGATGATGATGATGAATGATGATGATGATGATGATGATGATGATGATGATGATGATGATGATGATGATGGTGATGATGATGATGATGATGATGATGATGATGATGGTGATGGTGATGATGATGTGATGATGATGATGATGATGTGATGGTGATGGTGATGATGATGATGATGATGATGGTGATGATGATGGTGATGATGGTGATGGTGATGATGATGGTGATGATGGTGGTGATGATGATGATGGTGATGATGTGATGATGATGGATGTGATGTGATGGTGATGATGATGATGGTGATGATGGTGATGGTTGTGATGATGATGTGATGATGATGATGATGTGATGATGGTGATGATGGTGATGATGATGATTGATGATGATGATGATGATGATGATGATGATGATGGTGATGATGATGATGATGATGGTGATGATGATGATGATGATGATGATGATGATGATGATGATGATGATGATGATGATGATGATGATGATGGTGATGGTGATGATGATGATGATGATGATGATGATGATGATGATGATGATGATGATGATGTGATGATGATGATGATGATGATGATGTGATGTGATGTGATGATGTGGTGATGATGTGATGATGATGATGATGATGATGATGATGATGATGTGATGATGATGATGATGATGATGATGATGATGATGATGGTGATGATGATGATGATGGTGATGATGATGATGGTGATGATGATGGTGATACTACAATACTATAAATACTAATAGAACACTATTATTACTGCTACTGTTATAATGACTAAAACTTCTAGTGTTACTAGTAATATTACTGTTACTGTTATTACTATTTCTATATTGATATTTTTAAAGGCAGTGAAGCAAAAAACTTGATTGTGTTATGAGTAAATATTTCAGTAAATATTACTAACATTTTTGTTTGTTTTAATTGCAGGGGGAGGATGAGGACTGAGAATGAGCCTCTTTAAATAATTTGTATATAATAAATGATAAAATCGACATACAAGAGAATCTCTGCGGCAGAAGAGCGTGTTAAATAAATCCGATGGAATGACGTCATGTCGCTGTGTGGAGTTGGTGGTTTGCCACCAGGGGGGGGCAGTGAGTGGACTCCACAAAGCAGACGCGGGTTTAAACAGACCGCACGAAAAATAAATGTAAAGTTTTTTCCTTATAAACGCAAAATTACAGCTTTATTTTCTCTGGAAAAAGTCGAAAACAGGACAATTCAGGATAAAACACACAAGTTCAGCATCCACACGAAGAACCGATCCACAGCAAGACATTAAATTCACATGTATACAGGACACAACAACACTCTGGCGACCTCTAATGGACAAACAGAGGAAAGACACAAAAATAATAAAGGGCAGAATCCAGACGGAGCCTTCGAAAAGTCTGTCTGTCTGTCCATGTCTATCTTCATCCTACAGTCTTCTTCTTCACAGGCTGGAATTGTCTTTCTGTCTGTCTGTAGGTTTTCCTGCCTCTTAGTTACCTGTCTGTCTGTAGGTTTGCCCATCTCTCTGATCATTCACCAGACTTTCAGTTTGTCCATCTGTCTGTTCATCTGTCTGCCTGTCTATCTCACTATTTACCTGTCCCTTGTCCTTCAGGATCCTGTCCATCCGTCTGTCTATTACTGTCTGTCAGGTGTCTGTGTTGCTGTCTGTCTCTCTATACTCAGGTGTCTTTTCACCTGTCATGTCCCTCACACGCTTGTTTATCTTTCTTTTGACCTGTTTATCCATCTGTAGGTTTATCTCTGTGGTCAGGCATCTATCTATCTATCTATCTATCTATCTATCTATCTATCTATCTATCTATCTATCTATCTATCTATCTATCTATCTATCTATCTATCTATCTATCTATCTATCTATCTATCTATCTATCTATCTATCTATCTATCTATCTATCTATCTATCTATCTATCCATCCTCTCTTTCCAGTTCGGGTTGCCACAGCGGATCACTGCAGAGAGAGAGAGAGATCCATCCATCCATCCATCCGTACCTGACTTTATCTACACTCCTGTACATAAATCTAGTGGAGAATCTTCACAGTTAATTGGAGTTTATTATGAGAGTAAATTGTGAATCGGACGCTCCGAGCAATTAATTCATCAATTAATCAATCAATTAACAGGTATTGTGTTGAATTTGATCCATTAATGATTCCTCTCTAAATGTTCCACTTCAAGCTGGACTGTAAGCGCCAATCAAAGCAAGGTCAAACTACAGCGCCCCCTACCTGATCCCTGTCTCACTGCAGGTTTGAACAGTGACATTCTACATACAAATAAATAAAAAGGAACACAAAATGTAGAACAATATGTGAATTTGAAATGTACTGAAGTTAAAGTCTTCTTAAGTACTGTAATGAAAAACATTTGTTGTAGTGTACAGAGTTTTATACATTGTAGGGTAAATATACATATGTGTGTGTGTGTGTGTGTGTGTGTGTGTGTGTGTGTGTGTGTATATATGAATTAGGATATAAAACTGGAGGAAAGGTGTAATTTTGGGGAAGCGCACACACACACACACACACACACACACACACACACACACACACACACACACACACACGCGTATACATTACTGCAGTGTCAGGGTGGGTTTTTCTCTCTGCAGTGTGATTAATGTTTGGGTTAAACGCAGGTTTGAGGAGGTTTAACACACCTGCACATTTATAAGCAGTATAATGTATAATGGTACAGATGTTGGTGTTTGGTTGGTGTACCAGTTACAGATGTTACAGATGTGTTCAGGTCAGGTCAGCGTGTTGAAATGTTTTTAGGGGCTGTAAGGTCTCGGATCTTTCTGATAACATTGTGCATGAGAGAGGTATCTGAGAAAGAGAAAAGGGAGGGAGGGGGAGCGAGTCACATGACTTCAGTGAGTTAGGGAAGATGTGATCAGTTTACTGTGTACAAGTTCATTTACTCACACACACACACACACACTAAGAGAAAATGCCAATAGTGCAACACAATGCCTGGATCAGTGTTCCGAAACGTACCAAACAGTCCCAGCCGGAATCAGATCCTCCCAGATTCCCATGAGGTTTTGAGGCAAAAACATTTGAGAGAACAAATATTTATACACTTACTCAAAATTAAATATTTCTTCTGATCTGTATATTATTTAATACACAGAATAAATTCATAAAAACAATTCACATCAAAACAAGTTCGAGTCGAGAGCGAGTCCTTCTAGTTCCTGATATAAACATTACTAGTACTAGTTACTGCCTAGTAATTGTAATACACATTGCTATGAGTATTAATATTACTACTATTAGTTAGGCTACTAGTGCTGTTACTACTAGTAGTATTATTAGGACTCGTTACTGACAAACATTACTGCTTTACAGCTACTTGTGTTAAATGTACTACTTACACTGTTAATACAGCCACTATTACTCACAGTATTAATACTATATACACATAATACTGCTTATAATATCCCTTACGCTACAAGAACACCAAATATTAATAGAATTAATAACTGCGACAAACATCACTGATATTACTACAGTACTAATTATATACACTATTTCTTAGGTTACTAATACTACAAGCACTCCTTCCTGTATTACTATTACCAGTCATTAGTACATGTGCTACTATTACTAATGTTACTAATACAACTAATACTGCTAGAAATAGTTACTTTTATAAGCACGACTACTGACACTATACTATTATTACTTACAGTAGGCTACTAATACAACTACTACTCCTAATATTAATATTACTATTTACTGCTAAAAATATTACTACAGCTACATTTAATATAATTACTATTAATACATTTACTTCTAGTCCTAA
>JACRUU010000015.1:4111621-4114121 GCA_030449085.1 Kryptopterus vitreolus | reverse complement strand
TGGACAGGAGGCGGGGAGATACCCGGCGTATCAGGAGCTGGTGGCGGAGTACAGCTGGACTGATAAACGTAATTTCCAACTCTCATTCCCAAATAATCCCAGGAAAATTCCCAGACTCCTGATCACTTGTGCGTTACTTTCAGGAAGCTCTAGAAGGTTCCATTCCTCGTTGCGAGGCTCGGACTCGTCCTCCGGTTCGTCCCCCCTCAGCTCGGTGGCTGGTCTCTCTCAGGCCACGCTGCCTCTGTCGCTGCCTCTCAGGTCTCACATGACCGACACGTCCAGCTTGGCCGAAGCACAGTTCCACCCGGATCCGGAGGAGAACGACTTCCAGACCGAGACGAGTCTGAGCTGCGGTCCAACCGAACTCCTGCACGACTCAGCAATACGTATGGATGGAGGAGGAGGAGGAGGAGACGAGAGAAGGGAAGGAAGGAAGACGTCTCTCCTGATGGCACTAAGTCGACCTGGCCCACCCATTCGCCGCACGCAGAGTCACATGACCGTCTCAGGTATTTAACTGCAGCAGTAACGGTGGAGAAGTGTTTATAATGAATGTAATGAAGGTATTTCATGTGTCAGAAGAAAAACAGAGGAAGCAGAAGAAGCAGAAGGATGGGAGAGAAGAAGGCGGAGTCTCGCTGCAGCGTTCTAAAACATTCCTCGGCTTCCTTTGGAAGAGGAGCGCATCTAAGGAACGTTCCTCAGACCATGGTTAGATGATTTTATGAATATTAAAGGAGACGCGGATTTCTCCAGGAGATATGCTCATCATTAATATCTGCAGCTGAAGGTACAGCAGAGAGAGACTCGTCCAATCAGGAAGTTCTGAGTCAGGTGGAGGAAATGGCCACCAAGCTGCTGGACGAGGAGGACGTAGTGGTGCTTGTGGAGATCTGTAAGCGGGTAATATCACAATGACAATATCGCTCATTAACCAATCACAATCCTGCTTTCTGGTTTGAATATTTACCACATTTTATTTGTTTAGTATTCAGTGGAGCGAGAGTTAAAGTCTCTAGTGCTCCCCCTGCTGGCCATTCTGGACGGACCGGAGAAACTCCTGTTACTGAGAGAGATCAGGTATGATAATAATGTTGTTGTTGTTGTTGTTGTTGTTTGTGGACATCGTTGCTGAACTTGGACAGGAAGTGCAGAATAACCGTACGCATTTCTATTTCAGAATGCTTGTCCTGAAGGAGGATCTCCAGCAGTTTAACGCCATGGTCCAACCCTTCGAAGAGGACGCGTACGACATATTAAAGAGACGCTCTCGTACGTTTGTAATTGCAATTTATTTATTTTATTAAAAATCACCACCACATGTTTGTATCCATCATTACACCATGAATTCAGTCATGTGTCATCATTAGTGAAATACAATCATCTGTAGAGGTTCGTTACGGTGTACAGATCCGGGGAGCACCACTGCAGGAGAGGCTGAGAGACTGCTGTCATTACAAGAGTGACCTCTAGGGGCGAAACACTAACACTACATGCTGTACATGCTGCACAGACGGCGCTAGATTATAATTGTTCATTTAGATCAGGGGTCACCAACGTGGTGCCCGTGGGCACCAGGTAGCCCCCAAGGAGCACATGAGTAGCTCTCAGGCTTGCTATAAAAAGTGCACAACTCATCAGTGAGATGCGTCTATAATGTAAAATGTAGTTAATTCGTTGTTGATAGTCACTGTCAAGTGTATTTACATAGATAAATGAGTATCATTAATAATAATAATAATAATAATAATATATAACTAAAGGTAAATTTGTTATTTCAGAGGAGTATTTCAAACTGGTAGCCCTTTATATGACTCGGTGTCCATGTAGTAGCTCTCAGTTACAAAAAGGTTGGTGATCCCTGATTTAGATAATTATATTGATTAATATATTATTTCTATTAGCAAATCTTCAAGATGTGTTTTTTTTGTAATTATTACAAAAAAAATACTATTAGGTACTTGTAATTAAGTACTAATATATATTTTTAAATATTATTTTATGAGACATTTACTTTTGTATATAGTGAGTGGGTGCATTTAATTAATAATTAGACTAATATGTTAATAACTAGAAAATAAAACCCGATATGAATCGCAGTTATGAAGGTTACTTTGGAAATGTAATAATTATAGATTATAAATGACGCTATTCAAAAGAGTAGTGTAACTTTTCAATGACTTTATAAAAGTAAAGTAACTGCTTACAGTTACGGACGAAAGTTTGTAATATTCAACATTTTCTAAAGTAATTTAATGACATGTTTTTTCGTTGTAACTAACAGTAACAGATTATTGTTAGGTTTATTTTGTAATTAAAGCACATAACTACATGTAACTCGTTACTCCCTGACACTATATATTTATTTATAGCGAATATTTTTGATTGTGGACAAAACAAACTGTCCATGTAAAATGATAATAAAGTTTACTACAAAAATAATCAATACTGAATGATACACTAAATGAAATAAATAGGGATAAATTTATAACAGAAA
>JACRUU010000015.1:4091621-4106621 GCA_030449085.1 Kryptopterus vitreolus | reverse complement strand
AAACACGCCTCATTCCAATGGCTGTTAATGCTTTTGCTAGCGCTTTTGCTAACTCTTCTGCTAAAGCTTCCTCTCGCGTGGAGAATCTCACACATAAAGCTGGCAGGACCTCGAGTGAACTTTCAGATGTTTCAGGTTTTTTTCTTTGAAATTTGGAATTTACTTTTACTTAAAAAAAACTGTAATTACTGCAGATCATCTGTTATTTTTTAATAAATCAGGATTGGACAGAATTTCTATGTTCAAAATATTGAATATTGTTTACCAGAGAGGAATCGTTATACCCTGAGAACGAATGTCGTTACTAAAGTAAGAAAACCAATTCAACACCTCTCCTTTCACTGAAGCCACAACTGCAACTACCCTCATCACATCATCTCACATCATCTCTCACATCTCATCTCACATCTCATCTCACATCATCTCACATCATCTCACTCATCTCACATCATCTCACATCATCTCACGTCATCTCACGTCATCTCACATCATTTCACATCATCTCACATCATCTCATCTCACATCATCTCACACATCTCACATCTCACACATCACATCATCATCATCTCACATCATCTCACATCATCTCACATCATCACACATCATCTCACATCATCTCACATCATCTCACATCATCTCACATCATCTCACATCATCTCACATCATCTCACATCATCTCACATCATCTCACACATCAGATCATCTCACATCATCTCACACATCATCTCACATCATCTCACATCATCTCACACATCATCTCACGACATCATCTCACATCATCTCACATCATCTCATCATCTCATCTCATCATCTCATCTCATCATCTCACATCATCTCATCACATCATCATCTCACATAATCTCACATCATCTCACATCATCTCACATCATCTCACATCATCTCACATCATCTCACATCATCACACATCATCTCACATCATCTCAGATCATCTCACATCATCTCACATCATCTCACAGTCATCTCACATCATCTCACATCATCTCACATAATCTCACATCATCATCACATCATCTCATTCATCATCATCACATCATCACATCATCTCATCATCATACATCATCTCACATCATCTCACATCATCTCACATCATCTCACATCATCTCACATCATCTCATCGTCTCACATCATCTCACAACACACCATCATCTCACATCTCACAGTCATCTCACATCATCTCATCTCATCATCTCATTCATCATCATCTCAGTCATCTCACATCATCTCACATCATCACACATCATCTCACACATCATCTCACATCATCTCACACATCATCTCACATCATCTCACATCACATCATCTCACATCATCACACATCATCACATCTCACATCATCTCACACATCTCATCATCTCATCTCATCATCTCACATCATCTCACATCATCTCACATCATCTCACATCATCTCACATCATCTCACATCATCTCACATCATCTCACATCATCTCACATCATCTCATCATCTCACACCATCTCACATCATCTACACATCATCTCATCACTCATCATCTCTCATCTCATCTCACATCTCACATCATCTCACGTCATCTCACATCATCTTCATCTCACATCATCTCACATCATCTCACATCATCTCATCTCATCATCTCACATCATCTCACATCATCTCACACATCATCTCACATCTCAGCTCACATCATCTCACATCATCTCACATCCATCTCACATCATCTCACATCATCTCACATCATCTCACATCATCTCACATCGTCTCACATCATCAGTCTCACATCGTCTCACATCATCTCACATCATCTCACATAATCTCACGTCATCTCACGTCATCTCATACATCATCTCACATCATCTCACATCATCTCACATCATCTCACATCATCTCACATCATCTCACATCATCTCACACATCATCATCACATCTCACCATCACACATCATCACTCATCACATCATCTCACATCATCTCACATCATCTCACATCATCATCACACATCATCACATCATCTCACATCACATCACACACATCACATCTCACATCACATCTCACACATCATCTCATCTACATCACTCATCTCACATCTCACACATCTCACATCATCATCTCACATCATTCACACATCATCATCTCACATCATCTCACATCATCTCACATCATCTCACATCATCTCACATCATCTCATCATCTCACACTCATCATCATCTCATCATCTCACATCATCTCACATCATCTCACACATCATCTCACATCATCTCACATCTCATCTCACATCATCTCACATCTCACACATCATCTCACATCATCTCACATCATCTCATCTCACATCATCTCACATCATCATCATCACATCATCTCACATCATCTCACATCATCTCAGTCATCTCACATCATCTCACTGAGATCACAGATCTCACATCATCTCACATCATCTCATCATCTCACATCATCTCACACACATCATCTCACATCATCTCACGCTAACTTCACCTCAAATCATCTCACATTATCTCACATAATCTCACATCATCTCACATCATCTCACACATCTCATCTCACGTCATCTCACGTCATCTCACATCATCTTACATTATCTCACATCATCTCACATCATCTCACATCATCACATCTCACATCATCTCACGTAATCTCACATCATCTCACACAATCTCACATCATTCACATCATCTCACATCATCTCACACATCATCTCACATCTCAGATCTTCTCACATCATCTCACATCATCTCACCTCATCTCACAACATCTCACAACATCTCACAATATCTCACACACACATCATCTCACATAATCTCACATAATCTCACATCATCTCACACATCATCTCACACATCATCTCACATCATCACATCTCACACATCTCATCTCACATCTCATCTCACATCATCACATCATCTCACATCATCTCATCTCATCATCTCACGTCATCTCACATAATCTCACACCATCTAACATCATCATCACATCATCACATCATCTCATCATCATCATCATCATCATCATCATCTCATCATCATCACACATCTCACAACATCTCACATCCCCTCATCTCACATCATCTCACATCATCTCACATCATCTCACATCATCTCACATCATCTCACATCATCTCTCACATCATCTCACATCATCTCACATCGTCTCACATCGCATCTCACATCGTCTCACATCGTCTCACATCGTCTCACATCGCTCACATCATCTCACATCATCTCACAACACCTCACAACATCTCACAACATCTCACATCGTCTCACATCGTCATCTCACATCATCTCACATATCATCTCACGTCATCTCACATCATCTCATCTCACACATCATCTCACATCATCTCACATCACATCTCACATCTCACATCTCACATCATCTCACGTCATCTCACATCATCTCACACATCTCACATCTCACACGTCATCTCACGTCATCTCACATCATCTCACACTCACGAACTCACATCATCTCACACACATCTCACAACAACTCACATCATCTCACATCATCTCACACATCATCTCTCACATCATCTCCACACATCATCTCACATCATCACATCTCACATCATCTCACATCATCTCACACATCTCAATCTCACATCATCTCACATCATCTCACATCATCTCACATCATCTCACGTCATCTCACATTATCTCACACCATCACACATCATCTCACATCATCTCACAACACCTCACAACATCTCACAAATCTCTACAACATCTACAACATCTCACAACATCTCACACAATTCACACATCATCTCACGCACACATCATCTCACGTCATCTCACATCTCATCATCTCACATCATCTCACACATCATCTCATCTCACATCATCTCACATCTCATCTCACATCATCTCACATCATCATCACATCATCTCGATCACGTCATCTCACGTCATCTCACATCATCTCACATCATCTCACATCATCTCACATCATCTCACATCATCTCACATCATCTCACATCATCTCACATCATCTCACATCATCTCACATCATCTCACATCATCACATCATCATCACACATCATCACACACGTCATCACACACACATCACACGATGGTCTCACACACAAACACATCATCACACCTCACAGCATTCACATCATCACATCATCTCACATCACCTCACATCATCTCACATCATCACACGTCATCTCACGTCATCTCACATCATCTCACATCATCTCACATCATCTCACATCATCTCACATCACTCACATCATCTCACATCATCTCACATCATTCACATCTCACATCACCTTCACCAACATCTGTGTTATACAGATCACTGCCACTAGAGGGAGCTGCTGTCTCTCTTTCTTTCTGTAAATAAGTAAATAATTAGGACATCTGATTTTCTACCTGTATCTCTTTCTTCTCAGGTTCTGCTCTATTTACAAATTCACACAAAAGAACCCTGACTTTGTGGATAAACCGAGATCCACAACGTCCTTAATTCTTTATTTAATGTCGTCTCCTGATAAACATGTCTTTTTTCTTTCCTTTCCTCCCATACCTCATCTCTCACTCTTTTCTCTCTCTTCCTTTTTCACTCCTCTTCTTCATTCTTTTCTTTCTCTCTGACACATTTTCATTCCACTTCTTTTTTCACTTTCTCCTTTTTCATTTTTCTATGACTTCTTTATTCCTACACTTTCTCCTTGAGCAAGGCTCCCTTCTGACATTTTTCTATTCATTCTGTCCATTTTTCCCCACTATTTATCTTTCTCTTCATCTCTTTTCTCAGTTCTGTCCTTCCATCTGGATTGTGTAACATTAAGTCAATAAAATTCTCTTTATTAGATTTAAGTAGTCAAAAAGAGTGTGTGTGTGTGTGTGAGAGTGAGATTGTGTGTATATGTTTGTGTGTATGTGTGTGAGAGTGTGTGAGTGAGAGAGTGTGTGTGTGTGTGTGTGTGTGTTTGAAGGCATGATCATGTGCGTGTGCATGTGTGTGTGTGTGCGCAGGTGTTTAAGATGTAGCATAGATGAGGCCTTGCTGTTGTAAACTTGTTAAACCTGTCTGTAGAGTGGAAGCTAACACACACACACACACACACACACACACACACACACACATATATATACATGCACATGACCATGCCCTCAATCACACACACACACACACCCACACACACATATATACATAAACATGCACATGCCCATGCCCTCAATCACACACTGACATACACACACACAGCACCTACACACACACACACACACACACACACACACACACACACACACACACAAACACACACACACACACACAACACACACACACATAAACAGGCACATGATCAGGCCATCAAACACACACCACACACACACACACACACACACACACACACACACACTCATGCAGGATTTGTTGATTTACTCGAGCATATCAAACATTCTCATCATTTTTTTATTCCTTTTTATTCCTCATCACTTTCTTTTTCATCCTTTTTTTTTCCTGTTAATGTTTTTCCCTTTTTATCTAAAACTCTTTATAGTATTTGTTCTTCGATCTGTTCTTTCTCATTCTCTACAATACGCTATTACACTCCTTTTAAAAACATATTTAATACTATAACACTATACTATAACTCCCTCCTTCTTTTCTTTTCTTTACTTATTCTTTCATTCTTTTACTTTCAACAGTTTTTCTTTCTTTTTCACTTGTTTGCTTTGCTTTCTTTCTTTCTTTCTTTCTTTCACGTCCTCCTCCCCTCCCTCCCTCCCTCCCTCCCTCCCCCTCCCCCTCTACCTCCTGTCTCTCCCGTCTCTCCCCGCTCCCTCCCTCCCTCCTCCCCCTCCCCCTCCCCTCTCCCATCCCTGTCCTCCGCCCCTCCCCTCCTCCCTCCACCTCCACTTCCCCCACCTCGTCTCCCCCCTCTCTCCACCTTCTCTCCCCCTCCCCCTCTCCCCCTCCTCCTCCCCCTCCCCCTCTCCCCTCCCCCCCCAGAGCTCCCCCCTCTCCCTCCCTCCACTCTCCCCCTCCAGCCCTCCAGCTCCCTCCTCCCTCCCCCTCTCTCTCCCCTCTCCCCCTCTCTCCCCCTCTCCCTCTCTCCTCCTGGTGTAGAATTGATCCCGGGACTTTTCTTACTCTGAGACAGGTGACAGGTGTGGCTAACGATCGATGACTCTGTATCCAATCAGATCACAGAATCACTCGCCAGTCCCGCCTCCCGGTGAGGGACTCTGACCAATCAGGAGCGTGTGTACTTCCGGCCGCTGGCTTTCCCCGGGCTCGGAGTAAACACGGCGGAGTTACAGCGCGGAGTCCTGCGGTGGAGGAAACTCCGGGGAGGAAACCCGCACACGGCGCAGGATTGAATCACACCAGTGTAAAGGAGTAAAACGGAGTAAAACGGAGTAAAACGGAGCGGGTTTGATTTATTTACTCCGGGATAAGTTTATACAAACACCGATACCGCGTTAAATCCCCCGGGGCTGGGTAAGTCTCCCGCGCATGCGCACTCCCGCGCTATTACACTCATTTCTCTTATGAGGAAATAAACAGTCAGAGATTATACATTTTATAAACAACTCTTTAATATTACACTTTTATAAACAACTCTTTAATATTACACTTTTATAAACAACTCTTTAATATTACACTTTTATAAACAACTCTTTAATATTACACTTTTATAAACAACTCTTTAATATTACACTTTTATAAACAACTCTTTAATATTACACTTTTATAAACAACTCTTTAATATTACACTTTTATAAACAACTCTTTAATATTACACTTTTATAAACAACTCTTTAATACTTTTTACACTTTTATAAACAACTCTTTAATATTACACTTTTATAAACAACTCTTTAATATTACACTTTTATAAACAACTCTTTAATATTACACTTTTATAAACAACTCTTTAATATTACACTTTTATAAACAACTCTTTAATATTACACTTTTATAAACAACTCTTTAATATTACACTTTTATAAACAACTCTTTAATATTACACAAAGTTTTACTTTTTACACTTTTATAAACAACTCTTTGTTGTACTTTGTTTGTTTGTTTGTTTGTTTGTTTGTTTGTTTGCCTGCTTGGTACCGCGCGTGCACTTGGCAGTCTCCCTGTGTTTCCTCTCCATTCCTCCTACAACTAACCCGATACACACACACTCTCTCACACACACTCACACACACTCGCACACACACACACTTTCACACGCACGCGCGCACACTCACACACACTCTCACACTCTCGCACTCACTCACACACACACACACACTCTACATACACACACACACACACACACACCACACACACACACACACACACGCAGGTGCACTGCAGGTAAAGTCCTGCTGAGTGTTGTGGGTTTGGTGTGACGTCGCAGCGCATTGATCCTGCAGGAGGTGTGTGTGTGTGTGTGTGGTGTGTGGTGTGTGTGTGTGTGTGTGTGTGTGTGTGTAATCACCAGGGAAGTGGACATTTTTTTCTATTTCTATTGTAAGCAAACTTCTCTCTCTCTCTCTCTCTCTCTCTCTCTCTCTCTCTCTCTCTCTCTATCTATTCCCATGTTTTTTTTGTTTCTTTTCTTTCACATGTATTTGCACATGTATTTCCTGTTTTTTAATCTGTCTATTCTTCATTTATTCTTTTTTTCCCCTTTTCATTATTTTATTTGATCTGTTCTTTCTTTCTTTCTATTTTTTTTCCTTCTATGTTTTTTTACATGACTTATTTTCTCTTTCATTCTTTCATTTCCTTTCTAGTAGCTTGAGTGCACTTTTGCAGAAGTTCAGATTTTGTGGGGGTCGGAGGAACATGTCTAGGTGTTTTGTGGGGTCGGAGGAACATGTTTAGGTGTTTTGTGGGGTCGGAGGAACATGTTTGTTTAGGTGTTTTGTGGGGTCGGAGGAACATGTTTAGGTGTTTTGTATGTTTGGGTGTTTTGTGGGGTCGGAGGAACATGTTTAGGTGTTTTGTGGGGTCGGAGGAACATGTTTAGGTGTTTTGTGGGGTCGGAGGAACATGTTTAGGTGTTTTGTTTCGGAGGAACATGTTGGGTGTTTTGTGGGGGTCGGAGGAACATGTTTAGGTGTTTCGTGTGGGGTCGGAGGAACATGTTTAGGTGAACATTTTGTGTGTGGGGTCGGAGGAACATGTTTAGGTGTTTTGTGGGGTCGGAGGAACATGTTTAGGTGTTTTGTGGGGTCGGAGGAACATGTTTAGGTGTTTCGGAGGAACGTTTTGTGGGGTCGGAGGAACATGTTTAGGTGTTTTTGGGGTCGGAGGAACAGGTGTTTAGGTGTTTTGTGTAGGTGGGGTGGGGTCGGAGGAACATGTGTCTAGGTGTTTTGTGAGGTCGGAGGAACATGTCTAGGTGTTTTGTGTGGGGTCGGAGGAACATGTCGGAGGAACATGTTTAGGTGTTTTGGGGGTCGGGGGTTGTAGGTGTTAGGTGTTTTGTGGGGGTCGGAGGACAACATGTGGGGTCGGAGGAACATGTTTTAGGTGTTTTGTGTTTTGTGGGGTCGGAGGAACATGTTTTTTTAGGTGTTTTGTTTTGTGGGGTCGGAGGAACATGTTTAGGTGTTTTGTGGGGTCGGAGGAACATGTTTAGGTGTTTTTGTGGGGGTCGGAGGGGTTTTGTGGGGTCGGAACATGTTTAGGTGTTTTGTGGGGTCGGAGGAACAGGTTTAGGTGTTTTGTGGGGTCGGAGGAACATGTTTAGGAACATGTTTAGGTGTGGGTCGGAGGAACATGTTTAGGTGTTTTGTTTCGGAGGAACATGTTTTAGGGTTTGGTCGGAGGAACATGTTTAGGTGTTTTGTGGGGTCGGAGGAACATGTTTTAGGTGTTTTGTTGGGGGGTGGGGGTCGGAGGAACATGTTTAGGTGGGGTCGGAGGAACATGTTTAGGTGTGGGGTTGTTTTGTGGGGTCGGAGGATGTTTAGGTGTTTCATGTTTAGGTGTTTTGTGGGGTCGGAGGAACATGTTTAGGTGTTTTGTGGGGTCGGAGGAACATGTTTAGGTGTTTTGTGGGGTCGGAGGAACATGTTTAGGTGTTTTGTTTAGTCGGAGGAACAGGTGTTTTGTTTCGGAGGAAGGTGTTTTGTTCGGGGTCGGAGGTTGCGCATAGGAGGAGGAACATGTTTAGGTTGTTTGGTGTGTCGGAGGAACATGTTTAGGTGTTTTGTGTTTTTTGGGGTCGGAGGAACATGTTTAGGTGTTTTGTGGGGTCGGAGGAACATGTTTAGGTGTTTTTTGTGGGGTCGGAGGAACATGTTTAGGTGTTTTGTGGGGGTCGGGGTCGGAGGAACATGTTTAGGTGTTTTGTGGGGGTGGTCGGAGGAACATGTTTAGGTGTTTTGTGTTTGGGGTGGTCGGAGGAACATGTTTAGGTGTTTTGTGGGGGTCGGAGGAACATGTTTAGGTGTTTTGTGGGGGTCATGTTTGGGTGTTTTGTGGGGGGAGGAACATGTTTAGGTGTTTTGTGTGGGGTCGGAGGAACATGTTTAGGTGTTTTGTGGGGTGGGGTCGGAGGAACATGTTTAGGTGTTTTGTGGGGGTGGGGGGAACATGTTTAGGTGTTTTTGGGGTTGGAGGAACATGTTTAGGTGTTTTGTGGGTCGGAGGAACATGTTTAGGTGTGTTTCGTGTGGGGTCGGAGGAACATGTTTAGGTGTTTCGTGTGGGGTCGGAGGAACATGTTTAGGTTTAGGTGTTTTGTGGGGTCGGAGGAACATGTTTAGGTGTTTTTAGTCGGAGGAACATGTTAGGTGTTTTGTGGGGTTTTAGGAACATGTTTAGGTGTTTCGTGTGGGGTCGGAGGAACATTTTAGTTGGTTTTGTGTTGGTCGGAGGAATGTTTAGGTGTTTTGTGGGGTCGGGAACATGTTTAGGTGTTTTGTGGGGTCGGAGGAACATGTTTAGGTGTTTCGTGTGGGGTCGGAGGAACATGTTTAGGTGTTTTTGTGGGGGTGTTGGGGTCGGAGGAACATGTTTAGGTGTTTTGTGGGGTCGGAGGGACATGTTTATGTTTAGGTGTTTTGTGGGGTCGGAGGAACATGTCGGAGGAACATGTTTAGGTGTTTTGTGGGGTGGAGGAACATGTTTAGGTGTTTTGTGAGGTCGGAGGAACATGTTTAGGTGTTTTTGTGTGGGGTCGGAGGAACATGTTTAGGTGTTTTGTGGGGTCGGAGGAACATGTTTAGGTGTTTTGTGGGGTCGGAGGAACATGTTTAGGTGTTTTGTGGGGTCGGAGGAACATGTTTAGGTGTTTTGTGGGGTCGGAGGAACATGTTAGGTGTTTTGTGGGGGCGGAGGTGTTTTGTGGGGTCGGAGGAACATGTTTAGGTGTTTTGTGAGGTCGGAGGAACATGTTTAGGTGTTTTGTGGGGTCGGAGGAACATGTTTAGGTGTTTTGTGGGGTCGGAGGAACATGTTTAGGTGTTTTGTGGGGTGAGGAGGAACAAGGAACATGTTTAGGTGTTTTGTGGGGTCGGGGAAATCGGAGGAACATGTTTAGGTGTGTTTGTTGGGGTGGGGTCGGAGGAACATGTTTAGGTGTTTTGTGTGTTCGGAGGAACATGTGTTTAGGTGTTTTGTCGGGGTCGGAGGAAAGGAACTGTTTTTAGGACCATGTTTGTTGTTTTTGGGGTCGGGGGAACATGTTTAGTGTTTTGCGGGGTTGGAGGCATGTTTAGGTGTTTTGTGGGGTCGGAGGAACATGTTTAGGTGTTTTGTGGGGTCGGAGGAACATGTTTAGGTGTTGTGTGGGGTCGGAGGAACATGTTTAGGTGTTTTGTGGGGTCGGAGGAACATGTGTTTAGGTGTTTTGTGGGGTCGGGAGGAACATGTTTAGGTGGGGGTTTTGTGGGTTTTGGTCGGAGGTCGGAGGAACATGTTTAGGTGTTTTGTGGGGTTGGAGGAACATGTCTAGGAGGTCTTGCATGGGTTGGTGGACATTTGCACATGGAGGGACTCACTGTGGTATGTGTTTAAGAATACGTGGATGTCTGAGGATGTGTGTGAGGTTATGTACAGATTAGTGTGTGAGGGGTCACACACAGGGGGTCTTTAAGGGGAGTTTAAGGGTTTGTGTTGGTCAGTAGACATGAGGGTCTGAGGAGTTGCTGTGGTCTTGCATGGGTCGGCTGAACGTGGGAGTGTGAGGACTCGGGGTAGACTGATGACACGTGGTACGCTGAGGACTTGCGTGAGGCAGTGGACATGTCGGGGTCTGAGGGTGTGTGTGGGGGTCTGATGGTATGTGGACATGAGGGTCTTGCTGGAATCCGGATATTAATTTCACACACCACACACACACACACACACACACACACACACACACACACACACGAGTCAATTCTTGGACATGTAGGATTGGGTTGTGGTAGATGAACGAGACCCGACCCGCCCTGGACACCACGTGTCTGATCTAACACCCTCATGTAGACGCTTCATGTCCGTCACATCATGCCCAAACAGACTCAACACGTTCTGCCCAAGAGTCAATACAGAACACCAAGATACACCGTCAGCGCTGCTGGAACAACATGTGCTACACAATTCTACCTCCTTTATTTATTCTTGACCACAATCTGTATAAAGACTTAAATACCTCAACATTCATTAAACTAAAATGAAAAATGAAGTGAAATTAATTAAAACATTATTTGGGTAGCCATCGATGTGTATGGGAGTCGATTCAGTGAGTCAAGTGTAGATTATACAGGACAATTGGGAATCAAATTCTTTGAATCATTTTAAAGCATAAATGATTATTTTTACTTTAGGACACACGTGGGACATTTTCTGTGGACGTGAAACAGGACAGTGGTTATGAGGACAGATGAGGGTGTTGTGTTTACGGCAGGGTGGAGTTGCGTTTGATATTTCGGGCTGGATAACACAAGACCGGTTTGGGACACGACCCTTCTCACTGCGGACCTTCTGTGTAATGTATAACATTCAGGAGCTATTTATTATTATTATTATTATTATTATTATTATTATTATTATTATTATTATTATTATTATTATTAAGTAAATGTACAGAGGAGGTGCACATTGTGTTCCTGTTTCAGACACTAAGCATTTTTTCCACATGCCTGGTTGGAGTGAAGTGACCTCTGCTTTTAGTTCTGCTCCGGCAGACTGCTGTGTCATATATCGCTTTTCCCTTGTCTCTCCCTCTCTCTCTCTCTCTCTCTCTCTCTCCCTCTCCTCTCTCTATCCCTCTGTCCCTCCCTTTACCCTTCATAAAGTATCAGTTGACACTCTTTCCCAGTTTGGTTCTGTTCACGCTGCTTTAACTGCAGTCTCTCTCTCTCTCTCTCTCTCTCTCTCTCGTCTCCTTCCCACCCTTGTTCTTTCTCTTTATCTCTCCTTTATAAATAAACATTGTCTTAACCTCTGCACTGTCACTTTTCTCTCTTTTTCCCCCTGTTCCACGTGTTCATTGTTGGAGTTTGATATGTGTGAGATTCCTGCTCGTCTCTCGGGTGCTGTGTGTTCGTCAGGAAACCAGGCAGCTGCTGAGAGCGTGAGAGACTGTGAGAAAGACACTGTGTTAGACAGAGGAAGAGAGATTAATAGAGAGATGGAGAGAGAGAGAGACTAACAGAGACTTATTGAGACAGAAGGAGATTAACAAAGAGAGACTGAGTAAGAAACAAAGACCTGATGGAGAGAGAGAGAGAGAGATTAACAGGCGGAGACTGCATGGGACAAAGAGAGACCATGTGAGACAGGCGGAGACAGAAGGAGACAGAGAGACTGTAGAGACACCGATATTAAGAGAGATGGAGTGAGATTGTGAGTTAGACACTAGCAGAATCTGTGAGACAGTGAGAGAGACTAACAGAGAGAAAGCTTCTCTAAGACTGGGTGAGACTGGGTGAGAGGGAGAGACTGTGTGAGACCGGGAGAGACTGTGTTATACCCTGGAGACTGTGTGAGACCGGGAGAGACTGTGTGAGACCGGGAGAGACTGTGTGAGACCGGGAGATACTGTGTGAGATCGAGAGAGACTGTGAGATGGGGAGAGACTGTGTGAGACCGGGAGAGACTGAGAGAGACCGGCTTGTTATGTTTCCATTACAAATTTGCGTAAAACTTTTGCAATATTTCTGAAAAACTGATTTCTTTAAAAAACTGAAATGACGGTGTTTCCATTAACCGTATCATGTGACTTAAACTCGTCCTCTCGCGATGTCACTCAAAATAAAAATACTTATCGCAGCCAATCACACGAATATCACGTGAAATGCGAAAGAACTGTTTACATTATTACATTACAGTTTTACTGATTTATTCCTTCTTCACAAAAAAAACACCAAAAAAGCTTTTTGGCGATACATTTGAGTTTTTGACGCGTTTCCATTTCGGCGTATTTTCAATTCTCTAATTAAATTTGCACATTTTGAAGGGTGATAGAAACACACAATGTGTGAGAGACAATAAGATACACACACACACACACACACACACACACACACACACACACACACACACACACACACACACACACACAGACTGTGCTTACTTAAAAATTCCAGTGAGATTAATGATGGAATCTGGAGTGTCCTTGATCCTATAAAACATATTTGGTGTTCACTACAGAGAGCTCTTGTGCAACACACACACACACACACACACACACACACACACACACACACACACACACACACACACACACCGGGTTGATTGTTTACGCCGAACTGCAAGTTACAGTGTTTGGATGCACAACGTTTTGGCAACACTACATCATTTTATTTACATCTACTTCCTTTTAGAGTTGTGTTTGATATTGTGAGACGTCTCAGAACAAGTCGATTCCTGTTCCTGAAGTTCAGCAGGCTCGTCATGTTCCCAAAACTCAACGCAAACCTGAAAACGCAACATCCCATAATAACACAGGAGTTCTGTAGGCATTTACATTACAACAAAAATGACAGGGTCAAAAGTATCGGGACACCCGCAATTTTCCTGTGTTATCTCCATGAGGATCTCTCCTGTATCTCCATGAGGATCTCTCCTTTATCTCCATGAGGATCTCTCCTTTATCTCCATGAGGATCTCTCCTTTATCTCCATGAGTAGATCTCTCCTTTATCTCCACGAGGATCTCTCCTTTATCTCCACGAGGATCTCTCCTGTATCTCCACGAGGATCTCTCCTAATCCCCAGTTCCTCACCTCCACACCAGTACCTGAATGAATATCCACAAAAATCCAGTGGAAAATCTCTTCTTCTGGATTGGGTAGTTGAAGATGCATCGGTTTTAGGGTCAGGTGTCCACATACTTTTGGCCCATATTGTTATTGGTCAGAAACTGTTCTCCAGTCAGTAAAAACGGATTGTAACTCATGTATTATGTTTGTTGTATCGCTCGTCCTTTAGTATAAAACACTTACCTGTGATTCTAGAAGATTTCAAATTAGACAAGAACGCACAAGTATGTGTGTGTGTGTGTGTGTGTGTGTGTGTGTGTGTGTGTGTGTGTGTGTGTGTGTCTGCCCGGAGGACAGCGTTATGTTCGTGATGAGCGCAGCACTGCGTTCGAGTGTAAACCAGAGTGCCAACACAGCGAAGTCTTTCCTCGCTGCTGACGTCTGGCTTTGTGCTACATGTCTGCTGCTTGGCATCCAGCTGCCTCGCCTCATCTCACCTAACCTCGCAGTGAGAGAGAGTCTCAGCGGGCTGAGAGAGACACTCCTCAGAGAGTCAGGTGATCCTAAACCTCCAGAGGAAGCGCACGTTCAGGTAACAGACCGCGCGAGCGGACGCTAATGAGGCTGGAATGTGTTTTATGCGAGACAGTTTCAAAGTGATGTGCGAGACAGAGACAGTGAGAGAGAAACCGGGGTATGTAGGGGTATTTATGAGAGAGACTAACAGACCGTGCGAGACAGTGAGAGAGACTAACGGACCGTGCGAGACAGTGAGAGAGACTAACAGACCGTGCGAGACAGTGAGAGAGAGACTAACGGACCGTGCGAGACAGTGA
>JACRUU010000015.1:4069121-4081621 GCA_030449085.1 Kryptopterus vitreolus | reverse complement strand
TGAGGTTGATGGAGGTTAGATGTATGTGAGGGTGATGGAGGTGTGATGGTGGAGGTGATGGGGTGATGGAGGTTGGAGTTGAGGGTGGTTGGAGGTGGTGAGGTGGTTAGTGAGTGGGGATGGAGGTTATGAAGGTGTGGGAGGTGAGGTGGTGATGGAGGTTATGAACGTGTGGAGGTTATAAGGTGTGGGAGGGTGAGGTGGTGATGGAGGTATGGAGGTGAGGTGGTGATGGAGGTTATGAACATGTGGAGGTGATGGAGGTGAGGTGGTGATGAGGTTTATATGGAGGTGAGGTGGTGAGGTGGAGGTGTGGAGGTGTGGAGGTGATGGTGATGGAGTGTGGTGAGGTGTGGAGAGATGATGAGGAGGTGAGGTGGTGATGGAGGTTATGAAGGTGTGGAGGTGAGGTGGTGATGGAGGTTATAACGTGGTGGAGGTTATGAAGGTGGAGGTGATGGAGGTTATGAACGTGTGGAGGTGAGATGGAGTATGAGTTATGAACGTGTGGAGGATGGTGAGGTGTGGAGGTGATGGAGTGAGGTGGTGATGGAGGTATGTAGGTGAGGGACGTGGTGATGGAGGTGTGAGTGTTGAGGTGAGGTGGTGAGGTGGTGATGGAGGTATGGAGGTGAGGTGGTGATGGAGGTTATGAACATGTAGAGGTGAGGTGGTGATGGAGGTTATGAACGTGTGGAGGTGATGGAGGTGGAGAGATGGTGTGGAGGTGATGAGGTGTGGAGGTGAGGTGGTGATGGAGGTCGGTGAGGTGGTTATGAAGGTGGAGATGGATGTGTGGAGGTGAGGTGGTGATGGAGGTCAAGTGGAAGGTGTGGAGGTGAGGTGGTGATGGAGGTTATGAGGGTGTGGAGGTGAGGTGGTGATGGAGGTGTGGAGGTGAGGTGGTGATGGAGGGGAGGTGGGGATGGAGGTTATGAAGGTGATGGAGGTGAGGTGGTGATGGAGGTGAGGTGGTGATGGAGGTGAGGTGGTGATGGAGGTGAGGTGGTGATTTGGTAATGTTAGTGAGGTGGTGAGGTGGAGGTGACGGTGGAGGTGAGGTGGTGATGGAGGTGGGAGGTGGAGGTGAGGTGTGATGGAGGTTATGAAGGTGTGGGTGGGAGGTGAGGGTGGTGATGGAGGTTATGAACATGTAGAAGAAGGTGAGGTGGTGATGGAGGTTATGAACGTGTGGAGGTGATGGAGGTGTGGAGGTGAGGTGGTGATGGAGGTGATGAGGTTTATGAACGTGTGGAGGTGAGGTGGTGTAGGTTATGACGTTATGGTGAGGTGGTGATGGAGGTGTGGACGTGTGGAGGTGAGGTGGTGATGGAGGTTATGAAGGTGTGGAGGTGAGGTGGTGATGGAGGTTATGAAGGTGTGGAGGTGATGGAGGTATGGAGGTGAGGTGATGATGAAGGTTATGAACGTGTGGAGGTGATGGAGGTGTGGTGATGGTTAATGGAATGGAGGTGTGGTGGTGATGGAGGTTGAAGGTGTGGAGGTGAGGTGATGGAGGTGAGGTGGTGATGGAGGTTATGAAGGTGTGGAGGTGAGGTGGTGATGGAGGTTATGAAGGTGTGGAGGTGAAGGAGGTGATGGAGATGATGGAGGTCAGGTGGTGATGGAGGTGAGGAGGTGATGGAGGTGTGGAGGTGATGGTGGTGATGGAGGTGAGATGATGAAGGTGATGAGGTGTGGGGTGAGGTGGTGGATGGACATGAGTGAGTGGTGATGGAGGTTATAAGGTGTGGAGGTGAGGTGGTGATGGAGAGGTGAGGTGGTGCTGGAGGTTATGAAGGTGTGGAGGTGAGGTGGTGAGGTCAGGTTTGATGGTGATGTAGAGGTGAGGTGGTGATGGAGGTTATGAAGGTGTGGAGGTGAGGTGGTGATGAGGAGGTCAGGATGGTGGAGGTGATGGAGGTGATGATGGAGGTGGAGGTGAGGTGGTGAGGTGTGGTGAGGTGGTGATGAAGGTGATGGAGGTGAGGTGATGGAGGTGTGGAGGTGAGGTGGTGATGGAGGTTATGGATGTGGTGTGGAGGTGAGGTGGTGATGGATGTGAGGTGGTGATGGTGAGGTGTGGAGGTGATGGAGGTGTGGAGGTGAGGTGGTGATGGAGGTGTGGAGGTGAGGTGGTGATGGAGGTTATGAAGGTGTGGAGGTCAGGTGGTGAAGGTGTGGAGGTGATGGAGGTATGGTTCACAGTGATTGACGTGTCAGTATGATCATTATGGTTTATTAGCGCTGTAGCAGGAGATCTTCATACAGACGGTTTTGTGCACAAACGTCCTGCTTTACGATAAATTGGTTCAGTGATTGATACAAACTTAAAGTACATAATAAACAGTTCCGTTTTCTTCGGGTGGAGTTTGAGGTGATGAACGCTCCTCCATGAAGCGATGTCAGATAGACACTGTGGTATCTGATGGAGGGAAGGAGAAGATGAGTGGAGTGTCATCAGCATAGCAGTGATAGTCAAATCCATGAGAGGAGATGACTTTACCGAGAGAAAGAGTATAGAGTGAGAAAAGAAGAGGACCAAGTACTGAGCCTTGTGGTACACCAGTGGTGAGTCTGCGTGGAGCAGATGTCGATCCTCTCCATGATACCTGAAATGATCGACCTTCCAGGTATGAGGAAAACCAATTCCATGCAGCTCCAGAGATACCGAGACTCCTGAGGGTAGATCACAGGGTCTTGTGGTCACTGTATTAAAAGCTGCTGAGAGATCAAGCAGGATGAGGACGGAGGACAATCTGTCGGATCTGCAGCATGACGTTTCTCCCTGACTGTCAGAACATCACTGTGGAATGTGCTGCTCTGAAGAGAGACTGGTTTGGGGTTTAGAAGGCAGAGAGAGAGTGAGGGTGAGAGAGAGGGAGTGAGAGTGAGAGAGACTGAGTGAGAGTGAGAGAGTGAGTGAGAGAGAGTGAGTGAGTGTGAGAGAGTGAGTGAGTGAGAGAGAGAGTGAGAGTGAGTGAGTGAGAGAGAGTGAGTGAGAGAGAGTGAGAGAGAGTGAGAGCAGAGAGAGTGCTAGCGAGTGAGAGCGAGTGAGGAGTGGAGTGAGTGAGAGTGAGAGAGTGGAGTGTGAGCGAGCTGGCGAGAGTGGAGAGTGAGTGAGAGGGAGAGAGGAGAGGAGAGTGGAGAGAGTGACAGAGAGAGAGTGAGAGTTGAGAGAGAGAGAGAGTGAGGAGTGAAAGAGAGAGAGAGATGCGAGAGAGTGAGAGAGAGTGAGAGAGAGAGAGTGAGTGAGAGAGAGTGAGAGAGAGAGAGTGAGAGAGAGTGAGAGAGTGAGAGAGTGAGTGAGAGTGAGTGAGTGAGTGAGTGAGAGAGAGTGAGTGAGAGAGTGCGAGAGTGAGTGAGTTAGAGAGAGTGAGCGACTGTGAGATGAGGGAGAGTGGAGTGAGAGAGGCGATGAGAGCGATAGAGCGTGAGTGAGGAGTGCGAGAGGAGAGAGTTGAGAAGTTGAGTGAGTGAGAGATTGAGTGAGTGAGCGAGAGTGAGAGTGAGAGTGAGTGAGTGAGTGAGTGAGATAGAGTGAAAGAGAGAGAGAGATGATATATTCTGATTGATGGACCGTGTCCAAAAGTATTGGGACAGCATGATGATGATGATGATGATGATGATGATGAGGAGTGAATGCTCTCCTCCTATTGGAGCTCCAACACTATTAAAATCACGAGGAGGAATCTGCTGGAACTTTCTCCCACTGGACTGCAGATTATTATAAGATCATACTGGGATTACTGGGAGGAATATAATGTCCAGAAAGAACGTTCCAATCCTGTGGGTAGATTTCATGTACATTACATTCCCTGCTTTTGATGATGTAATCACACAGTGTATGTAATCACACAGTGATGATGGTGGTGGTGATGATGTAATGATCTCTCACTTCCACTTTCATCCTTTCCTGCTCTCGCTACGACGCCTTATTACATGCTACGAGTCTCGTCTTATTATATATTCATCACTCCGTATTGTTCAGTGTTTCTCTCCCTCTCCTCTCACTCTCTCTCTCTCTCCTTCTCCCTCTCTCTCTCTCTCTCCTCTCTCCCCCCCCTCCCTCCTCTCTCTCTCTCACCTCTCTCTCCCCCCTATCTTGTCTCTCCCCCCTCTCCTCTTTCCCTCCCTCTCTCTCTCCCTTTCTCTCCCTCTCTCTCTCTCTTCTCTCTCTCTCTCCCTCATCTCTCTCCTCCTCCCTCTCTCTCTCTCTCTCTCTCTCCCCCTCTCCTCCTCTCTCTCTCTCTCTCTTCTCTCCCTCCCTCCTCTCTCTCTCTCTCTCTCCTCTCTCTCTCTCTCTCTCTCTCTCTCTCTCTCCTCTCTCTCTCTCTCCTCTCTCTCCTCTCTCCCTTCTCTCGCTCCCTCTCCTCTCTCTCTCTCTCTCTCCCCCTCCCTCTCTCTCTCTCTCTCTATTCTCCCTCTCTCTCCCCCTCCTATTCTCTCTCTCTCTCTCTCTCTCTCTCTCTCTCTCTCTCTCTCTCTCTCTCTCTCTCTCTCTCTCCCCCTCTCTCTCCTCTCTCTCTCCTCTCTCTCTCTCTCTCTCTCCTCTCTCCTCTCTCTCTCTCTCTCTCTCTCTCTCCTCTCTCCTGACTCTCCTCTCCCTCCCATCTCTCCCTCTCCTCTCTCTCTCCTCGTGTATCATGTCTTTATGAGGATGAATCGGATTACACAGTGTTAATAGACACGAGTTCATGCAGGAACACTTTATTAGACGAGTTCATCACCATCAACTACAGATCACAGTGGAGTCTGTGTGTGTGTGTGTGTGTGTGTGTGTGTGTGTGTGTGTGTGTGTGTGTGGATATCATATCATTTATTCTGTGTACTATATAAATAATATATAGCATAGTGAAATTCTTTGAGTGCAGGATTGGCCGTGATGCCACAGAGGTTTAAGGGCCGTGCTTGAGGGCCCTAATAGTTGAAGTTGGGCAATAAGGGAACAGAAGAATAGATGGTGTTATAACAGTAACTGTAAATGTACACACTTTTTCCCTTTTCCGTGTCGGGAGGCACTGAGGGAGAACGTCTCAGGAGCAGCAGGACGCTGGGAATCTGCTCCTTATTCTCTGATCACCCCCCCCCCCCCCCATTGTTGTCTCCTTTGTACACACACACACACACACACACACACACACACACACACACACACGAGAGAGAGAGTGAGTATAGAGAGGATGGATGTCTGTGGCAGTCGCTGGTGGATTAATAATGTGTGTTCTCTGTAAGAACAATGCGCTCGTGGACGCTCGGAGATGTGCCGTAACCTTCTCACAAGCCTGTTCAGGACCGAGTTCACCGTTCACACCAAATTCAAATCAGGAGGAGTCAGAGAGCATGTCGACGTTCCCCTCCTCCCTCCTTTCACTCGCTCCTGATTTACAGTACGGCCTCTCGTCCTTCTTCCTCTTCATTCCCGTATCTTCTCACCGCCGCCATTACACTGTGCAGTATCTCATGTCGTACTCGGGACTCGGGACTCGGGTTCAGGCTGACGCGTGACAGGGAGAATGTGGGAAGGAGGAATGTGGTGTGCACCAGGCCGATGGAAGGCTTTAAACGGATGAAAGCTGCTTTGACTGTGAAAGTGTCGAACCCACAGAATCTCCCTGGAATTTCCATTACAGTCCAAATTCACAGTCTGATTCATTACATGATCAATATCAACATTCATATACAGAATCACATCAACACAGACAGACAGGAAGGAAATAAACAAAAAAGAAAGAAAAGAAAAGACAGGAAGGAAGAAATATTGCGAGTTTGGGAACGAAAGAAAAAGTGAGAGGAAAGGAATGAAAAATGAATAAAGAAAGAAAGAAAGAAAAAAATGGAGTATTTGAGGAAGACAATTTACAAAAGGAAAGAAGGAACGAAAAGAAAGAAAGAAATATTGAGAGGAAAGGAAAATGAAGAAAGTAAAAATAAAGAAAGATTGAGAGAAATGGAAGAAGGAATTTTGGGAAAGAAAGGAAAAATGAATAAAGAAAGAAAGAAATTGAGGGAGAAATGCACGATTTTACAAAAGGAAAGAAGGAATGAATAAAGAAAATACATTGAGGGGAAAAAGGAAGACGGGCCGTAATTTCAAATAACCCGATTTATTTATTTATTTATTAAAATGATTGCGTTATAAAAGGAAATATTTTAGCACTAATATTTAAAGCATATATTCCAATGCTGCAATTCTGTCTTCAATTCATATCACTTTTGTAACAACATGCATCAATAATCGGATAAAAATATGGAGTTCTTGTAAGAGGAATAAAAACACATTGTTTACTTTATTTATTTATACGTTTTAAACCCGATACGCGGCTGAACGTGAAAGTGCGCCTGCACGCACGCTTTATTTTCACCGCGGAGTGAACGCTTAGCCAGCGGATTAGCATGCCGATGCTGTGCTAATCTTCACTTGGCTAATTATATCTCAGTACTCTCTTTTTCAAATATTCATTTGCGGTCCGACCAATAGGATTTCAGTACACAGTCTTTGTTTTTCCCGTAAACCCGATGGAACAATTCAGGAAAGGAGTTTGTCCTCCGTCACTGGGGGTTATAAGGCCGTTTTCTAACAAAGTCAAATTTAACGATTGTTTACAAACAAATACAAACTCATTCTAGGAATAATCAAGTAAACTCCATCCAAGATCAGAGATACTTACCGGACACTTTATTAGGAACGCCGGTGTTGTTGCGCGCTCACACAGGTGTTTATTGAGTATATTGTGATCAGTTTATTTACATTCTTGCAGATACACGGGTTCATTTCCAATATCAGAATAAATAAATCTGCTGTGTGTGTGACTGTGATGTGATTGGGTTTTTTTGCTGAATGATTTTGACTCTTGGGAATCTCTACAGAAACGTACAAAAACACTGATTTAATAACATGTTATGACCATTTTATTTTTAAAATATTTCAACAACTTTCTGGGGGCACGGTGGTTTAGTGTTTATCACGTTCGCCTCACACCACCAGGGTCCGGGTTCGATTCCCGTCTCGGCCATGTGTGTGTGGAGTTTGTGCATGTTCTCCCCGTGTCTCAGGGGGTTTTTCTCCGGGTTCTCCGGTTTCCTCCCCCGGTCCAAAAACATGCACGGTAGGTTGATTGGCACCTTGGAAAATTGTCCCTAGTGTATGAATGTGTGTGTGTGTGTGTGTGTGTGTGTGTGTGTGTGTGTGTGTGTGTGTGTGTGTGTGTGTGTGTGCCCTGCGATGGGTTGGCATTCCGTCCAGGGTGTATCCTGCATTAATGCCCAATAGACGCCTGAGATAGGACACAGGACTCCCCCGTGACCCGAGGGAAGATCGGATAAAGCGCTAGAAGATGAATGAATGAATGAATGAATGAATGAACTTTCTTGTAATTTTTCTCAAAATCTTTTGACTTCTCATTTTCTTTTTATATTCTAAGAATATTTCACATTTAATTCATCTTTTTTTTTTATTTTCAAAATATTGATTCTTGAAAATATTCCAAATTTATTCTCTAAATAAAATGACTTTATTCTTGTATTCATTCTCAGAATATATATATATATATGTGTTCATCGGGACACGAAACAACATCCGATTATAAACTTATTCAAAAAAACATCCAGACGATTTTCACGACATCAACACTTTCTGACGTATTACAGCAAGACATTCCTTAATAAAAGAAAAAACAAAGATTCTTGTGAAATAAAACGTTGTTTTTCTGGTCTAAAAAAATAATCAATACCAATAAATCAGCGTCATTTTATCATCATTCCTTCTTTTTTCCTCTTTAATGTCAGATTTCAGTTATTTATAAAAAACAATTATTCATTTATAGTTACATTAATCAATTCAGCTCCTTCATGAGTTCACCTGCGTTATAACAACTATAAACAAAAGCCCTGACACACACACACACACACACACACACACACACACACACACACACACACACACACACACACACACACACGATAATCAAAAACACACACATGACTAGTGTAATGCACTAAGGTGAATCCCAGTCGTTTAGTCCTGAACACACCCTGTGTTTTACCTGAGACCTGTGCACACCTGGCACACACACACACACACACACACACACACACACACACACACACACACACACACACACACACACTGTACGTGGGTTTTCAAATTGGGACATTTGCATAGTGTGGTGTTTTAAACCCTTTGATTGGATCTTCCTATTGCAGAGCCACACACACACACACACACACACACACACACACACACACACACACACACACACACACACACACACACACACACACGCGCGCGCGCGCACACACATACTTCAGGTAAATAGAACAGAATACACTGCATTTATAAAGGCGTTGTTTGTGTGTGTGTGTGTGTGTGTGTGTGTGTGTGTGTGGTGTGTGTGTGTGTGTGTGTGTGTGTGTGTGTGTAGAAGAGTTTCTACATCACATGGAGGAAAATCTGCTCACATCAGAAACCAGTTTTAATCTCCCTGACACAATACCGCCACCTAGTGCTGGAAACGCGCACACACATGAAAGTCTGACTTTTTCACTATTTTCATAATTTATTGCTGTATTTTATTGCTGTATAATTTATATATGTATTTTCATATTAATATTAATAATAATGTTCATAATTTTAACTTCTTTTCTAAACACAGTGGAGGAGTGGTAGTGGATGGAGTGATGAGTGGAGGAGTGGTAGTGATGAGTGGATGGAGTGATGGATTGGTAGTGGAGAGGAGTGGTAGTGGATGGAGTGATGGAGTGGATGGAGTGATGAGTGGAGGAGTGGTAGTGGATGGAGTGGGGTAGTGTGGAGTGATGAGAGTTGGTAGTGGATGGAGTGTGACAGTGGAGGAGTGGTTGTGGATGGTGATGAGTAGAGGAGTGGTAGTGGATGAAGTGATGAGTAGGAGTGGAGTGGAGTGGAGTGGAGTAGAGGAGTGGAGGAGTGGTAGTGGATGGAGTGATTAGTAGAGAGTGGTATGTTCTCGGTGTGACGTTTAAATGTGTGTGTAGTGGAGTGCGCGGTTTGACCAGAGAGGGCAGTAAAGCTCAAACACATGATGTGGAAACGAAAGTGGAGGAGTGGTAGTGGATGGAGTGAGTGAGTGAGGAGAGTGAGTGTTGTGGACAAAGTGCACTCTGAGTGTAAGAACAAACAGGAAAAAAGAAGAAAAAAAAAAGAAAAGAAAACAGGAGTGGAGATGGAGTGGATGAGTAATATGGAGAGAGTGGGATGAGAATAGTAAGTACGGTAGGTCGAGAGGATGGAGTGATGATGGAGTGATGGAGTGGAACGAAAAACCAAAAAAAGGCAAGGGTGGTAGTGGATGGAGTGATGAGTAGAGGAGTGGTAAGTTGAGGATTGAGTGATGAGAGAGGAAGTGGAGAGAAAACAAAAAATGACGTGAGTAGAGAGTGAAGTGAGTAGTGCGCGGAGTGAGAGGTAGATGAGTGAGAGAAGAGTGGTATACAAAAAAAAGTGGGGGAGACATGATGACGGTGAAGAGTAAAGTGTGTAGTAAATTTGGTGAGTGAAACAGAGCGGTGATGGAAGAGTGCGAGGCAGTTCCAGTAAAAGCAGCAAAAGAAATGTGTGGTAGAATAGGAACAGCGGTTTTATTTGCATTTTTTCTTTTTCTCCTTTTTTTTTCCTTTTCTCCGTATAATAAAGCCTTTTCTTCCTTTTCTTCTTCCCGCTGTGTTTTTTCCTTTCTTCCTGCAGGAAGATGAGTCCTTGAGTGATGAGTGATGAGTAGAGGAGTGGTGAGTGGAGGAGTGGATGAGTGTGAGGAGTGGATGGAGTGGGAGGAGTGGAGTGATGAGTAGAGGAGTGGAGTGATGGAGTGGAGTGGAGGAGTGGTAGTGGATGGAGTGATGAGTAGAGGAGTGGTAGTGGATGGAGTGATGAGTGGAGGAGTGGTGGAGTGAGTAGAGGAGTGGAGTGATGGAGTGATGAGTGGATGGAGTGATGAGTGAGTGGAGTGGTGAGTGGTGGATGGCGTGATGAGTGGTAGTGGAGGAGTGGTAGTGGATGAAGCGGAAGTGATGAGGTGAGGAGGGAGGGAGTGGTTATAGGGGATGGAGAGGGGATGAGTAGAGGAGTTGGTGTAGTTGAATGGAGTGATGAGTAGAGGAGTGATGAGTAGAGGAGTGGTAGTGGATGGAGTGATGAGTAGAGGAGTGGTGGAGTGATGAGGAGTGATGGTAGGAGAGGAGTGGTGGAGGAGTGGTAGTGGATGGAGTGATGAGTAGGAGGAGTGGTAGTGGGTGGAGTGATGAGTAGAGGAGTGGTAGTGGATGGAGTGATGAGTGGAGGAGTGGAGGAGTGGTAGTGGATGTGTGAGATAGAGGAGTGGAGGAGTGGTAGTGGATGGAGTGATAAGTAGAAGGAGTGGTAGTGTGGAGTGATGAGTGATGAGTAGAGGAGTGGTAGTGGAGTGGAGTGATGGAGTAGATGAGAGTGGAGTGGTGGAAGTGGAGTGGTAGTGGATGGAGTGATGAGTAGAGGAGTGGAGGAGTGGTAGTGGATGGAGTGAGTGGTGGATGGAGTGATGAGTGGAGGAGTGGTGGAGTGGATGGAGTGATGAGTGGAGTGTGAGTAGAGGAGGAGGAGTGGTAGTGGATGGAGTGATGAGTAGAGGAGTGGTAGTGGATGGAGTGATGAGTGGAGTGGAGGAGTGAGTGGAGTGGAGTGAGGAGTGGTAGTGGATGGAGTGATGAGTGGAGGAGAGGAGGAGTGGTAGTGGATGGAGTGATGAGTGGAGGAGTGGAGTGGATGGAGTGATGAGTGGCTTGATGAGTAGAGGGTGGAGTGGTGAGTGGTATGGTGGATGGAGTGATGAGTAGAGGAGTAGGAGGAGTGGTAGTGGATGGAGTGATGAGTAGCATGGTAGAGAGGAGTGGAGGAGTGGTAGTGGATGGAGTGATGAGTGGAGGAGTGGTAGTGGATGGAGTGATGAGTAGAGGAGTGGTATGTAATCTCGGTGTGAGGTTTAAATGTGTGTGTAGTGGTAGTGCGCGGTTTGACCAGCAGAGGGCAGTAAAGCGCTGCAGAATACAATGTGTGGAAATGAAAGCGGTTTTATTGCAGGTTTCTTTTTCTCCTTTTTTTTTCCTTTTCTCCGTATAATAAAGCCTTTTCTTCCTTTTCTTCTTCCCGCTGTGTTTTTTCCTTTCTTCCTGCAGGTCAGTAGTTACAGGTCTTTAGGGTGTTATAAAGCCCTCGGGTGCTGTGTGTGTCGCAGCGCTGACGCGCCGAAGGGAAAAAAAGTAGAAAAGGAATTTAATATCGGAATTTTATTTTTAAGGCCAACGAGTCGTTTTTCTGTCGCTGTTCATCATCTCACATCATCTCACATTCCCTACCATTCTACTACCATATACACTCATGTTAAACCTTTCATTCATTTATTTCAGTGGAGAAATGAACACACACACACACACACACACACACACACACACACACTGTCCAAAAGTTTATGGACACTTGGCTGTAAGATTGTTGTGTATATACCATTTCTGTTTGTGTTTCAAGGGGGTACAAACATTTGCACCCTGCTCATATGTGTGTGTGTGTGTGTGTGTGTGTTTCAGGTTAGTCCATGGCATAACCCTGGATCTTCAGCGTCCTCCTGAGGAAAGTGACTGTCCGACTCTCCGCTATCGCCACGGTAACCGTAACCATGCCGGCCCTCGCTACAGGCCCCGGTCCCGACACAGGTACTGCACATCATCTCATCACATCTCATCACATCTTCAATCACATCTCATCACATCTAATCACATCTCATCACATCTCCATCCATCACATCTCATCACATCTCCATCACATCTCATCACATCATCACATCTCATCACATCTCATCACATCTCACATCATCTCATCATCACATCTCATCACATCTCATACACATCTCATCACATCTCATCACATCTCATCACATCTCATCACATCATCTCACATCATCACATCTCATCACATCTCATCACATCTCCATCACATCTCATCACATCTCTCATCACATCTCATCACATCTCATCACATCTCATCACATCTCATCACATCTACACATCTCATCACATCTCATCACATCTACACATCACACATCACATCACATCACATCACATCACACATCACATCACATCACATCACATCTCATCACACATCTCATCACATCTCATCCATCTCATCATCATCTCATCACATCATCACATCATCTCACATCTCACATCTCCTTACATCTCCTCACATATCATCTCATCACATCTCATCACATCTCATCACATCTCCACATCTCATCACATCTACACATCACATCTACACATCTCATCACATCTACTCATCACATCACTCATCACATCTCATCACATCTCATCACATCTCATCACATCTCATCACATCTCATCTCATCACATCTCATCACATCTCATCACATCACATCTCATCACATCTCATCACATCACATCATCAGTCTCATCACATCATCACATCTCATACA
>JACRUU010000015.1:4051621-4061621 GCA_030449085.1 Kryptopterus vitreolus | reverse complement strand
AGAGGGGGCGGGGTCTGTGTGTTGAGCGTGATGACTGAGAGGGGGGGCGGGGTCTGTGTGTTGAGCTGGTTGACTGAGAGGGGGCGGGGTCTGTGTGTTGAGCGTGATTGTGATGAGAGGGGGCGGGGTCTGTGTGTTGAGCTGGTGACTGAGAGGGGGCGGGGTCTGTGTGTTGAGCGTGATGACTGAGAGTGGGGCGGGGTCTGTGTGTGTGAGCGTGACTGAGAGGGGGCGTGGGTCTGGTGTGAGAGGGGGCGGGGTCTGTGTGTTGAGCGTGAGCTGGTTGACTGAGAGGGGGCGGGGTTCTACGAGAGGGGTGTGTGTTGAGCTGTGAGGGGGCGGGGTCTGTGTGTTGAGCGTGATGACTGAGAGGGGGCGGGGTCTGTGTGTTGAGCTGGTTGACTGAGAGGGGGCGGGGTCTGTGTGTTGAGCTGGTTGACTGAGAGGGGGCGGGGTCTGTGTGTTGAGCTGGTTGACTGAGAGGGGGCGGGGTCTGTGTGTTGAGCTGTGTTGACTGAGAGGGGGCGGGGTCTGTGTGTTGAGCTGGTTGACTGAGAGGGGGCGGGGTCTGTGTGTTGAGCTGGTTGACTGAGAGGGGGCGGGGTCTGTGTGTTGAGCGTGATGACTGAGAGGGGGCGGGGTCTGTGTGTTGAGCGTGATGACTGAGAGGGGGCGGGGTCTGTGTGTTGAGCGTGATGACTGAGAGGGGGCGGGGTCTGTGTGTTGAGCGTGTGTTGAGGGGCTGTGGTGTGACTAAGAGGGGGAGGGGTAGTGGTGTGTTGAGCGTGAGAGGGAGGCGGGATGGGGGTGGCGTGTGATGGTGAGTTGAGGGGGCGTTGATGACTCAGGGTGGCGGGGTAGTGGTGTTGAGCGTGAGGAGGGGCGGGGATTCGTTGATGAGTGGGCGGGGGGGGGTGTGTTGAGCTGGTTGACTGAGGGGGGGGGGTCGTGTGTTGAGCTGGTTGACTGAGAGGGGGCGGGGTCTGTGTGTGAGCGTGTGATGAGGGGGGCGGGGTCTGTGTGTTGAGTTGGTTGACTGAGAGGGGGCGGGGTCTGTGTGTTGAGTTGATGTGTGGGGGGCGTGTGTGGAGGGGCGGGGGTCTCAGAGGGGGCGGGGCTGTGTGTTGAGCGTGATGACTGAGAGGGGGCGGGGTCTGTGTGTTGAGCTGGTGATGACTGAGAGGGGGCGGGGTCTGTGTGTTGAGCGTGATGACTGAGAGGGGGCGGGGTCTGTGTGTTGAGCTGGTTGACTGAGAGGGGGCGGGGTCTGTGTGTTGAGCGTGATGACTGAGAGGGGGCGGGGTCTGTGTGTTGAGCGTGATGACTGAGAGGGGGCGGGGTCTGTGTGTTGAGCGTGATGACTGAGAGGGGGCGGGGTCTGTGTGTTGAGCGTGATGACTGAGAGGGGGCGGGGTCTGTGTGTTGAGCTGGTTGACTGAGAGGGGGCGGGGTCTGTGTGTTGAGCGTGATGACTGGGAGGGGGCGGGGTCTGTGTGACTGAGCTGGTTGACTGAGAGGGGGCGGGGTCTGTGTGTTGAGCGTGATGACTGAGAGGGGGCGGGGTCTGTGTGTTGAGCGTGATGACTGAGAGGGGGCGGGGTCTGTGTGTTGAGCGTGATGACTGAGAGGGGGCGGGGTCTGTGTGTTGAGCTGGTTGACTGAGAGGGGGCGGGGTCTGTGTGTTGAGCGTGATGACTGAGAGGGGGCGGGGTCTGTGTGTTGAGCTGGTTGACTGAGAGGGGGCGGGGTCTGTGTGTTGAGCGTGATGACTGAGAGGGGGCGGGGTCTGTGTGTTGAGCTGTGGGTGTGATGTTGACTGAGAGGGGGCGGGGTCTGTGTGTTGAGCGTGATGACTGAGAGGGGGCGGGGTCTGTGTGTTGAGCTGGTTGACTGAGAGGGGGCGGGGTCTGTGTGTTGAGCGTGATGACTGAGAGGGGGCGGGGTCTGTGTGTTGAGCTGGTTGACTGAGAGGGGGCGGGGTCTGTGTGTTGAGCGTGATGACTGAGAGGGGGCGGGGTCTGTGTGTTGAGCTGGTTGACTGAGAGGGGGCGGGGTCTGTGTGTTGAGCTGGTTGACTGAGAGGGGGCGGGGTGAGCTGTGTGTGTGTTGGGAGGGGGCGGGGTCTGTGTGTTGGTTGACTGAGAGGGGGCGGGGTCTGTGTGTTGAGCTGGTTGACTGAGAGGGGGCGGGGATCGGGGACTCAGAGGGGGCGGGGCTGTGTGTTGAGCGTGATGACTGAGAGGGGGCGGGGTCTGTGTGTTGAGCGTGTGACTGGTTGAGCTGGTTGACTGAGAGGGGGCGGGGTCTGTGTGTTGAGCTGGTTGACTGAGAGGGGGCGGGGTCTGTGTGTTGAGCTGGTTGACTGAGAGGGGGCGGGGTCTGTGTGTTGAGCTGGTTGACTGAGAGGGGGCGGGGTCTGTGTGTTGAGCTGGTTGACTGAGAGGGGGCGGGGTCTGTGTGTTGAGCGTGATGACTGAGAGGGGGCGGGGTCTGTGTGTTGAGTGTGTTGAGCTGGTTGACTGAGAGGGGGCGGGGTCTGTGTGTTGAGCTGGTTGACTGAGAGGGGGCGGGGTCTGTGTGTTGAGCGTGATGACTGAGAGGGGGCGGGGTCTGTGTGTAATCAGGTGTCATGTGACAGGAGCGTTAGTGTTCTCCGTCGTAGTGTTCCTTCACCGCTGGGGATTTTATTAAGCGTATTAAAGTTTACTGTGTTGTTCTGAATCTGCGCTCGCGTCCAATCTCAATAAACGCTCCCGAGACATCGCTAAAGAGAGTCCACATACACACCGAGAGAAAGAGTGAGAACCAATCAGAGGGAGAGAGAGAGAGGGAGCGGGGGAGAGATGGGAATTGAAAAGAGAGAGAGAGGGACACTAACAGAGAGAGAGAGAGAGAGGAGAGAGAGAGAGAGAGAGAGAAAAAAGGAGAAGCGATTTAGACTGAGACAGGAAATATTTTACTTAATCAATTTATATTATTGTTTTTATTCGATGTCTTTATTTCTGTTATTAATGTTTTGAGATTCTTGTAATCTTGTCAGTGAAGTTCTCTGAAATTGAAAATTTGAGACAGATAAAAAAGAAAAAGAGAGAGAGAAAAGGATGATAAAGAAGCAGAAAAAGACAGTGAGAGGAAACGGGACAAAATGGGAATAGGACAGGAACGACCGAAAAGGAGGGATAGGATGAATGGCTGATAAAAGAATGGAAATATGGAAAGGATGGACAGAGGGATATAACTTTAGTGGATGACGTGCGGTACAAAACAGGAATGGATGGATAAAGATGAAAAGAGTGGGACTTTGTAGGGAATGAGAGATCAGACAGGAATGGCTATAGAGGAATGATTGTAGAAAGGAGGATAGGATGGGAATGACAGAAAATGAGGGATAGGAGCGGAATGGTTGAGAGATACAGAGAGTGATATGTTGGTAATGGTTGGAAAGAGAGATAAAGAGAGAGATTGGGAGATGACTGGAATTTTTGGAAAGAGACGAATAGCACAGGAATAGTTGGAGTGGAAAAAGACAGGAATGACTGAGGAAAGAGGAAGAGGATGAAAAAGGTTAGAGAGAGAGAGAGAGAGGGATACAACAGGAATGTTTGGAGAAAGAGGGATAGGATGGGAATTGGATGGAGAAAGAGGCGATCGGTCAGGAATAGATGGAGAATAAAAGATAAAATGGAGAATGAACGAGGAGTAGGTCTGAAATAGCGAGGGATAAAAGGTTAATACAGGAACCTTTGGAGGAAAAAGGAATAATACAAGAAAGGAGGGAAAACAAGGACTAAAAACAGGAAACATTTGGAAAGAAAGAGGTATACAATAGGAATGGATGGAGAGAGAGAGAGAGAGAGAGGGCAGGAATGGATAGAGAATAAGGGATAAATGGGAATTTTAGGGAAGGAGGGATAGGACAGAACTTTGTTTCCTCTCGACTGACAGTAGCCGACATTTTTTCCATTGCGATGAAAAGAATTCGGAGCATCTGGGATCCAGGGACAGAACGAGGGATTGAAAAAGAGGAGGAATGTTAACAGTGGCATGTAGCTCAGGAGGAATTTATTGATTTCCAGCAGTTTGTCCTCCTCCCTCCTTCCCATCCCTCTCTCTCTCTCTCTCTCTCTCTCTCTCAGGAATAGCGCAGTGTAATATAAGGATTTGTTGCCGCTGGAAAATCTCCCTGTTTCCAGTTACATCAGAAAAGTTCCACTCGACTCGAGCGGAAAGTGCGTGGGGCGGGGGGGGATGGGGGTGGGGGGGGGGAGGGGGTTGGGGTTTAGGGGAGGGGGGGGGGGGCCGCTCAAGAGCAAGAGAAATATTAATTTCACATATTCCTATTTTTCCGTCTTTGGTTCAGAGGGATACGGGCACGGTGGTTTAGTGGTTTAGCACGTTTCGCCTCACACCTCCAGGTTCCGGGTTTCGATTCCCGTCTCGGCCATTGTGTGTGTGGAGTTTGTGCATGTTCTCCTCCGTGCCTCAGGGGGTTTTTCTCCGGGTTCTCCGGTTTCCTCCCCCGGTCCAAAAACATGCACGGTAGGTTGATTGGCACCTTGGAAAATTGTTCCTAGTGTATGAATGTGTGTGTGTGTGTGTGTGTGTGTGTGTGTGTGTGTGTGTGTGTTGTAATGGGTTGGCATTCCATCCAGGGTGTATCCTGCATTAATACCCATAGACACCTGAGATAGACACAGACTCCCCGTGAACCGAAGGAGAGATCGAAGACATAAAAGCTGAGGCTGAAGAATGATGATGAATGAATGAATGAATGAATGAATGAATGAATGAATGTTTCAGAGGGATAAACACCTCGTACGACTCCACACATCTACTCGAGTGTGAGAAGTTCACCTGTATTAAAGATCCTGATTTAAATGGGAAACGATTGTTTTTGTTGTGATGTGTTCGTTTCTGTGCGAGAGAAAACATCAAACAGCGCATTAATAAAACTTAATGGAATTTTGATCACAGCTGCAGTTCTGAAAAAAAAACCCAACAGGAAGTGCTGAGAGAAAAGGAGGAAGTGAGGTCCAGTCTGGAACAGGTCAATGATGTAACCTCGCTGATTAACTCTCGTTCACGCCGCCTTCGAAGTGGAATCCAAACCTGTACAGTATTTGTGGGCGGAGCTACGTATGAGCACTCTGATTATAATATTATTCATTTTAATATATGTAAAAATCGACATAAGTAATTAATAGAACGTTATATTTTTATATAATATTTTACTTGCGTGTACAAATGGCCGTCTTTGACATTCAAAAGCACAAAATGGCTGCCGTGTGTATAATTATAGTACAAAGACATGTTGTTTTGTCGTGTTTTGTTGCCTATAATAAATGTTGATAAGTTGTTTAAATTACATGTATAAAATATGTTACTTTGACATACGTCTCTTTGTTAACTTGGCCTTATAAAATGCCATTTGTTACATGTAATTACAAAATGGCTGCTTGTTATTTATATAGAATTCAATTTAAACATACATTTAACCTCAGAGATACTTATAGTGATATTTAACAACCCTTGTAAACATGTTTTGTACTAAAAGCAAAATAGTTTCAGTTGGTGAGACCTAAAATCACACCCTTTTACATATAATATATATCTCTATATATTATATATATATATATATATATATAGTTTTTAAATCTGTTTAATATTTGTTTTATTTTTCTTAACAATATAATGAACTGTGTGTGTGTGTGTGTGTGTGTGTGTGTGTGTGTGTGTTTCCTGTACTTCCTATGCAGGTGTGTATGAGCTGTTGTCAGTTTTGCCATCACAGCTTCAGATGTACATAAAGAGTTCAGACGATCGCGCTTTTCTCCACACCATGTTCAGCTCCCGCAGCCTGCACTCGCTCGTCAAGGTGAGCATTCACCTGCGTGTGTGTGTGTGTGTGTGTGTGTGTGTGTGTGTGTGTGTGTGTGGTTAAATATGAATAAAGCAGTGTAACATGTTATGGTGTAATGTTTTAATTGAGTGTATATATAATAATAGATATATAATTATATATCCTATATAAGTTATATATATATATATAAAACCTCAGTTTTACTTAAAATTTACTTCATGTTTACCTAAGTTTTTACCTCAGTTTTTATCTAAGTTTTTACCTCAGGTTTACCTCGCTTTACCTCAGATTTATCTCAGTTTTACCTCATCGTTTCTTTTCACTTCATATTCACTTCAGTTTTACCTCAGATTTGTCTATTTTACATCAGCTTCTTCATATTTACTTCAGTTTTACCTCAGCTTTACTTCAGATTTGTCAGTTTTACCTCAGCTTTACTTCAGATTTGTCAGTTTTACCTCAGCTTTACTTCAGATTTATCTCATATTACTTCTGTTCTATGTCAAATGTAATTTTTCCAATTGAAAAAATCATATTTATAAATGAAATGCAGTCTGTGCCCCAACTCCACTTAATCCAATCAGAATGTAGAGTTATTTTTATTATTATTATTATTATTATTATTATACGACTAGCAGAAGTGGAATGAAATGAAATCCCATAGATGGAAAATGCGGCTTTGTTCTGAACATATTCACAGTTTTTGATGTCATTTGGTCAGACGTTTTGAAGTTTAACCACTGTGCCACGCTGCGTAGATCTCCAGCGCGTTCTCCAGCGCGTTCTCCGTCGGGTTCCTCGAGCACTAAGAGGCGTATTAGTAACGGCGGCCTCTCTGAAAACCAGGATGATTATTGTTCTAATGCAGCAGCCTGTATCCAAAGTAAACCCTGTACGAAACCTAAGCCTCCTTCTTTCATTTCCTGGTTTCAGAAAGCTCCAGAATCACACACACACACACACACACACACACACACACACACACACACACACACACACACAGTACTGATGGTCCTTCTGCAGACGCTGCTGTCGGTTTCTTAGTCGTCCTCCCACGTGTACGCGGATTGTGTTTTATACCGATACGCATGTTTACTGCGGGATAATAATGCGACCTCTCGAGCTTTATGCCTCTTGAGGGGAACCTTCTGTTCTAGACGTGTATCTTGGTGCTCTCAGACATTAAGCTCCTACGCATGCACCAGCACCTGGTAGCTCCTATAAATCCTGATGGATTGGTGCCTTCTGTATAGTTAGTCGTGTCTCAGGATTTATTTTACGAGCCATGAAACCTGATATTAGAGCCTGCAAGCTTTGACGAGGGTTCTTCTCGAGGTCGTGACCTACACATGTGCTAACGTCTGTGTTAAGTGCTAACAGCAGTTTGGAAGTTCACTGCAGCTGCTCTTTCATCATGTTTTAGTTTTTCTCTGTATACAACAATTACTTCAAAACCGTATCATGTAGGTGATGGAGCCTGTCAGACGTGTACTGGGCTATTACAGGTCTTTTTCTCAGGAACGTTCTCAAACACAGATCAGCAGGAGAAGTTCTCCTCTCTGTGTTTTGTACTCTGATGGGATGAGGAGATGAAATGGTGACTTGGTGAGGGGATGAGAGGATGAGGAGATGATTATGGTGAGGGGTTGAAGGAATGAGAGAAATTAAGCTGGTGAGATGGTGAGGTAGTAAGGGGATGAGATGGTGAGATGTTGAAGGGATGAGAGAAATTAGGTAATGAGGTGGTGATGGGATGAGATGGTGAGGGGTTGAGAGGAACGAGATGGTGAGGGGATAAGCTGGTGAGATGGTAAGAGGATAAGATGGTGAGATGGTAAGGTGGTGAGATGGTTAGCAGTGAGGAGGGGAGATGGTGAGATGGTGATGTGGTAAAGGGATGAGATGGTGAGATGATAAGGAGGAGATGGTGAATGGTTGAAGGGATGAGAGATATTAAGGTGATAAGGCAGTGATGAATGGTGAGCAGATAGGCTGGTGAGATAGTGAATGGTTGAAGGGATGAGATGTTGAGGGGTTGAGAGGGGAAGATGGTGAGATGGTAAGGTGATGAAATGGTGATGTGGTAAAGGGATGAGATTGTGATATGGTGAGATGGTAAAGGGATGGGATGGTGAGATGGTGAGGGGTTGAGAGGGTAGGTGGTGAGATGGTGAGGTGGTGGTCAGATGGTAATGTGGTGAGATGGTGAGATGGTAAGGTGGTGAGATGGATATGGTAGATGGTATGGTGCGCTGTAGTGGTGGTGGGTGTGATGTTGAGGGGTTGAGAGGGGAGATGGTAAGGTTGTAAGATGGTGAGGGGGTAAGGTGGTGAGATAGTAAGGTGGTGAGATGGTGAAGGGGTAAGGTGGTGAGGAAATGAGATGGTAAGGTGGTGACATGGTGAGGGGTTAAGGTGGTGAGTAAATGAGATGGTAAGGTGGTGAGGTGGTTGAGGTGTGAGATGGTGAGATGGTGGTGGTGATGGTTGTGATGGTGATGAGGTTGGTAAGGGGGTGAGATGGTGATGTGATAAAATGATGAGGTGGTGAGATGGTAAGGTTATGAGATGGTGAGATGTAAGGTTATGAGTAATGGTGAGATGTAAGGTGGTGAGATGGTGAGGTGGTGAGATGGTGATGGATGGTGAGATGGTAAGGTGGTGAGATGGTGAGATGCTAAGGTTATGATATGGTGAGACGGTAAGGTTGTGAGATGGTGAGGGTGTAAGGTGGTGAGATGGTAAGGTTGTGAGATGGTGAGGGGGTAAGGTGGTGAGATGGTAAGGTTGTGAGATGGTGAGGGTGTAAGGTGGTGAGACGGTAAGGTTGTGAGATGGTGAGGGTGTAAGGTGGTGAGATGGTAAGGTTGTGAGATGGTGAGGGGGTAAGGTGGTGAGATGGTAAGGTTGTGTGATGGTGAGGTGGTAAGGTGGTGAGATAGTAAGGTGGTGAGATGGTGAGGGGGTAAGGTGGTGAGGAAATGAGATGGTAAGGTGGTGACATGGTGAGGGGATAAGGTGGTGAGATGGTAAGGAGGTTTGATGGTGAGGGGGTAAGGTTATGAGATGGTGAGATGGTAAGGTTATGAGATGGTGAGATGGTAAGGTTGTGAGATGGTGAGGGGGTAAGGTGGTGAGATGGTAAGGTTGTGAGATGGTGAGGGGTGGTAAGGTGGTGAGATGGTAAGGTTGTTGAGATGGTGAGGGGGTAAGGTTAATGAGGATGGTGAGATGGTATGGTTGGTGAGATGGTGAGGTGGGTAAGGTGGTGAGATGGTGAGGGGGTAAGGTGGTGAGATGGTGAGTGGGTAAGGTTATGAGGTGGTGAGATGGTAAGGTTGTGAGATGGTGAGATGGTAAGGTATGAGATGGTGAGATGGTAAGGTTATGAGATGGTGAGGGGGTAAGGTGGTGAGATGGTAAAGGAGTGAGATGGTGAGGGGTAAGGTGTTGATGGTTAGTGAGATGGCCGTGGTGTTGAGATGGAGGTTTATAAGGTGGAGAGGTGAGGGGAGGGGGTAGGGTGGTGAAGGATGGAGGTTGGGGGAGGGGTGGGGAAGGGGGGGGGGGAGGGGTACGTTGAGGCACGAGAGGGGGCTGTAGAGATAATGAAGTTAGGGTAAGGTGGTGAGATGGTGAAGAATGAGATGGTGATGGTGAAGAGTGGTTAGATGGTGAGATGGTGAGGTGTGAGATGGTGAGGGGGTAAGGTTATGAGGTGGTGAGGGGGTAAGGTTATGAGATGGAGAGGGTGAGGAAATGAGATGGTGAGAGGGTAAGATTATGACTGGTGAGAGGGTGAGGAAATGAGATGGTGAGGGGGTCCCGGGTTATGAGGTGGTGAGATGGTGCGGTTTATCATGTGGTGATAATGGTGAGGGGTAAGGGGTGAGATGGTGATGGGAAGGTGATGAGGTGGTGAATGGTGAAGCCCTGGTGGTCGCTGGTGGGGACGTCAGCTTTGGGTGGTGCGCATGGTGAGGCCCTGGCTGGTGGGGGGTCCGGGTTCTGCGGTGTGCGGGGGTCCGGGTTCTGAGAGGGAGCGGGTGCGGCAATGCTGGTGAAAGGGTCGGTTAGATTTGCGAGGGTGAGGATGAAGGTGCGCGGGTTTCTAGCTGGTGAGAGGGTGAGCACTGCGAT
>JACRUU010000015.1:4041621-4044121 GCA_030449085.1 Kryptopterus vitreolus | reverse complement strand
GTTTCCTCATTCCACACCTTTAATCTGTCTAACTATATCTGGAGATGATTTCAGGTGGAGCTGTAGTGGGCAACACACACACACACACACACACACACAACACACACACACACACACAACACACACACACACACACACACACACACACACACAACACACACACACACACAACACCTTCTCCTCCTCATAATTCTCGTCTTGCTGCTTCTTCTACTCTTCCTCATTCTGCTCAGTGTTGTTCTCCTGTTTCTCCTCCTCCTGCTTTTTCTCCTCTTTCTCTTTTTTGTTATTCTCCATCTCACCATCTTTTCATTCCCCTGCTGGTCCTCCTCCTCCTGCTACAGCAGCCTCTCCACAATATCCTGAGGAACATCTTCCCAGAAGAGTGGAGATGATGGTGAGAGAGAGGGAGGTGTGCAGTGTTCCTGCTGTATTTCAATAGAAAGATTAGGAGATCTTTTTTTCCACTGGAATGTTAACAGCTTTACTGCCACACACACACACACACACACACACACACACACACACACTCCGAGTGTGTTCCACTGCGCATATATTTGTATTATTAAACCATCCAAAACCTGCGTTTGTCTTGACGGTGGCTCTGTTTTCCAGCTCAACACCTTTTTACATTTTTCTTCTTGATGTCTCCATCTCGCATTATAAAGCAGACGACCATCTGACTTTTTTTTAATCCGTGGCACGCTGCCGGAATGTGTTTTTATCATGGAAACGAGAAGATCGGAAAACGTTTCCAGCAGCACCTGAGACACACACACACACACACACACACACACACACACATCATTAAAGAAGACTGAATAATGAACCTCCTAATTCCATCTTTCCTTTACTCCATTTTTCTTTTCCTTCGCTCAGACGGTTCTTTAACACTTGGCACATCTGAGATAGACGACAACTGAGAACTTCATTATCTTCTCTTACTGTCCCATTTTTCTTCTGTACATCTGTCTCGAGGGAAAGAGAGAGAGAGAGAGAGAGAGAGAGAGAGAGAAATATATTTTTTAAACATGAAAAATATTTTGCAAAACAACATCAAAAAGCTTAAATTAGTTTATGGTTTAAAGAATATAAGTTTTAATAATATTCATTACTTTTTTATATTTAATTATTGTTATTTTTTATTGTTGAATTACTCGATTGGTTTTTTTTTTATTTAATTTTTACAAAACAAAAATCTTGATTTTATGCTTTAAAAAACAGTAAGATTTTATAATATTAATTTATTAACTTGTATCAATTTGTTTCATCTAGTTTAAATATTATTTATTTAAGTATTTTTTATTTAATTATTTATTTATAAAAACCTTTATTTTCATTCTAATGTTATTAATGTTATAAGATAAAAGCTCTTTTATCTTGTTTTTTTGCTTTAAAAAGTTTAATAACATTGTCTTTGATTCCATATATTTATTTTTATTGACATTTCTTACATTTTAAGAGTGATATTTTGTTTTGTTGGTGATATATTATATGGCCGTATCTGATTGGCCGACTCGACTGTGATGAAACAGTGAGACTAAAACATTCAGACAGAGTTTCATTCATCAGGAGGAGCTTTTGATTTTGTGCAGTCGTTTAGCCAACAATCACTCTCACCTTCCAAATCAGATAAATGAGACTTTTGGCGCTACTGTGTGTGTGTGTGTGTGTGTGTGTGTGTGTGTGTGTGTGTGTGTGTGTGTGTGTGTTCTTTCTCTCTGTCCAGAGTTTGTTGTCGGTTCATGACACGGTGGCACAGAAAGGTTATGATCCTCAGCTTCCTCCTCTCCCAGACGACATCGACGATGATGAAGATTCGGTGAAGATCATCCGACTCGTCAAGAATAAAGAGCCTCTAGTGAGTGCTGTTCTCTCACACACACACACACACACACACACACACACTTGCACGCACGCATTTGTCCTGAATTCCCTGTCCACAGTCACTGTGTGTGTGTGTGTGTGTGTGTGTGTGTGTGTGTGTGTGTATGTGAGACACTTTCTGCCGTTGCCTTCACACTCGTCCATCAACCCCCCCCCCCCTTTCCCCGTGTGATTATTGGCCTGTGATTCCTCTCTAGGATTTCCAGGCCACGCCCTTTTTCATCCCCCGTGTTTATGTTGGACCGGTCTGGGTTTGTCTCGCTGCGGTCTGGGCCGTGACCTGTGTCTGGCTCCAGGCCGGGAGACACGCCTCACCACCGAGGAGGAAGGGGAAGGAGGGGCGGGGGTGTTGGTGCACAGACACCTTGTGGGATTTGACTGTAATGGCTACTTGTGCCGGTTTTGTCTCCGGAATGTCTTCTAATTCCCATTTTAGCACTAGGACGCGACCTCACCTCAGGCCGGGACAAACCACAATGAGTTTGGAATTACAGTGAAAAAAGTAATTACCGCTTTTTTACGTCCTCTATTGAAGTGTCTTGATGTTTGTCGTAGTGTGTGTGTGTGTGTGTGTGTGTGTGTGTGTGTGTGTGTGTGTGTGTGTGTGTGTGTG
>JACRUU010000015.1:4026621-4036621 GCA_030449085.1 Kryptopterus vitreolus | reverse complement strand
AATATTCAAAAATGTTAGAAATCACCACCATATCAAGCAGTTATATGACCTAATGTAATTGCACATTAATAAATACATTCATTTAAAGCCTTAACAAAGTCCACATGGTTCCTTCATTACATCCAATCAGATCGTCTTTTCTTCAGTTTCCCAGTTACAGTACATTTAAATCCGGTCCACAAATTCTGTATAACATGCAGAGAGTGGAATTCCTATGCATCTGACATTCCCGATGCAGGTGAATCCCGTGCAGTGTGTTCGCAGACCCACTTTCACCCCGGACCCAACAGTGGCATTGCGGTTTCGGGTTAAATAAAATGTTGTGTTGAAATGTAATTCTTCATCACATTGTTGTGATTTGAGAGCATTTGTTGATGACACTAATCTTAGTTACAGGCTCGTTTCGTTCCGCACACTGCAGTGTAACTCCACACTCTTATACATGATGTGTTGGCTAATAGATGTTATGACGTGTCATAGAGGAGGATTAACTCGAGATGGGAATTGGAAGGTTGTGGTTGGATTCGGGTCATTAGTGTGAAATCAAACCTCGCTGTTGAAGGTTATAGATTCTGCAGCGCTCCGGGACTGCTCACGTTCTGCTCACGTTCTGCTCACGTTCTGCTCACGTTCTGCTCACGTTCTGCTCACGTTCTTCTCACGTTCTGCTCACGTTCTGCTCACGTTCTTCTCACGTTCTGCTCACGTTCTGCTCACGTTCTTCTCACGTTCTGCTCACGTTCTGCTCACGTTTTTCTCACGTTCTGCTCACGTTTTTCTCACGTTTTTCTCACGTTTTTCTCACGTTCTGCTCACGTTTTTCTCATGTTTTTCTCACGCTCTGCTCACGTTCTGCTCACGTTCTGCTCACGTTCTTCTCACGTTCTGCTCACGTTCTGCTCACGTTCTTCTCACGTTCTGCTCACGTTCTGCTCACGTTCTTCTCACGTTCTGCTCACGTTCTCACGTTTTTCTCACGTCTCACGTTTTTCTCACGTTTTTCTCACGTTTTTCTCACGCTCTGCTCACGTTTTCTCACGTTTTTCTCACGTTTTTCTCACGTTCTGCTCACGTTTTTCTCACGTTTTTCTCACGTTCTGCTCACGTTCTGCTCACGTTTTTCTCACGTTTTTCTCACGTTTTTCTCACGTTTTTCTCACGTTTTTCTCACGTTTTTCTCACGTTTCACGTTTTTCTCACGTCTCACGTTCTCACGTTTTTCTCACGTTCTCACGTTTTTCTCACGTTTTTCTCACGTTTTTCTCACGTTCTGCTCACATTCTGCTCACGCTCTGCTCACGTTTTTCTCACGTTTTTCTCACGTTTTTCTCACGTTCTGCTCACGCTCCTGCTCACGTTCTGCTCACGTTCTGCTCACGTTTTTTCACGTTTTTCTCACGTTTTTCTCACGTTTTTCTAACGTTTTGCTCACGTTCTGCTTTACAATTGAATTTGAATGTATATATTATTAGTGTAGCACGTTTTAGATCCACATCGTCTTCTAAAATAAATGAAATTAGAATACAGTGAGACACAATAGCACACGCGGTAGTGTTTATACTGAGAGCAGCCGTTCACTCACACATCCATCCTCCTATCTTACAAACAATCTCACACATGGAGTCAAGAAGAAACGACAGAAAAAGAATTGTTAAAGAAAGAAAGAAAGAAAGAAAGAGAGAAAAGGAATCGAGTTAGAGAGAGAAAGAGAGAAAGAACAGGAATTTGATAGAGAATGAAAGAGTGAATGAGAGGAAATTTAATAGAACAAAACAAAAAAAGACAAAAATGAAAGAGAATGAAAGAAAAATTTAAGAAAAAGAAAGAAAAAATGAAAAGAATGAAATGAATGAAAGAGGGAGACAATTGAATATGGGAGAGAGAGAGAGAGAGAGAGAGAGAGAGAGAAATAAAGAAATAGAAATTGAGCAAACAAGAAATATAAAGACTGAGTAAGAAAGAAAATGAAGGAGAAATTTTAAGTAGAAAGAAGGACAGAATTACAGAAAATGTCACAGTAAAAAAAAAATAAAATCTTTAATTAGAAAAGAAAAAAAGTAAAGGAGTTAGAAAGAAAGTAACTGGAGTGAGAGAAGAAAAGAGAGAGAGAGAGGAATAAAGAAATCGAAACTGATCGAGAAATAAAATAGTAGTAAAAAATAACTACATAAAATTCAAATAGAAAGTAATAAAAATGATTAAGAAAGAGATTTAATATGAGAGAAAGAAAAATGGAATAAGACAGAAAGAAACTCCAGATGAAATGAAGTCTTAAATCCAAATATCAGTCTCGAGTCACATGACCTCAAATCCAGTCATTACTCAAATACAACTGGAGTTTGACATCATGTCTCCTCAGTCCAGGTCCAGTCTGCCTGTTTATCATCTGCTGTGTTCTTTAGCATTAAAAGCTTTGTGAGAGATGTGAAGAAGTGTTTGAAAGCGCTCGGAACCCAAACGTTTCCCAGAAAAACCCTCGTATTCCTGTTTCGTGACATTATTTTATCCAGAGATTCCATGTAAGGTCTCGTACGCCTCCGAGTTCTCCACGCAAATCCCAGTTAATACGCAGTTTTCACTGATTCTCTCTTACGCAGTTCAGTGACACGAAGGTCGAACGACGCAATGACTTAAAGGAAAACGTCTGATCTGTCCATCATTTCCTGATTACTCTGTCCTGAATGGAATTCCCAGCTCTCCACTTTGCTGCGTTTCCGTGTTGTCGGGTATAGCGTTACAGACGGAGAGCGTGCACACACACACACACACACACACACACACACACACTGAGCTCTTTGTGCAGTGGAGTGTGTGTTTGTGTAGTGAAGGTGCTTCCTGATGTCGTTACAGGAATACGAGCTGACATGTGAAAGTGGCGTTTTCTTGGTCGGGTAATTGCAACGAAAACAGAACTTTAACAAACACTTAAAGGCCGCAATACTACACATGTGCCTTTCTGAGGAAACTGCTGATTTATTCACACACACACACACACACACACACACACACACACACACACACACACTTGTGCTACACGGCTGACAGTATAAAGGAACAGGAAACTCGCACCGTACGCAATTCCACAACACATGTTCCAGTTCATGCGGAGGACACGGGGACGGATCGACTCGCCCAGACGTCTGTGGCTCGCAGGAAAACCCTGTTAAGTATGTTTTCACAGCGAGTGCATAATGAGGGTGTCTGGCCTTATAGGCTGGATTACAGGAGACATGAGAGATGAAATAGAGCATTTTATCCCAGACCTCTGCTTCCTCCTTCCTCTCATTCCCATTCATTCTCATCCCTTCATCCCTCATTCTCACTTCCACCACTTCTCTTTCATTTTACAATCAAACCTGCTGATGATGAAGGCGTCAGGGGATAAAGGGTTAAAGAGAGAGAGAGTGTGTGTATACGTCCACATCAGGTGTGTAAGAGTGTGTAAGGGTTTGTCCACATCAGGTGTGTAAGAGTGTGTAAGGGTTTGTCCACATCAGGTGTGTAAGAGTGTGTAACAGTTTGTCCACATCAGGTGTCTTAACCTGTGTGAATTAATCATCATTCATCAACTTCTACAACCGTCAAACCAACAGGAACTCCAAACCGAGTCGAGTCAGTACAGCGAGTCGAGTCAGTATAGCGAGTCGAGTCAGTATAGCGAGTCGAGTCAGTACAGCGAGTCGAGTCAGTATAGCGAGTCGAGTCAGTACAACGATAACTTGACTTATGGAGGAAATGCGGTTGTGAATGCGGTTGAGAATGCGGGCGTGAGCGCGGGTGTGAATGTGGTCGTGAACGCGGGTGTCAGTGCGAGTGTGAACGCGGTCGTGAATGCGGTCGTGAATGCGGTCGAGAACGCGGGCGTGAGCGCGGGTGTGACTGCGGGTGTGAATGCGGGTGTCAGTGCGAGTGTGAAGGCGGTCGTGAATGCGGGTGTGAGCGCGGGCGTGAGCGCAGGTGTCAGTGCGAGTGTGAACGCGGTCGTGAACGCAGTCGTGAATGAGGATGTGAGCGCGGGCCTGAGCCCGCGTGAATGAGGTGTGAGTGCAGGCGAGGCGGGTCGATGAAGTTGAGCGGTTGCTTGTGAGCGAATGGCGTGAGCGGGCTGGGTGTCGGATGCGGTGTGAGCGAAGGAGGGTGAATGCGGAGTGGGATCGTGAGCGAGGTGTGAATGCGGGGTGTGGAGCGTGGGCGTGTAGCGAAGGGTGCGGGCGTTGTGTGACGCTTATGGCGCTTTTGATGCTGTGAAGGGTGTGAGCGCGGAGCGTGAGCGCGGGGGGGGGTGAGCGCGGGTGTGAATGCGGGTGTGAGAGCGGGCGTGATGGGGCGTGGTGTGGGGCGGGTGTTAGCGCGGGTGTGATCGCGGGTGTGAATGAGCGCGGGTGTGAGCGCGGGCGTGAACAAACAACAAACAACAAACAACCGTCTTAAAGGAATCCGGAATAAATTCTTAATTCCACATCAATCCTAAAATCCACATGAAGTGACTTAAAACCAAATAATTATCAAGTCAAATACAAAAAAATACACTTTATTTCTGCCAATTCTGACTTTATTTATTGTAAACACACAACATTTCCCAAAGTAACCCGGAAGTTTGTCTCTGCCGCTGCAGGGACGAGAACTTTACATCTGTCTGGAGTTTTCTACAGGAATCAAGCAAACTGTTTATTTATATATATATTATATATATATATATATATATATATATATATATATATATATTTCTATATTTTTTACAGATGGACATTGTTTCAAAGATTAGACTAAAATGATAGATATAAAGATATCTGTATTTCTCTGATGAGCGAGTCTGCGGTGATGGAAAGCAGAAGGAACCTCGAGAGGAACCGGACTCGAAAGGGAAACTCTTAAACAATACAAAACAATAATCAGTGATAAAACGAAGCAAAATAACTTGCCTGTATGAATTTTATTAACAGGAGTACGGTGGTTTAGTGTTTATCACATTCGCCTCACACCGCCAGGGTCCGGGTTCGATTCCCGTCTCGGCCATGTGTGTGTGGAGTTTGTGCATGTTCTCCCCGTGTCTCAGGGGGTTTTTTTCTCCGGGTTCTCCGGTTTCCTCCCCCGGTCCAAAAACATGCACGGTAGGTTGATTGGCACCTTGGAAAATTGTCCCTGGTGTATGAATGTATGTGTGTGTGTGTGTGTGTGTGTGTTGTGTGTGTGTGTGTGTGATGGGTTGGCATTCCATCCAGGGTGTATCCTGCCTTAATGCCCATAGACGCCTGAGATAGACACAGACTCCCCGTGACCCGAGGGAAGATCGGATAAAGCGATAGAAGATGAATGAAAATGAATGAGATTCGTTACAGCAATAATTCGTTAATATTGTTGTTATTATTATTATTATTATTATTATTAAGTTTTTGTTCTCACTATAACCTGCGGTAGTCGATGCAGGATTATGAATTCTCTGTAATGCCAAGTTAGAGTTATTGTACAGGAGGATGGGTTCAAGAGTGATCTCTCTCTCTCTCTCTCTCTCTCTCTCTCTCTCTCTCTCTCTCTCTCTCTCCTTCCGTTCAGATCAAGCGTTCCCTTTTTGGCAGCTGCTATAATAACAGTCATAAGCGTTTATGTGCTGGCGTGCTTGCATATGGCCCTGATCAGCATCGCGACTGGCCGCCCAGGATCGTCTTACCGATGAGTAATTTGGGCCGCCACGGCCTCTGATTCCACCTCATTTTCTGCCCCCCCCCCCCTCTCTATTCCCTACCCCCTTTCTGCTTTCATACCCCCCCCCTCTTTATTTCTCTACATAGTTATCCACTCACATTGTGTACATCTCCTGGCGTTGGAGCCAAAAACACCTCCATGCGAAGCAGCTGCTATTATTTTTTGTGCATAGTTTGCCTAGCGTAGTGTAGCATAGCACCCTCATCAGCGCCTGTGATTGGAGGCCATCTATCATATCCGAGGCAGCGTGGCCGTTGTGTGTGTGTGTGTGTGTGTGTGTGTGTGTGTGTGTGTCGGGGGGGTCACGCTGGTGCTTGGCCTCAAGTGCACTCAACACGCTCGTAAACAGATTAAAGGTGCGGTGCGGTGGGTCTCGTCTCGTTCGCCCCGAAGCCCGTTAATCACCAAACGCATTCGCATCAGTTTCTCTGTGTTTAAAGCCAATTTTATACTAAATGATTTATAAAGTTTATAGACAGTCGAGCGTGCGGTTCTGCTGGAGATTATTATGTTGTTGTTTTTGCTCTTTTCATTTTACTTTTAGTTTGTGTGAAACTTTGTATGATTTTAGTTTTTATGAGTTTTCGTCCCGTTCATGCTATTTTTAATCTAGTCAATGTTTAGTCAAGTCTTAGCAACTGAGCGATTGAGGGTTAAGGGCCGTGCTTAAGGGCCCACTAGTGGTGGTGGTGGTGGTGGGAATTGAACTTGCGATTGAGGGGTCAATGTCAAAACCTCCTCCCTTCCTAGTCTTTCATTCATTCATTCATTCATTCATCTTCTAAGCGCTTCTAGCGCTTTATCTTCGGGCCTCAGGCGTCTATGGGCATTAAGGCAGGATACACTGGATGGAATGCCAACAAACCCATCGCAGGGCAACACACACACACACACACACACACACACACACACACACACACACACACACACATTCATACACTAGGGACAATTTTCCAAGGTGCCAATCAACCTACCGTGCATGTTTTTGGACCGGGGGAGGAAACCGGAGAACCCGGAGAAAAAACCCCTGAGGCACGGGGAGAACATGCACAAACTCCACACACACATGGCCGAGACGGGAATCGAACCCGGACCCTGGCGGTGTGAGGCGAACGTGTTAAACACTAAACCACCGTGACCCACTCCTTCCTAGTCTTATTTTAGTCAATAAAAAGTGTATTTTAGTCTATTTTTATTAATGCAATCAATATTATATAAGTACCAGGCTGTGTATATTAAAGCATAATTTATCAAAATCAGTTATATAATTTTATTATAGTTACTGTATAGTCTCAACAATACCTCCATTATAGATACGGACGACACTTTAAATTTATTCATGTAAATATTTATTTATTTATTTATTTGACCAAACTAACAAAGTACACACACAAACTTAAACCAAATAAACAAAAATGATAAATATAATTAAATTGCATCTCATAACAAGAAAAAATTTATTGTTTCCAATGTAACTTTTTGTTTGTTTGTTTGTTTATTGTCGTCTTCTAAATAAAGTGGGGGGGGGGGGTTGAAGAAAAGACCTAATTTTAAAGTGTAGCTTTTATTTTGTAAGTCGTATTTAGTCTCATATTCGTCAGCAGTATTGCATCATACATTCAGTTATAGCCGTGGTCACATGACCGGTATTTAGGTCGTGTCTCGTCTCGTTTTCGTCACGTGGTAAAGGTTCGTTAATGATGATATTTAATCAGAATATTTAATCTGGATGTAAAAATTAAAACCAGACACTTGTTTTATTATTGATATTTTGTTTATGGATGGACAGACAGACAGATGGCTTTGTGGAAGAAAGCAAATAAACAAACAGAATGTTTGTATTCTGATAATTATCATATTTACAGATTAGTGTACCGAATATATCATTTATATCATTTATAATTCATTGTTTAAATTTGATTTAAAAAAAAACAATCATCTGTAACCTCTTTGATCTGTATGTACATCAAACATCTGTAACCTCTTTGATCTGTATGTACATCAAACATCTGTAACCTCTTTGATCTGTATGTACATAAAAATTAGCCAATTAAATCACTGATTGATTATTGACTTAATGATTTGATAAACAAGTGTTTATTTACACCAGTGTGGAACATCCAGAACATCCGACCAGAAGACTGGAGGACCTTATAATGCGGAATAGGAAGTTCACAGAGGAGTGCGTGGACATCTTATAGTCACGTGTCCAAAAACCTTTAGCAGCGATGTAGTGCTCTTGGAGCAGAGGGGTTATAAGGGCCTTGCTCAAGGGCCCGACAAATGGCGGCTTTGCTGCATTTGATCCTAAAACTCGATCGGAGCGTTTCCCCTTAATCCCTGTATAGTGTTTATTGTAGTGTATGTGAGCGCTGCACTGTTTGGATTCTCCGTCTCACAGGAAGTGGTCAGTGCGATGAGGACACGGCGTTCCCGAACGTAATGTTATTAGAATGGGATTGGGAATGTTTGGGTATAGCGTTACATTTTATTGAAAGTGTTTTCGCTGTTCGGGGTTGCGCTTCCTCTCCTCACAACGCTGCCAGTAAACGTGTCTCGCTCAGCTGGAGATGGAGATGGCGCTGATCCGAAACTCCCCACTGTATCTCACAATTACAAATGAGCAGGAATCTGATCCGGGCTCGTAACAAGATCTGGGAATTAGGACGGGAATTAGGACTGGTTTAGGAGCAGTAGATGTTTATACAGAGAGAGCGGATTGTGTTCTTTTGTGCTGGGATTTATTTGATTATACTTTCATTACGTTATTACGTTTAGCTGTGTGTGTGTGTGTGTGTGTGTGTGTGTGTGTGTGTGTGTGTGTGTGTGTGTGTGTGTGTGTGTGTGTGTGTGTGTGTGTGTGTGTGTAAGATGTGGTTTTATGGAGTCGTGTGTTTATTCCTGGATTATGGGGTTTTTTGGGGGGTCTGTTTTGGCAACATGGATTTTGTGGCCTTTGGCTTCTGTAATGGTTTTAGTTTTTCACTTCATGTGAGATTTGTGTAGAAACGATCGACTCGTCAACGTCGATTTATTTCATTCATCTTTTTATGGGCGATTTTTCTCCTTTTTTTCTTTTTCACCTTCTCAAGTCTGTTTCTCCAGTTTATTATCCCAGTATTCCCATTCCCTTCCTCTCCCAGTCCCCTTTATCCCCCTCTCTATCACCCGGTCCCCCTTATCCCTCTCTCCTTCACCCAGTCCCTTTATCCCTCTCTCCTACACCCAGTCCCTTTATCCCTCTCTCCTACACCCAGTCCCCTTATCCCTCTCTCCTACACCCAGTCCCCCTTATCCCTCTATCCTACACCCAGTCCCTTTATCCCTCTATCCTACACCCAGTCCCTTTATCCCTCTCTCCTACACCCAGTCCCTCCTTATCCCTCTCTCCTACACCCGGTCCCCCTTATCCCTCTCTCCTACACCCAGGTCCCCTTTATCCCTCCCTCTCCTACACCCAGTCCCCCTTATCCCTCTCTCCTACACCAGGTCCCCTTTATCCCTCTCTCCTACACCCAGTCCCCCTTATCCCTCTCTCCTACACCCGGTCCCCTTTATCCCTCTCTCCTACACCCAGTCCCCCTTATCCCTCTCTCCTACACCCGGTCCCCTTTATCCCTCTCTCCTACACCCGGTCCCCCTTATCCCTCTCTCCTACACCCAGTCCCTTTATCCCTCTCTCCTACACCCAGTCCCTTTATCCCTCTCTCCTACACCCAGTCCCCTTATCCCTCTCTCCTACACCCAGTCCCTTTATCCCTCTATCCTACACCCAGTCCCTTTATCCCTCTATCCTACACCCAGTCCCTTTATCCCTCTATCCTACACCCAGTCCCTTTATCCCTCTATCCTACACCCAGTCCCTTTATCCCTCTATCCTACACCCAGTCCCTTTATCCCTCTATCCTACACCCAGTCCCTTTATCCCTCTATCCTACACCCAGTCCCTTTATCCCTCTATCCTACACCCAGTCCCTCCCTTACTCCTCCCTCTTTATCCCTATCCTGCACCCAGTCCCTTTATCCCTCTCTCCGGTCCCTCCCTTATCCCTCTCTCCTACACCCAGTCCCTTTATCCCTCTATCCTGCACCCGGTCCCCCTTAACCCTCTCTCTATCACCCGGTCCCCTTATCCCTCTTTCTTACACCTAGTCTCTTTGTCTGTCCCCTCTTTCCTCAGTCCCTTTATCCCTCTCTCCTCCATAGAGTCCCCCTTTTCCAGTCCCATCACTTTCTCAAAAATCAGCAAACCTCTTTTGTTTGTTTTCCCCTTCCAATTTTATTCCCTCGCTCTCTG
>JACRUU010000015.1:4004121-4016621 GCA_030449085.1 Kryptopterus vitreolus | reverse complement strand
ATGATAGGATATATGGCTGTTTGAAAGGCTTGGGCGAGTTCCACGCCGATGCGGCGGAGGCTTCGGACGTCTCCTGTTGTGGTCGGCTCGGGCCGCGGGGACGTTTCCACGCTCGCTCCTTCGCTTTCGGGAGCTTCTGCTTTCCATCATTCCCCTGTCACTCACCTTTTCATCACCAAGGTTTCTGCTCAGACACGAGCACGCGGTCACGCCATGCGTCCTTGAGCCCCGGGGCGAACGGAGGACGTGTGGTGTCCATGTCCTCTCCGGATCTCCTCGTGAGGTTTAATACTACATTTCACCGCATTTCCTCCATTACAAACTTTTCTCCAGATCTTCACTTCCTCTCCTATAAGTTCTGCTTTGTGTTTTAAGGGTTTTGCTGAAGAGCCCGGCTGTGGCTGCGTAGTGGTGCTGGGATTTGAACTCACAGCAATCAGAAGTTCAAACTTACAGTGTGATCTGTGGAGCTCACAGCATTGCATTTCTGTTCTTGAAGGTCATGGGTTCAAATCCCTTCTGTAAAAGGTGTGAATGTCTGTAATCACCTGATGGTCATATGTTATAGGAACAAAAGTATTGTGACCCCTCACTTTTCCATCCACATGTGCTTGTTGGTGGAACGTGATTGGATTTGGTGGTGTAAAATTTACGCTTCATTTCAACTCAAATCAGTTCCACCCAAACTACAAAAACACACGAAAATCCATCCCATATACAGAACCGCTCTAAGTCAAGGTTAAGGATCTGTGTTAATGAAGGTCATGGGTTCGAGTCCCGGTATCACCGAGCTGCCCCTCATGAGGAGTTTGAGCGAGACCATGTGCTCCAGAAACATCGCTGCCCCCCCCACATCGCCGGAATATTCCTCATTGTTTATTCCACGCATTACCTCATTTCCCACTTTCCCATTTCATGCTACGTCATTCCCGGCTAGCGGCGTGCAAATTCGCTGCAAAACGTCCTGCAGATTGATGGAGTTTGACGAGGGTTGGTGAGCGAGGAAGCTCGGTTTGATCCGCTCGGTCCTGCAGGAACGTTCTCTAAATACGAAACAACATCGTTCAGCGATGATGTCACGCGCAATTCCAACGCCGTCCGATCCAACACGGCGTCTGCGATCTCGCCGTGTTCTCCTGGCTGCGTGGTGTTTCCCGCCTCCCGCTCGCTGTGGAGTGTTTGTGTACGCTCCTGCTCTCGGTGAGGTCATGCCTCCACTTTCATTTAGATTTAACATGACATGTAGTGTGGGCAGAGTTTATAAATAACAGCGCACTGTTCCAGGTGCCCAGCTCAATCAGACTCGCTCGTCCTGTAGGAGGTCAGACCTTTTCCCCACTTTTCATTACCGCCCTCCCGACCTCCGCTGCAGCGCGACGCACAGCGGTTCCTGTCTGCCCCGTTCAGCACACTCGGGGTAACGAGAGACGGTTCTGCGGGGGCAACAGAAAAAACACACACCAGTACCCGTTAAAACAAAACTCCTCTTCAGCAGCCAGCGCTCTGCTAATGCCATTTAAACCTGGTGCGCTCATACTTGTGCTGTGGTGAAGCGTGCAGATGTTTTCTGCGTGCTCCTCGGGTTTCGGCTGGTGGGATGAGACGTGGGTGTTTGGGTGCGAGTGTTTTTTTTCCCCTGTGGTCCTGGTGTGTCTGAACTTTCGCTCCGGTCTCTCGGGGCACATCGCACCTGTGTGTATCTGGGGCGAGGTGGGAGTCTGGAGTACATGACGGACGGAAACGCTCACTTTTCCACACGCTCTGACTTCATACATCATCACAATCCTCTCCCATCCATAAAGGGACATAAAGGGACCCGAGTGAAGGTCCGGTGATGAACCCATTAAACAGTCGGAGGCTGCCGTGACTTCCGATTGGTGGGAAACAAAGCGCCGCTGCCAGAAATGAGTTTGGCATGTTTGTGAACAAAAGATGGGTTTTGAACCCACACCCTGAGTTCGCTGTGAGCGAGGAGAACGTTGGAGTTCCACATGCCAGTTCTGTTACTGCGTTTTCATCCCATAAAAAGCGTCCTTATCCACACTTACATCTCACCAATTCAGGGTTAAGTTCCTTCCTGAAGTTCCCATTGACATCTTAGTGGTGACGATGGTGGGATTTGAACCTCCTGGTCCAAAGCCGTAACTACTGAGCTCGCATCCCCAAAAGTGTGTAGCGTTTTATGATGAAAGAATGTTTACAGATCAGCAACCTCGGCAAAACCCAGAAGGACCTCCATCTCACCCCAAAATCATCTACAGATGTCACCATTAAGAAGACGCATTTCTTCCCACCGATCTCCGCCAAATCCCGCAGGACCTTTTTTCACAATTTAAATACATGCGTTGTACTTAACAGAATATCCACCAGATGGCGCATGGAATGACACATTAGCCAGAAAATGTCCTTAAACACTTTTCAATTATTCTGATAAATTATTAACTGCATTAAAGTTTGTAATAACGAGAAAACATCCTCAATAAAATATACATTTTGTCCCAGAGAAAATTATTATTATTATTATTATTATTATTATTATTATTAAGTCCCGGGATCCATTATTTCCCTGATGCGACATCTATAGATGAAAAATCCTGTTAACAGGGAAAGTGTACGAGAAGATAATCCGAGAAAAAAGTGTCGATGAGCATCGCAGGTCATTAATGCAAACTCCAAGCTGCCACTCCTGGGCCCCTGCGCGAGGCCTTTCAACCCTATAGTGGGTCAGTTGTGTGAATGAGATAAATGTAAGCTGCTCTGCATAATGATTTTCTCCAAATGCTGTAAATGTAAACGGATTTTCTTCAAATGATGGATAAAAACATTCCTACAAAAAATGATGTATAGAGGAAATGATTTGGAATACAAACAAAAATACTGTCTTGTGGGTCGGAGCAGTAATTCGGCCCCTGTGGGACTTACTGAGGAACCCACACGCAGGTTCTGATCTCACTCCAAACATGTCATCAGTTTATACATTATATTAAAATATAAAAACTACAGTATCATTTTTAGAGATTGAGATTCATTTCTTTTTCATTTTGATTTCTTGAATTCTTGAAATGTATTTTTTGGCAAAAGAATTAGCATTTTTAGCCCCGCCCCTTTTACTGCACAAATCACGTTGCGGCATTTTGGGGTTTTTTTCCTTCTTCAAAGCATCTTTTCTGTCTCTCCAAAGTCTTTGTAAACTCACTGCTCTCATTAAAGTATGAATGTATGTGTAGATGTGACATGGCAGCTGCAGCCTCGGGAGATGAGCCGTGAAGATGGAATTGCTCTCCATGCTCTCCTCAAAAACCCTTCCATGTAAAATATGTTTAGCAGACAATCCTAAAAGGGATTTTTGATTTAGCATCGAAGTCTAGAAATTGGATCTCCAGTATTGGTGATCCAGAGAGAACAAGATGAGACACACACACACACACACACACACTCTCCTGGGCCAAATCCTGACGTCCTACGCTATTCCTTCTTCGCTCCTTGTCTGGTTCTAACGGATCAGGATCAGCATTCCATGTGATCCATCATCATGGTGAATGTTCCTCAGGAAGCTGAGGAGAAACACTACACCGTGCCTTCGGAGCAAGACGCCTCGCACAAGATTCTCCTACAGCTAAAGTCGTTCTGCAGCGCCTGGTACCGCTAAACATCCGGCTGCAGCGTAACGTAGACTCGGAGCGAAGGAGAGAAATAAAAACGGGAGCGCTGGAAAACAAAAGCAGATGAAAACAGTCGAGAGGAGAAATCTGGAAAAGCCATCGGCCCCCAGACTCCCAATTAAGGATGCAGTTATGGAAACATTGAGCCTATATATATCATATAAGTGGTTAATTTGAGAACTGATCTTCACTGCACGTCGTTTATGCAGGTAGAAGGAAAACAAGGCCGTGGAATCGACAGGAATTCTGTGGGTTTTTTCACCAGAATTCATATCAACAATCTGAAGGTTTTTCTCTAAAAGACTCTTTATACATCAAAGAATCCCTTTCCTTCTTATTTCTCTGTTGTAAAGGCGTTCAGAGGTTCCCCGGGTACTGATGGGTTCTTTTCTTTCTCTCTGTAAATATTTATGATTAAATGCTTTACACACACACACACACACACACACACACACACTTGGTGGACCAAAGCTTTGAGGGATCTCTAATCATCAGAACCTCGTTTTATGAGCATCTTTCAGTTTATTTATTATATTTACACAAGACTTGAATGAACTGTATTTATTAAGGCGAGGAGCAGTAGATGGTGTTTGGGATTCGAGCCCACAACATCCTGATTAGTGGTCTGATCAGAGTGTGGCACTGTTGGTAGGTGTTCTCGTGTGCATTGTCTTTACTTGTTGGTGGTAGCTTTGTGATAAGGCATTGGATTTTGTATCCATAAGGTTATGAGTTCAAATCCCATGCTGCTAGGAACCAGTAGATCAAAAAAAATCAAAGCAGAACTTTTGCTTTTCGTATCTTATTATTGTATCGTGTCTTAAAAGCCTAAAAATAAAAAAGAGGAGTTTCACCTCATAACCTGCTGTGTGTTACTGGAAATAAAATAAGAGGTAAAGATAAAGAGCTTTTACTTGTCGCGTGAACGTTACACTACAGTGATATTGTTATCGTATATTGAAGCCATGCTTTTTCTTCTTCAACACTTAAATCAGAAGGTTGTGAGTTCGAATCCCAGCACAACCAAGATGTCACCAGTGCGTTCTAGTTTTTAGATGAACTGGGTGCTGCAGGATCATTACATCATCGTTTATGAACTTGTAGAAACAGCCATGATACAAAGCCCCTTGAACACAGGGCCTCGCTCAAGGGCCCCAAAGTAAGGTACAGAGAGCTAAAACTGGAGACTCCTTCCACAGAAAAGTCGACAGTTGCGTTTGTTTATAGAATGTAAAGGTGTTTTCTATAGTGAAATTCATTCTTCACATTTACCAGATATTAAACAGACCCTCTTGGAACGCCAAGGGTTAAGGGCCTGGCTTGAGGGCCCCTAAGCGTGGCAGTTCTTTGGCTTGAAAGAGCGGATCATACGGAGGAGTAACCCCGAGCCTTGGAGGTCAGTGGAGGTCAGATGTAGCAGGAGTTCTGGGTTTATTGTAAGAGAGAAGGTCGAGTATGTAGGTGTGATCACACATGGTCCTCTGATGGCTTGAGCAGGTGTGTGTGTGTGTGTGTGTGTGTGTGTGTGTGTGTGTGTGTGTGTGTGTGAGGGGATGAGGAAAATCGGAGTAGCAGTTTTTGGCCTTCCTCCTCCTCCTCGTCTATGATCCCACTTGGCGCGGCTGGAAGCATAAACGCACTAATGATCCCACCTGGCAGCTAAACAGCTCTGTCTGTGTGTGTTTCCCTGATGCATTAGCTAACATTCTTGCCTTGACATTCCTTTGTCTGACGAGCGCCGGGATCGGACCGAGGGAGGAAAAACAAATAGCGCTCGATGACACACTCCGTCTTTTTCTCTCTCTGTGTGTCTCTCTTTTTAGCCGACAGGAGCGAGAGTATCCGAGCCTGTATCGCTTTGGGCAGGAGAAATAAAAAAAACACACACTTTCCACATATGCACTTCAATGGAAAAGGGTTTATACAGTGTGGCTCCCCAGACTCCAATTCCTCCGCAGTACAGCTCGATTCAGTGAATTGTCCAATACATAGTTCAAATAGCTCTGCTAAATACTTGTCGTTTTTCCTTTTTTCCTTCTTTCTTTTTTTTATTTTATTTTTACACATCTGCGATTGCGATCGGAGTTTTTCTTTCCTTTTTTCCCTTCCTTTCCTCGTCCTGCTGCAGGAAATAAGGTCGCTCATAAATGCGGAATATGCTGAAGGGGGGGTGGGGGTAGGTGGGGGTCGGGTGGGTGGGGGGTGGGGGTCGGGTGGGGGTCGGGTGGGGGTACGCTGCTCAGAAAGGTTGTCGTCCCTTTGGGAAAATCGATCCAATAATCCCGAATCCAGTTCATGTGCACGCTGGACGCTGGAGGGATCAAAGGTCTCTGTACGTGCACTAAATGGAGAGTTCCTCCGGAAAGCCTTTGATGCTGGGGGTCTCCCTGACGCGCCTCCAGGGGCCCGTGCGATGTGCGTAACGTTTTGCGCAGATGCCCGTGAATGACGGGGTGACGATGCTGAGTGACACATGTCTGAGTGTTTACGTTAACTCTACACTGTACCGCAATTCTTACTGTGACTGAATACCGGATTCTGATTGGCCGGGAAGCAGGAGTTTATTTATCTACATGTTTTTAAGTAACGTTACAAATTCAGATTTTAATTTATTAACAAGTGACGGCTTTATAAACATAAATACACAAATAATAAACAGTACATTGTAAATATATCTATAATATAATGTATATATCTCTCGCTCATGGAAAGAAAACATGTTTTTTTTACTTTTTCTGTAAATGTTGTTTTCATAACGACATCGTAAATCTAAAGCCTGATCAAATCTTAATTATTAATAACAAACGTTTATTATTAAATACAATTAACATTATTATATTATACAAATATAAATCATTTCAAAAGATCTCTGTCTTTGTTGGGATGTCTGTAAAAATATTAAATATTTCTTTCTTTCTTTTTCTTTCTCTCGCTTTTTCTTTTTCCTTTTCTTTCTTTTTATTCTTCCTTTCTCTCTTTTTCGTTCTTTCTTTTTTATTTTTATCCTTCCTACTTTTTTCTTTCTTTCTTTCTATTTCTTTCTCTCTTTTTACTTTCTTTCCTTCCTACTTTATTACTTTCTTCCTTTCTTTTTTCCTTTTTTTCTTTCTTTCTTTCTTTCTTTCTTTCTTTCTTTCTTTCTTTCTTTCTTTCTTTCTTTCTTTCTTTATTTTTCTTTCTTTCTTCTTTCTTTCTCTTTCTTTCTTTCTTTCTCTCTTTTTTCTTTCTTCTTTCTTTCTTTCTTTCTTTTTTCTTTCTTTCTTTCTTTCTTTTTTCTTTCTTTCTTTCTTTCTTTCTCTCTTTTTACTTTCTCTCTTTCCTTCCTTCCTTTCCTTCCTTCCTTCCCTCCTTCCCTTCTCTAAGTTAAGTTATGTTTATTTTCCTCCTCGTGAGATTGTACTTGTGTACATATAAAACACTGGTGTTGTATTTACAGAAGGAGTCTCCAGTGTCAGAGTTGTTTGGATGTTTTGTTCACTTTCTCCTGTAACGGTGAAACACTGATGTTTATTTCAGACTCTTGTGTTATTCTTATTGAAACTCGGATAAACTCGAATTCCTTACAAGGAAAAACATTCAATTCTATCAAAATCAAGAGTTACAGTTTTTACACTGAATAAAATCTCCTGTAAAATCCCCAAACCAGAGAAATAATAATAATAATAATAATAATAATAATAATAATAATAATAATCAGTGCGCGGATTTGGAGTTTCCCACGCTTCCATACGCCGAGACAGAAATACAGCGTGCCGGGTTTGTAACGGGAACCATTTTCCTTATGGAATAAAGCTATATGTGTTTTCCTGGTGAGGAAGGTCATGTGACCTGACCAGCCGTGATTAACACACGCGTGTGTTTAACACCAGATCCCCTGATTTTCAGGCTTTTGACATTTTTTTCCTTCTTCATATTTATAGAGTCTTTACTTTTGCACTACTCGGGTTGCAGAGACGACTCCTGCCTGTGCTCTGGAAATTCGTGAGGCTCGGTGTGTGTGGGTGTGTGTGTGTGTGGTTGTGTGTGTGTGTGTGGTGTGTATGCGCTATATTTACACTGCATTTACAGGATTTAATAGCATGTTCCCCCTCTGATTGGAAAGGGTGGTTTTGATTTGCGAGCTGCTCGGACGGTAATTGTAAGCTTCCATCGCAGGTTCGGTGTGGACACGGACGCATGTTCCAGCCATTATTCACCATGTTCAGCACCAGGAACTGGAACTAAAAACGCTGCTCGGCCGCGTGTCTGTTTTCCATATTTATACCTGTTCCTCGCAGTGGAAGCTGTTTGGGATGGAGCGCGGTTTTGCCAGGACGCTCCTCGTCATTCCTCGCCATGATTTGTCTTAGCGAGGCGCATTCTTCAGACAAACAGAGAGAGAAATTGGAATTAATGTTCCATAACTCCATCCAGAGCCGGAATACCGGGAGAATTTTCCCCTCTCGTTCTGGAATGAATTCATTTCCATCTAATTGAAGGAAAGCGCAGGTTTTTTTTTTCCGATCCAAGCTTGATTTATTTATCCGTGTTAAAAGCGGAGGGCAGCGTGCTGGCGTTCCTTCTCCCAAACGTCTATACGCCTTTCTATGATTGTGAAAAGTTGGATTTATGAAACCACTTCAAGTGAAGAGCAGGAATTTGTCCTGACTGGCTGGGAGTGAGTGGTGGAGTGATCGAGTGATAGTGGTAGAGTGGTGAAGTGGTGGAGTGATCGAGTGGTAGAGTGATCGAGTGGTGGAGTGATCAAGTGGTAGAGTGGTGGAGAGATAGTGGCGGAGTGATGTAGTGATGTAGTGGTGGTAGAGTGGTGAGTTTGAGTGGTGGAGTGATCGAGTGGTAGAGTGGTGATGTCTAGTGGTGGGGAGTGATGTAGGGAGAGTGGTGGGGTGAGAGTGGTGATCGGGGATTGATGTTGTGGTAGAGAGAGTGATGGAGTGTGATCGAGTGGTCTAGAGTGGTCGAGTGGATGGAGTGATTGGAGTGGTGTGAGTGGTGGAGTGGACCGGTGGTAGTGTTTGTGAGGTCGCTCGAGTGGGTGGAGTGATCGGTGGTGGTGAAGGATGTGGTGAGTTCTGGGATGTGGTGGTGGAGAGTGGGGGAGGGAGGTTGTGGGGGAGTGATCTGGGGAGGGAGGGGTGGGAGTGGTGGAGTGGTCGAGTGGTGGATCGAGTGGTGGAGTGATCGAGTGGTAGAGTGGTGGAGTGATCGAGTGGTGGAGTGGTGGAGTGATGTTGATGGAGTGGTAGAGTGATGTAGAGTGATGTAGTGATGGAGTGATGGAGTGGTAGAGTGATGGAGTGGTGGATCCGAGCGCTCGTCTGTGTGTTAGTGTAAAGCGCTGTGAACCTGCGGATCATTAATGCGGATAATTTTACCAAAACAATTAAATTTTGGTAAATTACAGGTTTTGTGTCGCAGCGTCGCGGCTTTCCTGCACTGCAGCGTCGCAACTTTCCTGCACTGCAGCGTCGCAACTTTCCCGTACTGCATCGTCGCGGCTTTCCCGCACTGCAGCGTCGCAACTTTCCCGCACTGCATCGTCGCGGCTTTCCCGTACTGCAGCGTCGCAACTTTCCCGCACTGCATCGTCGCGGCTTTCCCGCACTGCAGCGTCGCAACTTTCCCGCACTGCATCGTCGCGGCTTTCCCGCACTGCAGCGTCGCAACTTTCCCGCACTGCATCGTCGCGGCTTTCCCGCACTGCAGCGTCGCAACTTTCCCGCACTGCATCGTCGCGGCTTTCCCGCACTGCAGCGTCGCAACTTTCCCGCACTGCATCGTCGCGGCTTTCCCGCACTGCAGCGTCGTGGCTTTCCCGCACTGCATCGTCGCGGCTTTCCCGCACTGCAGCGTCGCAACTTTCCCGCACTGCATCGTCGCGGCTTTCCCGCACTGCAGCGTCGCGGCTTTGAGTTACATTTGCAGCATTTGGCAGACGTCCTTATCCAGAGCGACTTACAACTCAGCAATTGAGGGTTAAGGGCCTTGCTCAAGGGACCCACTAGTGGCGGTGGGGGGGTTTGAACCTGTGATCTTTTGGTCCAGAGTCCAACACCTTAACCACTGGGCTACACACCTCTTTCTTTCTTTCTTTCTTTCTTTCCTTCCTACTTTTTTCTGATTTCCATTTACTTTTTCCCCCCTTTCTTTTTTTCCTTTCTTTCTTTCTATCTGTCTTTCTTGCTTGCTTGCTTTCTTTCTTTATTTTTATTCTTCCTTTCTCTCTCTTTCATTGTTTCTTTCTTCCTTTTTCTTTCTTTCCTTCCTTTCTTTTTCTTTCCGTTTTTCATTTACTTTTTTTTCTTTCTTTTTCCTTTCTTTTTATCTGTCTTCCACTCTCTCTTTTTCTTTCTTCCTTTTGTCTTTCTTTTCCTTGACGTCTTTTTTTCTCTCTCTCTCTCTCTCTCATAGCCGTTTTACGGAGGAGTTTCCGTCTGAGTAAACGAGGGAAGAAGACGAATAAGTCGATGTACGAGTGTAAGAAGAGCGATCAGTACGACGCGGCCGACGTTCCCACGTATGAGGAAGTTTGCTCCGTACAGTCGCGCTCCGGGGGCCAAACACAGACTCGTCATCCTGGTCGGTAAGTGCTGCTATTCTACATCTATATACACCCCCCCCCCCCCCCGGATCCCCATACCCTATATAACATTTATACAGCAGAGCAGGGGGGATTTAAACTCATAACCCTCCCCCCTTCTCCCAGGCCCTTAACCCTGTATCTGCTCAGTTGTGTGAATGAGACTGATGTGATTGGCTCGGGAGAAGGATATCTGTCCAAATATAATAAAACCTGGACTTTTAATCAGTAGGTGTTTAGATCAAATCCCAACACATCCACAACTGGGCTAGGATCTTATCCCTCCGCTGCTCATTTATATAACTGATCCCATAGTAAATGTACATATAGTGGGTTCGATGATACATGATGCAGTGCTACCAGAGCACAGAATGTTAAGGGCCTTTCTCAGGGGCCCCAACTGTGGCAGCTTTGCAATCCTAGTGTTTGAACCGCTAACATTCCGAGCAGTAATGTCGAGCCTGATCCACTGAGCTCACCTTCCACACTTTAAGATCTTTAAGATGATAATCAGAAGGTGGTAAGTTCAAATCCCAAACCAGTTAAGACACCGATATTGGGTTAAAGGGTCTTGATCAAGAGTGTCAGCATGGTACTGATGGGGCTTGAAACCCACAACCCTCTGAGCAGAAACCCAGAGCTTTAACCGCTGAGAATCCATCACAAGGTTGCGTGTTCAAATCCCAGAACAATCAAGATGCAAATATGAGGCTTTTGAGGGAGGAATTTGAACTCTGAACATCTCCATTCGAGCCGTAACCCCTGAACCACCGCTGGGATTGGAACCACCCTGAACCACCGCTGGGATTGGAACTCATGCCTTCCCTGAAAAGACAGAAGCGATAACGTAAGGCAGAAGCGTTTAGCCGTGAGTGGATAAAATAGTGGTTGAGATTTATACGAGGTTTTCTTTAGCGGCGGGTCACGGCGGGTCGTTACCTCGTTACCGCTCGGTTCGCCGGAGCGTATGGACTTTATCACGGCCCGTCCGCGCGCTCTCGTCACGACGCCCCAATTACACCTCTGCTATTGCAGTCAAGCTAATGCAAATATTTTCAATTATCTGTGATGATGTGGAGGACGATGTCATGGCCCGTGTCAGCGCTGACGAAGCAAAGACCCTCGCCGTCCGCCGCCGTCCGCCGCCGCGTGTTTGCTCTGGGTTTATTTCAGCATGCTGTTCTGTCCCGGGAGATCAACCTTCTTACTTTTCCTGCACCCTGTTTTCTTTTCCTCCCCCCTTTATTTTTCTTCTCTTTTTTCCCTCCGTTATTGTTCCTGTCTTTCAGGGTTTCTCCATCCTGTCGTTTTTTTTTTCGTTTTATTTTGGTACTGAATGTATTTCTTTGTCTCGCTTTTTCTCTTCATCATTCATTCTTCATGTCGCCATTATTTCTGAATTCTGATCCTTTGGTTGAATAACTTCCCGTTTTTTCCCGTTCTTCTATTCTTTCTTCTCCTCCTTCGTCTCGGATTCTTTTCTTTTCTTTCATTATTTAAAGGGGAAACTTTTTAACTGTTTCTCTCAAACAAACGTGTGAATAAACACAGATCTCACTCGCTTACGCCCTCAAAAGTATTTGGACACCCGCCTTTTTCAGTGTGTGTTCAAACACTCCATCCCCGTCTTCAGGGTGCAGTGGAAGATCCACCATACTCCACCATCACCTCACCTCCCCATCACCTCCCCAGCGCCTACCAGGCAACGCCCCATCACCTCCACCTCAAGCCACCAGCACGCCCCAGCACCGAACAGCCAGACGCACCAGCACGCCCCAGGCACCGCCACCGCCCCAGCACGCCCCGCCCGCATCAGCACCGCCCAAGCGGACAGACCACCAGCAACGCCACAGCACCGCCACCAGCACCGCCACAGCCAACGCCACCAGCAACGCCCCAGCACCGAACCAAGCAACGCCGACCAGCACCGCCCCTAGCCGCCACAGCACAGAAACGCGAACATAGAAAAGAAAAAGAGACAGCACAGAGCCCAGGCAACGCGACCCAGAGCGACCACCAGAACCTCCCAATAAACTACAACAAGCAATCCACCAATAACCTCCCCCCATAAACTCCACCATCACCTCCACCATCACCACCACCATCACCTCCACCATCACCTCCACCATCACCTCCCCATCCTCCACCATCACCTCCACCATCACCTCCACCATCCTCCACCATCACCTCCACCATCACCTCCACCATCACCTTCCCATCACCTCCCCATCGCCTCCACCATCACCTCCACCATCACC
>JACRUU010000015.1:3988274-3992779 GCA_030449085.1 Kryptopterus vitreolus | reverse complement strand
GGATAGGGATAGTATTGGGATATGGATAGCATTGGGATAGGGATAGTATTGGGATAGGGATAGTATTGGGATAGGGATAGTATTGGGATAGGGATAGTATTGGGATAGGGATAGTATTGGGATAGGGATAGTATTGGGATAGGGATAGTATTGGGATAGGGATAGTATTGGGATAGGGATAGCATTGGGATAGGGATAGCATTGGGATATGGATAGCATTGGGATAGGGATAGCATTGGGATAGGGATAGTAGCATTGGGATAGGGATAGTATGGGATAGGGATAGCAGGGATAGTATTGGGATATGGATAGCATTGGGATAGGGATAGCATTGGGATAGGGATAGCATTGGGATAGGGATAGCATTGGGATAGGGATAGCATTGGGATAGGGATAGCATTGGGATAGGGATAGCATTGGGATAGGGATAGCATTGGGATAGGGATAGTAATGGGATAGGGATAGTATTGGGATAGGGATAGTATTGGGATAGGGATAGTATTGGGATAGGGATAGTATTGGGATAGGGATAGTATTGGGATAGGGATAGTATTGGGATAGGGATAGTATTGGGATAGGGATATTGGGATAGGGTAGATAGGGGATGGGATATATGGGATAGCATTGGGATAGGGATAGTATTGGGATAGGGATAGTATTGGGATAGGGATAGTATTGGGATAGGGATAGTATTGGGACCAAGGATGGGACACGGGTGGGAAAAGGGATAAGGAGAGGGTAAAGATGGAGACTGGGAGTATGTTTGAGGATTGGTTGAGGATTGGGACAGAGACAGGATGAAAAATGTTGCGAGCGGGTTGGTGTCAGTGACGGGACAGAAATGGGGACGAGGAGGAGATGTGTATAGTGTTGGGGATGAGGACAGGGAATGGAAGATGGAGATGAAGATCAGAGATGGGGAAATGGACAGGATGTAATATGATATAATGGACTGGATGCTGGAGACATTGGGGAAAGAGGACGAGGACAAGCATGAGGAAGGACTCGGGATAGGGATTTTGATAGGGACATAAAGGGTTGAGGACAGTGTCAAGGATGATGTCAGGGACAGGACCGGGATGGCATTGGGATAAAAATAAGGACAGGGATGAGATGGGAATTTCATTAGAGACAGGATTATATTGGAATCGTTATGAGATGGAATGCTGACGTGTCCTCAGAAGATTATATACAGGATTTATACATGTCTCTCTCCTCTCTCTCTCTCTCTCTCATCTCTCTCACACACACACACACACACACATACATTTACTTGTATGGAATTGGCTGCATGTGCAGGTGTCCCTAATAAAGTGAACACCAGGAATGTCTCAGGCATCGTTAGAGTTAATTAGTATTAGTCATTAGTCTTCAATCTGGTACAAGTGAAACTTTGTTTTTAATTGCGTGTGTGTGTGTGTGTTTCAGGTTTATTGAACATGGTGAGTATAAGGGAAATTACTACGGGACGAGTTTGGACTCGGTTCGGTCCGTTCTAGCCAAAAACAAGGTGTGTCTTCTGGATGTTCAGCCTCATGTGAGTCACACACACACACACACACACACACACACACACACACACACTCTGTGTTCACACATAGAACAATATACTGTACAGACGTGGACAAAATTGTTGGTACCCTTTGGTCAATGAAAGAAAAAGTCACAATGGTCACAGAAATAACTTTAATCTGACAAAAGTAATAATAAATAAAAATTCTATAAATGTTAACCAATGAAAGTCAGACATTGTTTTTCAACCATGCTTCAACAGAATTATGTAAAAAAATAAACTCATGAAACAGGCATGGACAAAAATGATGGTACCCCTAGAAAAAAAAACACAGAAAATAATGTGACCAAAGGGACATGTTAATTGAAGGTGTGTCCACTAATTAGCATCACAGGTGTCTACAACCTTGTAATCAGCCATTGGGCCTATATATATGGCTCCAGGTAATCACTGTGTTGTTTGGTGATATGGTGTGTACCACACTCGACATGGACCAGAGGAAGCAAAGGAAAGAGCTGTCTCAAGAGATCAGAAAGAAAATTATAGACAAGCATGTTAAAGGTAAAGGCTATAAGACCATCTCCAAGCAACTAGATGTTCCTGTGAGTACAGTTGCACATATTATTCAGAAGTTTAAGATCCATGGGACTGTAGCCAACCTCCCTGGACGTGGCCGCAGGAGGAAAATTGATGACAAATCTAAGAGACGGATAATCCGAATGGTAACAAAAGAGCCTAGAAAGACTTCTAAAGAGATTCAAGGTGAACTTCATTCTCAAGGAACATCAGTGTCAGATCGCTCCATCCGTCGTTGTTTGAGCCAAAGTTTACTACATGGGAGACGACCAAGGAGGATACCATTGTTGAAAACGAATCATAAAATAGCAAGACTGGAATATGCCAAACTACTTGTTGACAAGCCACAAAGCTTCTGGGTGAATGTCCTGTGGACAGATGAGACAATAATCGAAGTTTTTGCCAAGGCACATCTGCTGTATGTTCACAGACGAAAAAATGTAGCATATCAAGAAAAGAACACTGTCCATTCTGTGAAACATGGAGGAGGCTCTGTTTTGTTCTGGGGCTGCTTTGCTGCGTCTGGTCACAGGGTGTCTTGAATCTGTGCAGGGTACAATGAAATCTCAAGACTATCAAGGAATTCTAGAGAGAAATGTACTAGCCAGTGTCAGAAAGCTTGGTCTCAGTCGCAGGTCATGGGTCTTGCAACAGGACAATGACCCAAAACACACAGCTAAAAACACCCAAGAATGGCTAAGAGGAAAAAATTGGACTATTCTAAAGTGGCCGTCTATGAGCCCTGACCTCAATCCTATTGAGCATCTTTGGAAGGAGCTGAAACATGCAGTCTGGAAAAGGCACCCTTCAAACCGGACACAACTGGAGCAGTTTGCTCATGAGGAGTGGGCCAAAATACCTGCTGAGAGGTGCAGATGTCTCATTGACAGTTACAGGAAGCGTTTGATTGCAGTGATTGCCTCAAAAGGTTGCGCAACAAAATATTAAGTTAGGGGTACCATCATTTTTGTCCATGCCTGTTTCATGAGTTTATTTTTTTACATAATTCTGTTGAAGCATGGTTGAAAAACAATGTCTGACTTTCATTGGTTAACATTTATAGAATTTTTATTTATTATTACTTTTGTCAGATTAAAGTTATTTCTGTGACCATTGTGACTTTTTCTTTCATTGACCAAAGGGTACCAACAATTTTGTCCACGTCTGTACCTCTAACTAAACACACAATACACACACATCAGTATCTCTGTTTAAACTGAAACAAAAGTATTGACACCCTTAGTAAGAATTAATGCAGCATGAATAGTGGATTGTGATTGGCTGGAAGGAGGTTCAGGTGTGAATATTGGAGATTGTGATTGGCTGGAAGGAGTTCAGGTGTGAATAGTGGATTGTGATTGGCTGGAAGGAGGTTCAGGTGTGAATAGTGGATTGTGATTGGCTGGAAGGAGGTTCAGGTGTGAATAGTGGATTGTGATTGGCTGGAAGGAGTTCAGGTAAGGATTCTGAATAGTGGATGTGAGTGGCTGGTGATTGGCTGGAAGGAGGTTCAGGTGTGAATAATTGTGATTGGTGGTCAATGATGGATTGTGATTGGCTGGAAGGAGGTTCAGGTGTGAGTTAATTTTGATTGTAGTAATAACCTAATGCCCTTATTAAGGTCTATAATCCTCCGAGCGATCAGTGAGGTCTTCATGGTAGAAGGTAAAAACCCACAGCTGTGTGTGTGTGTGTGTGAGATCGTACAGCATTATAATGCTCTGCTCTCACACACCCTGTAACACACCAGTCCTACTATTTCACATCTAAATAGAGACGAGAGGAACTAAGGATGGATATTATGATGTTAATAAGAAGACAAAAGTGATGTAGGATTGTTTTCCATCATCTTGTCATATTTAAACCATAGAATCGATAAATAAATCGCTGGCTGTGTTTGTGTGATCATGAGCGTCGGTGGTCCTGAGTCACTTCTCATCTGTGAAAGAGAGAGAGAGAGAGAGAGAGACGAACAGTGCCACGTTTCTACTTCATCCTGCTTTTCCTCTGTCTGTCTGTCTGTCTGTCTGTCTGCACTGTGATCTGTTTCTGGTCTCCCTCTGGATATAATCACCGTGTGAGTGCGGAGCGTCTTCCCCGTGTGGCGTTAGTGCAGCGCTCAGTGTGAACCATCCTCTGTGTTATGTCTGTAAATGTAATGGTGCCTGATGAAGGGATCGGAGAAGAGACTCGCTGTCAGCTTCAGCTGCGTCCTCCTGAGCGATGCTCTTTTCATTATTATTATCACTAATAATCTTTTATTTATTTATTTATTTTGATCATTTTTCTCTCCCTCTCTCTCTCCCTCCCTCCTGTCCCTCCGTCCCAGTCCCTGAAGCACCTCCGCACGGCCGAGTTTAAACCCTACGTGGTGTTTGTGAAGCCTCCGTCCATCGAGCGTCTGAGAGAGACCAGG
>JACRUU010000015.1:3980774-3983274 GCA_030449085.1 Kryptopterus vitreolus | reverse complement strand
TTAGTTTACAACATTTTATTCCTGATACTGCACTCGCTCTCGGAAAAGAAAGTAGTAATGTGTGTGTGTGTGTGTGTGTGTGTGTGTGTGTGTGTGTGTGTGTGTGTGTGTGTGTGTGAAGCCGCTCCCCTGCGGTTCCTCGTTTAAAATAAATAAATAAATCCTGCGCTAAATCGGTAAAGCCGCTCAAACCGTGCCATGTCCTCCACTAAACCCGTCTCTGACTGGACCAGCACTAAACCTCGTACGTCTCACGGTACGGGAACCACCGGGCCAGAACGGGGATGGTACACCTGCTCTGGTACTGAGACATACTGAACTCTCTCTGGTACTGAACCTGCTCTGGTACTGAACCTGGTACTGACTGAACCTGCTCTGGTACTGAACCTGCTCTGGTACTGAACTTGCTCTGGTACTGAACCTGCTCTGGTACTGAACTGGTACTGAACTCTCTCTGGTACTGAACTCACTCTCATACTGAACTCTCTCTGGTACTGAACCTGCTCTGGTACTGAACTCAACCTGAACTCTCTATGGTACTGAACCTGCTCTGGTACTGATCTCTGGTACTGAACTGCTCTGGTACTGAACCTGCTCTGGTACTGAACTCGCTCTGGTACTGAACCTGCTCTGGTACTGAACTCACTACACTCATACTGACCTGCTCTGGTACTGAACCTCTCTGGTACTGAACCTGCTCTGGTACTGAACGCTCTCACTCTCTGGTACTGAACTCTCTCTGGTACTGAACCTGAACCTCTCTGGTACTGAACCTGCTCTGGTACTGACTCTCTCTGGTACTGAACTCTCTGGTACTGAACCTGCTCTGGTACTGAACTCACCTGCTCTTGTACTGAACTCTCTCTGGTACTGAACTCTCTGGTCTGAACCTGCTCTGGTACTGAAGTCTCTCTGGTACTGATGCTCTGGTACTGAACCTGCTCTGGTACTGAACTCTCTGGTACTGAACTCTACTCTGAATCTCTGGTACTGACCTGCTCTGGTACTGAACCTGCTCTGGTACTGATCTCTGGTACTGAACTGCTCTGGTACTGAACCTGCTCTGGTACTGAACTCACTCTCATACTGAACTCGCTCTGGTACTGAACCTGCTCTGGTACTGAACCTGCTCTGGTACTGAACCTGCTCTGGTACTGAACTCACTCTCGTACTGAACTCTCTCTGGAACTGAACTCTCTCTGGTACTGAACCTGCTCTGGTACTGAACTCTCTCTGGTACTGAACTCTCTCTGGTACTGAACTCTCTCTGGTACTGAACTCTCTCTGGTACTGACCTCGCTCTGGTACTGAACCTGCTCTGGTACTGAACCTGCTCTGGTACTGAACCTGCTCTGGTACTGAACTCTCTCTGGTACTGAACTCACACTCATACTGAACTCTCTCTGGTACTGATGGTACTGAACCTGCTCTGGTACTGAACCTGCTCTGGTACTGAACTGGTCTGAACTCTCTGGTACTGAACCTCTCTGGTACTGAACTCTCGCTCTGGTACTGACTCGCTCTGGTACTCGCTCTGGTACTAGCTGCTCTGGTACTGAACTTGTACTGAACTCTCTCTGGTACTGAACTCAACTCATACTGAACTCTCTGGTACTGAACCTGCTCTGGTACTGAGACCTGTGTGTTAACCACTGAGATCTCACCTGCCTTCAATGTTCCATTCTGTAGAAAAATGTTCCATTCTCTCTCTCTTTTGTTTTTTAGGATCTTATAGGACCTCAAATCCCTCGTTTCCTCGTCTCTTTGTGTCCTGCAGCGTGTCGGAGTCCGTCATGATCACGAGGTCTTTTGTGTTTTTCAGGATGACGATTTCCAGGCGATGATCATCAGCGCTCATCAGATGGAGGATCAGTACGCTCATCTCTTCGACCTGGTGATGGTGAACGACGAGCTGACGCGAGCCTTCGCCGAGCTCAAGCAGGCTCTGAGGAAGGTGGAAACGGAGACGCACTGGGTTCCGGTCAGCTGGACGCACTCCTGATGGAGCGTAAAAACCCCCAGGGGGCGCTGTGTTTCAAACCTAAACCCGGGAGGTTTTTACGATGGTTTATGTGAAGCGTGGTGACGGGCGAGGGGGGGGGGGGGTGTGGGGGGGGGGGGGGGGGGTGAAGGAGGGAGGGATTGTGGGGGATTTTAAGCAGCTCTCGGACACTTTTATAGCGGACTGTGGCTCTAAAAGAAGGATTTTTAGATTTGTTTGTGTGTGTATTTGGTCCGCAGCGTAATTACGCTCGAGATGTCGTTAAACACGCGAGGCAGCTGTGTTTACTTCACGGCCGGGCAGCGTGCCGTTTTAACGCTAATTTATAAACACCAAAGGGATATGGTTTCTTTTTTTTCTCTTTTAATGCATTATGGATGATATTTTTGTGATTTTTTTTATAACCCTTATTTTATTTAATTAGAAAAGTAATATATTTTGAATAATTTTCAGGGCTTTTATAAAGGAAGAAAGACGAGCTGAGCTTCTGCGCGCCGG
>JACRUU010000015.1:3973274-3975774 GCA_030449085.1 Kryptopterus vitreolus | reverse complement strand
GTGGATTTGCTGGTGTGTTTTGGGTCATTGTCCTGCTGCAGCACCCAAGATCGCTTTAGCTTGAGTTGACGAACAGATGGCCGGACATTCTCCTTCAGGATTTTTTGGTAGACATTAGAATTCATGCTTCCATCTATCACAGCAAGCCTTCCAGGTCCTGAAGCAGCAAAACAACCCCAGACCATCACACTACCACCACCATATTTTACTGTTGGTATGATGTTCTTTTTATGAAATGCTGTGTTACTTTTACGCCAGATGTAACGGGACACGCACCTTCCAAAAAGTTCAACTTTTGTCTCGTCAGTCCACAAGATATTTTCCCAAAAGTCTTGGCAGTCATTGAGATGTTTTTTAGCAAAATTAAGACGAGCCTTAATGTTCTTTTTGCTTAATAGTGGTTTGCGTCTTGGAACTCTGCCATGCAGGCCGTTTTTGCCCAGTCTCTTTCTTATGGTGGAGTCGTGAACACTGACCTTAATTGAGGTAAGTGAGGCCTGCAGTTCTTTGGATGTTGCCCTGGGATCTTTTGTGACCTCTCGGATGAGTTGTCTCTGCGCTCTTGGGGTAATTTTGGGCGGCCGGCCACTCCTGGGAAGGTTCACCACTGTTCCATGTTTTTGCCATTTGTGGATAATGGCTCTCACTGTGGTTCGCTGGAGTCCCAAAGCTTTAGAAATGGCTTTATAACCTTTACCAGACTGATGGATCTCAATTACTTTTGTTCTCATTTCTTCCTGAATTTCTTTGGATCTTGGAATGATGTCTAGCTTTTGAGGTGCTTTTGGTCTACTTCTCTGTGTCAGGTAGCTTCTGTTTAAGTGATTTCTTGATTGAAAGGCCTGGGGGTGGCTACAGAAAAACTCAGGTGTGATAAACCACAGTTAAGTTATTTTTTAACAAGGGGGGCAATCACTTTTTCACACAGGGCTATGTGGGTTTGGATTTCTTTTCTCACTAAATAATAAAAACATTCATTTAAAAACTGTATTTTATGTTTACTTGTGTTATGTTTGACTAATATTAAAATGTGTTCGATGATCAGAAACATTTTGTGTGACAAACATGCAAAAGAATAAAAAGTCAGGAAGGGGGCAAATAGTTTTTCACACCACTGTATATACACATGCACACACACACACATCCTGTTTTTTTTAACTTTCCTTCACTGCACTCAGTGGAGCAATGCTAATTACCAAGCCAGAACAAGACACACACACACACACACACACACACACACACACACACACACACACACACACACACACGGCTAACACAGTTGTATTGAGGACCACTACATGTGACAAGGAGGTCAAGCGTACACACACAAGGTTTTTCTTTAACTTGGTCTTACATTATCCGTGTGTGTGTGTGTGTGTGTGTGTGTGTGTGTGTGTGTGTGTGTGTGTGTGTGTGTGTGTGTGTTGTGTGTGTGTGTATGTGTTGCCCCTTAGGAGAAAATTCACTTATTGCTGCAAGCTAACATATACACACACACAAACACACATATATACACACACACACACACACACACACACACACACACTGTAATGTTAGTTAGCTGTGGCTGTTTATGCTCGAGATTTGAACGCTCTGTATGAAACACTGACGTTCGTCTGCATGCGAGAGTGAAATTACACAAACACACTGTTTTTTTTAATGAAACCCACGACTTTCCCGTAATTAACCACCAGTGGCACCTCTGCCATCACACAATCACCCAGAAAGTAACGCTGTGTGTGTGTGTGTGTGTGTGTGTGTGTGTGTGTGTGTGTGTGTGTGTGTGTGTGTGTGTGCGTGCGTGTATGCGCGTGTGTGTGCAAGAGATGTCTGGTCTTGTGTACAGGAGGAACATGGCTTTCTGGAGGTGGTAGGTGGAAAATGTGCAGGTGTTTGGTTTGAAGGAAGAAAGATGGAGACGGGTATAGACTGGTGGAGATGGATGGAGACAGATGATCCGATGTAGAGATGGACGGAGACGGATGGAGATGGATGGAGATGGATGATCTGATGTGGAGATGGATGGAGACGGATGGAGATGGATGGATGATCTGATATGGAGATGGACGGAGAAGGATGATCTGATGTGATGTGGAGACAGACAGGTGGAGATGGACGGAGACGGATGATCTGATGTGGAGACGGGTGGAGATGGATGGAGATGGGTGGAGATGGACAGAGATGGATGATCTGATGTGCAGACGGGTGGAGATGGACGGAGAAGGGTGAGATGGACAGAGATGGATGATCTGATGTTGAGACGGGTGGAGATGGACGGGGACGGATGATTTGATGTGGAGACGGGTGGAGATGGATGATGTGATGTGGAGACGGGTGCAGATGGACGGAGACGGGTGGAGATGGACGGAGACGGGTGGAGATGGACGGGGACGGATGATTTGATGTGGAGACGGATGGAGACGGGTGGAGATGGATGATTTGATGTGGAGACGGGTGGAGATGGACGGAGACGGATGATCTGATGTGGAGACGGGTGGAG
>JACRUU010000015.1:3958274-3965774 GCA_030449085.1 Kryptopterus vitreolus | reverse complement strand
TTACAGTGATGTGTGTGTGTGTGTGTGTGATTTATTACAGTGTGTGTGTGTGGTGATTATTACATGTGGAGTGTGTGGGCTTATTACGGAGTGTGTGTGTGTGTGTGATTATTACATGTGTGTGATTATTACATGTGTGTGTGTGTGCTTATTACAGGGGTGTGTGTGTGTGTGTGTGTGTGTGTGTGTGGTGTGTGATTATTAAGGATTGTACAGAGAACCTGCATTAAATTTAAAGAAATCAAAGCATTTATGCTAAAAAAATAATTACTATTAAAATCAAGAACACATAATGATGTAAACAATGCAGCCACATCATTATTTGTTGCTTCTCAAAATATTTTAAATTATTGCAAATAGTTTGTCAATATTGAACATTAAAACATATTCAACATGAAAAACAAGCCATAAAGACTTAATTTAATCGTATAACAATACATTTAAAAGAAGATTGATATAATGGATAATGTTTGGAGCGAGTGTGCAGGCGTTATTCTGCTGCTACTGTTATAAACTGTTATTAAGTTCTACATGAATTACGACTGTCAAAAGGAATGTGTTTAATTCATTTAACATTTATTTTAATAAAAAATAAACTGCAACAAAAAATATTTTTAATCACTAAACATTTGTTTTGTGAAAAATCTCAAATGGAGCATTAAAATCACGACACACAAATCCGGCAGTAAAAAGCGTCCGTGTGGAAACGTGTGGTTTTGTGATGATTTACGTCCTTTAAACACCGTCATTACATTTAAACTTTTATATGAATTTTGTTTTCATGCTCCATGTTGAGTTTCACTAATAATAATCATACATTTACATAAAGACTCATATTTATCCATGCGCATATTAATTACAGAATTAAGCAATTATTATTATATATATTACTATATTAATTATTATTATTATATATTATTATATTATTATTCTTATAAAGGATTGACTTCAGCTACATTTAAATCTGCGATTAATCATAAATATGTTTATTTACTGATTATTTTTCTATTTCTAGTAACATGTTGGACAGTTTTATAAATAGTAAACGCGAACGCGCGCACAGTCGCACACACGCACACACACCACACACCACACACACACACACACACACACACACACCACACAACACGCGCGCATCCGCGCGCGCGCGCGCATTCCAGTTAATTCTTTTTCGCATTTTTTTTCGAACGGAACCTTTTTGGCCTTTTCGAATTCCGGATGTTTGTGTGTCTCCTAGCAACTGCAGTGCGTGTGCGTCTCTCATCACCATAACAACCACAGCGCGCGTAGGAGCAGAAAAGTTGACATCGCAAAATCCGCTTTTTATTCAGGTAAAAAAATAAAATGTTTATTATTAATTTTTATATTTTGGTTAAAAAACACGTTTGTAAAGTTGTTCCGGTTGCAGTGCGACGTTCATTACAACTCCAACCCGGTGTTTATTATTATTTTATTACGTGTGTTGTGTGTGTGTGTGTGTGTGTGTGTGTGTGTGTGTGTGTGTGTGGTGTGTGTGTGTGTGTGTGTGAAAACCAGACTGTAATTTCTTGACAAATAGATTTAAGGAGGAAATATTTAATAAAAAATACACAGAAAATCATGTAGAAGCAAAGAAAAGAATATCTAGATAGATAGATAGATAGATAGATAGATAGATAGATAGGTGTTTGTTCCTTGGAGAATAAATAAAGGTTCTCTGGAGTTTAATCTGGACATTTTAGTTTTTAAGAGCAGAACTTGTGTGTGAAGGAGGACATTAAGTGAAGCTGTAATCATCCTCACACACACACACACACACACGGAGGTAGAAGTGTATGGGTTTAAGGGTCTGGACTTCAGTGGCATGTAGTAAAATGGGTTTGTTATTATTGTTTACTGCTTCTGTGTCACTCCTGATTGTTTTAGGGTTCAGCAGATACGTTTCTAATGTTGTGTATCTTTTGAAAGTTTCATTTCGAGTTCTTCACCATGAAGATGGGCACGGCTCTCAGACGGGCGTTCCAGTGGAGCAGACCCGACCACTCCGGTTCCGCCGTGCTGGAGGACACGCCACTGAACGAAGCTTTACTCAAACTGATCATGCAGTTTGTGGAGCAGTTCAGCAACATCCACCCCAACCAGGTCTCCATGCCGTTTAACGAACCTCTGCAGTGGAGCACCAGTCTCCAACTTTCTGATTTCAGCTCAGGATACAACGTGAGGTGGGGTCACAACCCAGACAGAATAATGTTTTAATCCCAGTTTGAAATGAAAGTGTTTCGGGGCCATATTTAGGGTTTAAATGATAGTAAATAGATATTTATTGGCATTCTAATAACCACATCCATGTTCATGGAACGTAACTCCTTTGAATCTCGGAAACTGAGATTGTGTGTGTATGTGTGTGTGTGTGTGTGTGTGTGTGTTTAAGAAAGGGTATATCCTTCCTACACTCCCAATTATCCCATATAAAACATAATGGATCCTCTTACAAGTGTGTCGACCAGTACTCTGTTACGTCATCTGTCACAATATTTTGGCTTTTGGGAGGCACTAAGACACAAAGTCAGAATGTTCTGTGCTTTTTCCCTGGCAGTCATTCACTACATCAACAGTAAAGTGTAGCACTACTTAATATGAGAAAATAGTTAATCTGTCATGTGTATGTTTATATATGTATATATGTATGTATATATATATATATATATAGTTTGTATCTCAGTGGGGGAGTGTATCTCAGTGGGGAGGGGTGTATCTCAGTGCCAAAGGGTATATCAATGGGGAGGGGTGTAGGGGGCATTCTCAGGTGGTGTGTAGGATGGGTACCTCAGTGGGGAGGGGTGTATCTCAGTGGGGAGGGGGGTGTATCTCAGTGGGGAGGGGGGGTGTATCTCAGTGGGGGTGGGGAGGGGGGGGAGTATCTCAGTGTGAGGAGGGGTGTATCTCAGTGGGGGAGGATGTATCTCAGTGGGGGAGGGGTTGTAATCTCAGTGGGCAGGAGGGGTGTATCTCAGTGGGGTATCTCAGTGAGGGGTGTATCTCAGTGGAGGAGGGTGTATATCTCAGTGGGGTAGGAGGGGGGTATCTCAGTGTGAGGAGAGGGTATCTCAGTGGGGGGTATCTCAGTGGGGTAGGAGGGGGTAGCTCATGGGGAAGAGGGGTATCTCAGGGGAGTGGGGAGGGTTGTATCAGTGGGGTTCTCTCAGTGGGGGGATCTCAGTGGGGGAGGGGATCTGGGAGGAGGGGTATCTCAGTGGGGGAGGAGTGTATCTCAGTGAAGGAGGGTGTATCTCAGTGGGGAGATGGGGTGTATCTCAGTGGGGAAGGGGTGTATCTCAGTGGGGGAGGGTGTATCTCAGTGGGGGAGGGTGTATCTCAGTGGGGGAGGGTGTATATCTCAGTGCAGGAGGGGGGGGGAGGATATCAGTGTATCTCAGTGGGGGAGGGGGGTAATCTCAGTACAGGAGGGGTGTGTATCTCAGTGGTGAAGGGTGTATCTCAGTGGGGAGGAAGGGTGTATCTCAGGGATGGGGGAGGTGTATCTCGTGGGGGAGGGGGGGTATCTCAGTGCAGATGGGTATTCTCAGGGGGTGGGTGTATGTAGTATCTCCAGTGGGGGGTGTATCTCAGTGCGGAGGTGGGTATCTCATGGGAGGGGGTATGTCATGGGGCGGATGGTGTATCTCAGTGAAGGAGGGGTTATCTCATCGGGGGAGTCAGTGTATCTCAGGAGGGAGGTGTGTATCAGTGGGGTGTATCTCACTCGTGAGGTTTGGGGAGGGGGTATCTCAGTGGGTATCTTCAGTGGGGAGGGGTGTATCTCAGTGGGGAGGGGGGTATCTCAGTGGGGAGGAGGTATCTCAGGGGAGGGAGGGGTATCTCAGTGGGGGAGGGTGTATCTCAGTGAGAGAGGGGTGTATCTCATTGTGGAGGGGGTGTATCTCAGTGAGGAGGGGGGTTATCTCAGTGGGGGAGGGATCTCATTCAGGAGGGTATTCTCAGTGGGAGAGGGAGGGTATGTCAGTGGGGGAGCTCAGTGGGGGAGGGGGGGTGGTATCTCAGTGGGGGGAGGGGTATCTCAGTGGGGGGGGTGATGTCATTGGGGGAGGGGTGATGGGGAGGGTATATCTCAGTGGAGAGGGTGTATATCATGGGGGAGGGTGTATCTCAGTGAGGGAGGGGTTTCAGTGGGTATCTCATTGGGAGAGGGGTGTATATCAGTGTGGGAGGGGTGTGTATCAGGAGATGGGGTGTAGATCAGGGGGGTGTATCTCAGTGGGGGTCAGTGGGGGGAGGGTGTATCTCAGGGGGGTGTGGGAGAGGGTGTATCTCAGTATGGGGATGGTGTATATCAGTTGCGGATGGTGTATCTCTGTGGGAGAGGGGTGTATCTCAGTGGGTGTATCTCAGTGGAGGGGTGTATCTCAGTGGGAAGGGGTGTATCTCAGTGGGGGAGGGGTGTATCTCAGTGGGGGAGGGGTGTATCTCAGTGGGGGAGGGGGTATCTCAGTGCATGGGGAGGGGTGTATCTCAGTGGGGAGTGGGGGGGGTGTATCTCAGTGGGGGAGGGGTGTATCTCAGTGGGGAGGGTGTATCTCAGTGGGAGGGGTGTATCTCAGTGAGGGGTGTATCCTCAGTAGGAGGGGGGTGTGTATCTCAGTGGGGTAGGGGTGTACCTTAGTGAAGGGAGGGTGTATCTCAGTGGGAGGTTGGAGTATCTCAGTGGAAGTGGGGAGGGGTGTATCTCAGTGGGGGATGGGGTGTATCTCAGTGGGGAGGGGGTATCTCAGTGGGGAGGGTGTATCTCAGTGGAGTAGGAGGGGGTATCTCAGTGGAGGAGAGGGGATCTCAGTGCAGGAGGGTATATCTTGGGGGAGTGGAGAGGGGATGTATTTCAGTGGGGAGGGTGTATCTCAGTGAGGGAAGGTGTTTCTCAGTGGGGGAGGGGTGTATCTCAGTGAAGGGGAGTGTATCTCAGTGGGAAGGGTGTATCTCAGTGGGGGAGGGGGTATCTCAGTGGGGAAGGGTGTATCTCAATGGGAAGGGCTGTATCTCAGTGGGGGATGGGGGGTATCTCAGTGGGAGAGGGGTAATATCAGTGGGAGGAGGGTGTATCTCAGTGGGGGAGGGGTGTATCTCAGTGGGGGAGGGGTGTGTCAGGAGGGTGATCTAGTGGGGAGGGTGGTATCTCAGTGGGGGGAGGGGTGTATCTTCAGTGGGGAAGGGTCTCAGTAATCTCAGTGGGGAAAGGTTGTATCTCAATGGGGGAGGCTCAGTGTTATCTCGGTGGGGGAGGGGGGTATCTCAGTGCAGGGGAGGGGGTAGGGTATCTCAGTGGGGGAGGGGGGGTGTATCTCAGTGGGAGGGAGGGTGTATCTCAGGGGAGGGTGTATCTCAGTGAGGGGGAAGGGGTGTATCTCAGTGGGGAGGGTATCTGTGGGGGAGTATCTCAGTGGGGAGGGGTGGTGGAGCTGTATCTCAGTGGGGAGGGGGAGGGGGGTATCTCAGTGGGGAGGGGTGTATCTCAGTGGGGGTGTATCTCAGTGGGAGGGGTGTATCTCAGTGGGGAGGGGTGTATCTCAGTGGGGGAGGGGTATCTCAGTGGGAGGGGTGTATCTCAGTGGGGGGGAGGGGGTGTGTCAGGAGGGGTGTATCTCAGTGGGGGAGGTGTATCTCAAGGGGAGGCAGGTATATCTCAGGCAGGAGTGGGGGAGGGTGTATTCAGTGGGGAAGGGGTGAATCTCAGTGGGGTATATCTCAGTATCTGGGGAGGGGTATCTCAGTGGGGAGTGGGGGAGTGTATCTCAGTGTGTATCTCAGTGGGGTAGGGGTGTACCTTAGTGAAGGAGGGTGTATCTCAGTGGGGGGGGTATCTCAGTGGAGTATCTCAGTGAAGGAGGGGTGTATCTCAGTGGGGGAGGGTGTATCTCAGTGAGGGAGGGGTGTATCTCAGTGGGGTATCTCAGTGGGAGGGTGTATCTCAGTGGGGGGGAGGGGTGTATCTCAGTGGGGGAGGAGTGTATCTCAGTGGGGGGAGGGTGTATCTCAGTGGGGAGGGGTGTATCTCAGTGGGGGAGGGGGTGGATCTCAGTGGGGAGGGGTGTATCTCAGGGAGTGGGGGAGGGGTGTATCTCAGTGGGGGAGGGGTATATCTCAGTGGGAGAGGGTGTATATCAGTGGGGGAGGGTGTATCTTAGTGATGGAGGGTGTTTCTCAGTGGCTAAAGTGCTGGGCTTAGGTGCTGGGATTTGGGAGGTCTTGCTTTTGAGCCCTAGTATCACCAAGCTGTCACACTTTGGTCCTTGAGCAAGGCCCTTAACCCTCTGTGCTCGGTGCTGTGTCATGTTTGACCCCAGCTTAAAAAAAAAACAGGAGATATGAAACAATTTCACTGTGCTGTAATGTTTATGTGACAAATAAAGATGATTCTTCTTGTAAATACCAGGGAAAAGCAGCAGGATGGCCTCTGACTTGTAAGTGCATGCTGCGAGCCCAGGAGATCCTGATGCTCTTTCACGTCCTTGATGGAGTTAAATAGTATGAAGGGTTATAAGGTGCTGGGTTTTACTCACAGTGTCCTCCATGTTTCTCAGTGACACGTCCGTGGAGTCCCAGGAAACTGACAGTGATGGATGTCCGCTCCTCCACCTGACTCCTCCTCACATCTCCGTACGCAGCTTCAGTCAACTCGCCAAACTCCTGGTGATTTCTGGTGATAGGAAACTCACAGAGGGAAAGGCTTGTCTTGAAGGTACGTCTATATCCTTCCATTCCACAATTTCAGGAATTTTCTTATTTCCCTGTTATTGTTCAAAAGTACCGTGAGAAACAGTGTATAATCTGGAGTGGAAATCTCCCACTATAGAGCTCTGGCTATCAACCGTACTGAACCATCCTTTCTTTATCTCCACAACCGTATCTATCTGTCTGTCTGTCTGTCTGTCTGTCTGTCTGTCTGTCTTCCTGATTCTGCCTCAATGTGATGTGCATTTCTTTGTCTATTTGTGTTTGCACAGCTAACAGAGACCTCCCGGTGAAAGTTCTTGGGTCGAACGTTGGAACAGAACCCGGCCAGGATTCATCTGAGGACAAACTCCGTCTCCAGCACATCCTGCTGCAGTTCGGCACGCAGCTCGTCGGCAACTCCGTCCATCAGTTCCCTGAGTACGACCACGAACATCTGACTACACTGCATATGTATGAATGTTACACTCACTGCTTGTTGAATTGTGTGTGTGTGTGTGTGTGTGTGCACGGTCAGGGACATCATGGTGAGCCCTGCCGCAGTAAAACACGAAGTCGAACAGCTACAGGTTTTGTGCGGAAAGAAGAAGAAACGTCTCAAATCCGTGTTCTACACATCAGGTTTGTGTTATCCTTCCCACTCCCCCTCTCTATCACTCTTTTTTCCCCTCTTCTTCCTCCACTCCATCTCTTCCTTCCTGTCATTCAGACACTCTTGCCGTTTCTCCAACTGCTCAAATTCACACATTCACGCATTCACACACATCACAGTTCGAG
>JACRUU010000015.1:3940774-3953274 GCA_030449085.1 Kryptopterus vitreolus | reverse complement strand
TTTCTCAGCTTCCAAACAGCCTTCATCAGGAATCGTGTTTTAAATGTCCAAACCTTTTCTGTCTCACCTGAACTTCCTGTTCTTCACCTCACCGACGTTCTCTCGCTTTTCCGTACGCTTTCCCGAGCCGTTATTCCGGGTCAGGCTTGCGTCTAGACCATCCTGGGTTTGGTTCCTCTGTGCAGGTTCCACAGACTCCATGCTTTCTGAGCAACTGGAGAAGTTTGAGGATGGAATGGGAGATCCACAGTTCAGCATTTCAGCACCACTCAGTGAACAGCACCTCACAGATGATGGAGCGATGGTTGATGAGAAGAACCTGAAGAACCCGAAGAACATCTTCATGGTTTCATCCTTATGATATCTCAGGGAGACCTTGTGTCTATTTGCCTGAAATCTTCTCTTCCCTGGAACTTAGAGATCCGAACCTGTTCCAGTATCCACCCATGTGTTTTCTATGGGCTGGAGTGGACGATCTCCTGCTATCGATCTCCAAATGTGAGCTCAGCATCCCCACGTCCTGATCCGGAGGAATCTTTACACGTCCTGATCCGGAGGAATCTTTACACGTCCTGATCCGGAGGAATCTTTACTCGTCCTGATCCGGAGGAATCGTCCTGATCCGGAGGAACACGTCCTGATCCGGAGGAATCTTTACACGTCCTGATCCGGAGGAATCTTTACTCGTCCTGATCCGGAGGAATCTTTACTCGTCCTGATCCGGAGGAATCTTTACTCGTCCTGATCCGGAGGAATCTTTACACGTTCTGATCCGGAATCTTTACTCGTCCTGATCCGGAGGAATCTTTACACAAGCGTTGTGATTAAATATGGAATGGAAAAACTGTGCAGCAACCCACAGGATCACACTCGAGGGCGCTGTGTTCTGATTGGCTCTTGGTGGGATCGACTGATCACCAGCGTACAGTTCAGCAGAAAGCAGCACATGTTGACACTACTGGGGCCCTTGAGCAAGGCCCTTAACAATCAACTGCTCAGTTGTAAGTCGCTCTGGATGCTGGAGGTGGGAGCCTGTGGTTAAGGCGTTGGCCTCTGGAGTGGAAGATCACAGGTTCAAATCCCACCACCACTAAGCTGCCACTAGTGGGCCCTTGTGCAAGGCCCTTAACCCTCAACCTGGATAAGCACGTCTGCCAAATGTTTAATCGCTTTTACTGCAGTGATGTGATATTTTATGCACTGATTGATCTCCTACCCGACCGTTATTATATATCACACATGCTACAGCGCTGTTTCTGCTCTAATCCCACGGCTGAACCACGCTCAGATTATTCCCACGATTAGCAAATCCATCAAATACAGCTGGAAGGTTTTCTTCAGTTACTTTCTAAAGAAGCTTCATCAGGACAAAGCAGCGAGTTTTTTTTTTATCATCATTCTCCTTCTCAGAGATCAACCAATCAGCTTTCGGCCTGATGTTCCGTGTAAATATACACACTTACACGTTTTCTGCTTGTGTTGCTGCTGTTTGTGACCAAAACTGAGAACATGCTAATAAGACGTGTGCGTGCTCTGGATTACCGGCTCCAGCCAATAGAAAAGCTTTATTATAGTCTGAGGTGAGAATGCCAGGCAAGTTTTACATGTGTGTGTGTGTGTGTGTGTGTGTGTGTGTGTGTGTGTGTGTGTGTGTGTGTGTGTAAAAACCCACTCCAAGTGTTCATACATTTTTACGATGCCAGTGAAGGGAACTCAGCCATGAAAGCATCAAACTGAGAATGACTGACAGAAATGACGTCGCTTTATTTCCTCTTTGTAGAACAGAATCTCGCTGTTTCATCTCCACTTAAAAATCCAGGGTTCGTGGTGGACCTCGGGTTCCTTCTGGGTTTCAGGGTTTTCTCAAACACAGTGTACTGTTTCCAATATAGCCAGCTGGTTTCCATCTGGGTTTCCTCCAGAACAATGTACATCTTTTAAAACTTCCAGCACAGTTCCTTCCAGGCTTCTCAGAAACAGTGTATTTATTCCAGCATTCTGGGTTCCTTCTGGGTTCCTTCTGGGTTCCTTCTGGGTTCCTTCTGGGTTTTGGGTTTTCTTAATGTAGCTGGGATCTTACAGATGTTAGGTGGTTTCAAGGGTTTTCTAAAGAACATGACACTTTATCCATGACACTTTTCAGTTTTGGGTTTCTGAGTTACTGTTGGGTTCCTCCGGGGTTTTTAGGGGTTTTCTTTTTCGAACATTGCTAGATGAGTTCCTTCTGTGTTCCTCAGGAACATTGTACTTCCTCCAACACTGCCAGCCGAGTCCTTCTGTGTGTTTTAACACCTGTAACACATTAAAACACCTGTTCTCAACTGCCCAGTAATGTCACTGTGGTGTTACTGGGATTTGAACTCATGACCTTCCAATGAAATGCGCAATGGGTGTGTGTGTGACTGACAGACTGACGTTGGGTGGTTGTTGTGACTGAATGTGACAGTGGTTGTGTGTGTTTGTGTGTGTGTGACGTGTGTGTGACTGCGTGTGTGACTGTGTGGTTGTGTGTGTGTTTGTGTGTGTGTAGGTGTGTGTGTGCGTGTGTGTGTGTGTTTGTGTGTGTGTGTGTGTTGTGTGTGTTGTGTCTGTGTGTGTCTGTGAACTGAGTGTGAATGTACGTGATGGTGTTTGTGAGTCTCTGTAGTGAATGTGTAATGACGTGATGGTGTTTGTTGTGGAGTCTCTGTAGTGAGGTGTAATGACGTGATGGTGTTTGTTGTAGAGTCTCTGTAGTGAGATGTGTAATGACGTGATGGTGTTTGTTGTGGAGTCTCTGTAGTGAGATGTGTAATGATGTGATGGTGTTTGTTGTGGAGTCTCTGTAGTGAGATGTGTAATGACGTGATGGTGTTTGTTGTAGAGTCTCTGTAGTGAGATGTGTAATGATTGACGTGATGGTGTTTGTTGTGGAGTCTCTGTAGTGAGATGGTGTTTGTGTAGTCTGTATGATTGACGTGATGGTGTTTGTTGTGGAGTCTCTGTAGTGAGATGTGTAATGATTTGATGGTGTTTGTTGTGGAGTCTCTGTAGTGAGATGGTGTTTGTGTAGTGTATGATTGACGTGATGGTGTTTGTTGTGGAGTCTCTGTAGTGAGATGTGTAATGATTGACGTGATGGTGTTTGTTGTGGAGTCTCTGTAGTGAGATGTGTAATGACGTGATGGTGTTTGTTGTGGAGTCTCTGTAGTGAGATGTGTAATGACGTGATGGTGTTTGTTGTGGAGTCTCTGTAGTGAGATGTGTAATGACGTGATGGTGTTTGTTGTGATTAGTGATGGTGTGATGGTGTTTGTGTAGAGTCTCTGTAGTGAGAATGTGTAATGATGACGTGATGGTGTTTGATGTGGAGTCTCTGTAGTGAGAATGTGTAATGACGTGATGGTGTTTGTTGTGGAGTCTCTGTAGTGAGATGTGTAATGACGTGATGGTGTTTGTTGTGGAGTCTCTGTAGTGAGAATGTGTAATGACGTGATGGTGTTTGTTGTGGAGTCTCTGTAGTGAGATGTGTAAAGTGTAATGACGTGATGGTGTTTGTTGTAGAGTCTCTGTAGTGAGATGTGTAATGGTGTTTGTGATGACGTGATGGTGTTTGTTGTGGAGTCTCTGTAGTGAGAATGTGTAATGACGTGATGGTGTTTGTTGTGGAGTCTCTGTAGTGTAGAGTTGTAGTGATATGTGTAATGACGTGATGGTGTTTGTTGTGGAGTCTCTGTAGTGAGATGTGTAATGACGTGATGGTGTTTGTTGTGGAGTCTCTGTAGTGAGATGTGTAATGACGTGATGGTGTTTGTTGTGGAGTCTCTGTAGTGAGATGTGTAATGACGTGATGGTGTTTGTTGTGTAGAGTCTCTGTAGTGAGAATGTGTAATGACGTGATGGTGTTTGATGTGGAGTCTCTGTAGTGAGAAGTGTAATGACGTGATGGTGTTTGTTGTGGAGTCTCTGTAGTGAGATGTGTAATGACGTGATGGTGTTTGTTGTAGAGTCTCTGTAGTGAGATGTGTATGGGTCTTGTTGTAATGACGTGATGGTGTTTGTTGTGGAGTCTCTGTAGTGAGATGTGTAATGTGTGTGTGTGACGTGATGGTGTTTGTTGTGTAGAGTCTCTGTAGTGAGATGGTGTGTGTAATGACGTGATGGTGTTTGTTGTGGAGTCTCTGTAGTGAGATGTGTAATGACGTGATGGTGTTTGTTGTGGAGTCTCTGTAGTGAGAATGTGTAATGACGTTTGATGGTGTTTGTTGTGTAGAGTCTCTGTAGTGAGATGTGTAATGATTGACGTGATGGTGTTTGTTGTGGAGTCTCGTTGTGTGAGAATGTGAGATGTAGTGAGATGTGTAATGACGTGATGGTGTTTGTTGTAGAGTCTGTAGTGAGAAGTGTAATCTGTAGTGATATGTGTAATGACGTGATGGTGTTTGTTGTAGAGTCTCTGTAGTGAGAAGTGAATGACTTGATGGTGTTTGTTGTAGTGATGATGTGTAATGACGTGATGGTGTTTGTTTGTGGAGTCTCTGTAGTGAGAATGTGTAATGACGTGATGGTGTTTGTTGTGGAGTCTCTGTAGTGAGATGTGTAATGTAGTGAGAATGTGTAATGATTACGTGATGGTGTTTGTTGTGGAGTCTCTGTAGTGAGATGAGAAGTGTAATGACGTGATGGTGTTTGTTGTAGAGTCTCTGTAGTGAGATGTGTAATGACGTGATGGTGTTTGTTGTGGAGTCTCTGTAGTGAGATGTGTAATGATTGTGATGGTGTTTGTTGTGGAGTCTCTGTAGTGAGATGTGTAATGACGTTGATGTGTGTTGTAGAGTCTCTGTAGTGAGATGTGTAATGACGTGATGGTTGTTTGGTGTTTGTTGTGAGGGTGGAGTCTGTAGTGAGATGTGTAATGATTTGATGGTGTTTGTTGTGGAGTCTCTGTAGTGAGATGTGTATGATGACGTGATGGTGTTTGTTGTGGAGTCTCTGTAGTGAGATGTGTAATGACGTGATGGTGTTTGTTGTAGAGTCTCTGTAGTGAGATGTGTAATGACGTGATGGTGTTTGTTGTGGAGTCTCTGTAGTGAGATGTGTAATGACGTGATGGTGTTTGTTGTGGAGTCTCTGTAGTGAGATGTGTAATGACGTGATGGTGTTTGTTGTGGAGTCTCTGTAGTGAGATGTGTAATGACGTGATGGTGTTTGTTGTAGAGTGATGGTGACGTTTGTTGTGGAGTCTCTGTAGTGAGATGTGTAATGACGTGATGGTGTTTGTTGTGGAGTCTCTGTAGTGAGAATGTGTAATGACGTGATGGTGTTTGTTGTGGAGTCTCTGTAGTGAGAATGTGTAATGACGTGATGGTGTTTGTTGTGGAGTCTCTGTAGTGAGATGTGTAATGACGTGATGGTGTTTGTTGTAGAGTCTCTGTAGTGAGATGTGTAATGACGTGATGGTGTTTGTTGTGGAGTCTCTGTAGTGAGATGTGTAATGACGTGATGGTGTTTGTTGTGGAGTCTCTGTAGTGAGATGTGTAATGATTACGTGATGGTGTTTGTTGTGGAGTCTCTGTAGTGAGAATGTGTAATGACGTGATGGTGTTTGTTGTGGAGTCTCTGTAGTGAGATGTGTAATGACGTGATGGTGTTTGTTGTAGAGTCTCTGTAGTGATATGTGTAATGTAATGACGTGATGGTGTTTGTTGTGGAGTCTCTGTGACACGGCGGAAAGACTTAAAGGCTCTAAACTCGTCCCAAACGTAGAGATTTTCTGCAGAGATTTTCGTAGTTGATTGTTCGCTACCACGAGTCGCCATAAAACAATCCACTTCACCTCCAGAGACTCGTTTCCTCTGGATCTCGTCCCGACTCGCGGTAATAAGTCAGCTCTGGCACGCGTTCCTCATCCGCCTCACTCTCAGCTCCTGATTGTGATTCGGTGCCTCCATCCGGGCCAAGATCAACACTCTGTATCTCCTCCACCAGATCCATCCAGACTGCCATCCACTGCCTCCTCACACTGCCTCCTCACACTGCTTGCCTCACACCTCCTCACACTGCCTCATCACATGCTGCCTCTGCTGCCTCCTCACACTGCCTCCTCACACTGCCTCATCCTCACACTCCTTATCACACTGCTCCTCACACTGCCTCCTCATGCTGCCTCCAATATCACACTGCCTCCTCACACTGCCTCCTCACACTGCCTCATCATGCTGCCTCATCACACTGCTTCCTCACACTGCCTCATCACACTCCTCCACATGCTGCCTCCTCCTCCTCACATGCTGCCTCATCACAATGCCTCCTCACACTGCCTCCTCACTGCCCTCACTTCCTCATGCTGCCTCATCACGCTGCCTCCTCACACTGCTCCTCACACTGCCTCATCACACTGCCTCATCAAACTCCGTCCCACATGCTGCCTCTCATCACGCTGCCTCATCCTCAACTGCCATCCACACGGCCTCATCAACGCTACCTCCTCACATACTGCCTCCACATGCTGCTCCCTGCCTTCATCAAACATTCCCTCCCACTGCTGCCATCACACTGCCTCATCATGCTGCTGCCTCATCAAACTTCCTCCACATGCTGCCATCCTCATGCTGCCTCATCACAATGACTCCTCATGCTCCCTCATCACAATGCCTCCTCACACTGCCTCCTCACACTGCCTCCTCACTGCCTCATCACGCTGCCTCATCAAACTGCCTCCTCGCACTGCCTCCTCACACTGGCTCCTCACACTGCCTCATCACACTGCCTTCTCACTGCCTCCACACTGCTTCCTCACACTACCTCCTCACTCGTATAGCGTGTAGAGTGTTGGTAGGATGTTGGTAGCGTGTTGGTAGCGTGTTGGTAGGATGAGAAAGTGATAGAGAGATCATCAGGGAAAAGTAATCCAGTCGCCAGCGTGTGTTGGTAACGCATTGGCAGCATGTTGGTAGGATGTTGGTAGGATGTTGGTAGCGTGTTGGTAGCGTGTTGGTAGCGTGTTGGTGGTGTTGGTAGCGTGTTGGTAGCACGTTGGTAGTGTGTTGGTAGAGTGCTGGTAGCGCGTTGGTAGCGCATTGGTTGCGTCTTGGTAGTGCGTCGGTAGTGCATTAGTAGCGTGTTGGTAGGGTGTTGGTAGGGTGTTGGATGTTGGTAGCTGGTAGTAGCGTGTTGGTAGCGTGTTGTGTGCTGGTAGGATGTTGATGGTAGGATGTTGATAGCGTGTTGGTAGGGTGTTGGTAGCGTGCTGGTAGGGTGTTGGTAGCGTGTTGATAGCGTGTTGATAGCGTGCGTGTTGGTAGCGGTTGGTAGCGTGTTGGTAGCGTGTTGCGTGCGTGTTGTTGTAGGGTGTTGGTAGGGTGTTGGTAGCGTGTTGGTAGCGTGTTGATAGCGTGTTGTAGGGTGTTGGTAGCGTGTTGATAGCGTGTTGGTAGGGTGTTGGTAGCGTGTGGTAGGGTGTTGTTGTGGTAGCGTGTTGGTAGCGTGTTGGTAGCGCGTTGGTAGCGTGTTGATAGCGTGTTGGTAGGGTGTTGGTAGCGTGTTGGTAGCGTGTTGGTAGCGTGTTGGTAGCGTGTTGGTAGGGTGTTGGTAGCGTGTTGGTAGCGTGTTGGTAGCGCGTTGTAGCGTGTTGGTAGGTGTTGGTACGTGTTGGTGCGTTGGTAGGGTGTTGGTAGCGTGTTGGTAGGATGTTGGTAGCGTGTTGGTAGCGGTGTTGGTAGGTAGGCGTGTTGGTAGGCGTTGTTGGTAGGTGTTGGTAGCGGGTGTTGGAGCGGGTAGCGTGTTGGTAGCGTGTTGGTAGGTGTTGGTAGGCGTGTTGGTAGCGTGTTGGTAGCGTGGGTGTGGTAGGTAGGGTGTTGGTAGCGTGTTGGTAGGGTGTTGGTAGCGCGTTGATAGCGTGTTGGTAGGATGTTGGTAGCATGTTGGTAGCGTGTTGGTAGGATGTTGGTAGCGTGTTGGTAGCGTGTTGGTAGCGTGTGGGTAGCGTAAAGCTTTGTGATTAGTGCTTTGTTTATTTTAGTGATGGTGATCAGACACTGACACATGCCCAGACTAGATATCAATTCCCTCCTTTTTTTTTCCATGTCACTCCATTACGTTGCTCAAGGAACGAGACGTCTAGAGGAGGCGTCTAGTCTGACATCTAGTGCAGACCTGACAGCTGTGAATCCACCTCTGCTTTTCTCCTTTTCCACCCAGGATGATGGAAGAGTTCACACAAGACGCGGGAAAACAGGAATTACATGGAAATGAATAAAAATAATAACACACAGTAGCATTCTTTTCCTTTCTGGGATTTGCTGAAGAACGTACCTTCTACCTAACAGGTGGAGCGAGGCAGGGTGATGAACGTTGGCTCTTCCAGGCCCGGGCCACTTCAGAGATTTTATGACACACACACACACACACACACACACAACACACACACACACACACACACACACACACACACACAGGGTTCTGGAAAGAACAGGGCGTCCTTGGCATTATAAAAATACACCGCAGATGCACATGAACTACCATCTTGTTTTTGTTTTTTTGTTTTTTTGTTTGTTCCTCATTCAGACTGTTCAACTTCTAAAAAAAAAAAAAATCCTTTTTCAGTTTACTCGCGATGTCATCAGAATGGAAAAGAAGCATAAAAACGCTGGAAGAATGGCGGCTATTTTCTGCATTTTCTGCAAAAGTGGCGGTGATTAAAAACACTCCTGCTGCAAACAATTCGTTTGCACCCGGCTGGCACTGCGGCATGAGGTAGTAAAATACGGAGCGAGGGAGAGATGAGAGGAGAAGAGAGAGGAGAGAGGGAAGAGAGAGAGAGGAGAGAGAGAGAGAGAGAGAGAGGGAGAGAGAGGGGAGAGAGGAGAGAGAGGGAGCTAGAGATTGAGAGAGAGAGAGAGTGAGAGAAGGAGAGAGAGAGGCTCTAGAGAGAGGGAGGAAGAGATTCTCCCTCCTCTCTCTGGAGAGAGGAGAGAGAGAGAGAGAGAGGGGGGGAGAGGGAGGGGTTTCTATCCTGAGGAGAGAGGAGAGAGAGAGAGAGAGAGAGGTCTCTCTCTCCTGAGAGAGAGAGAGGAGAGAGAGAGAGAGAGAGAGAGAGAGAGAGAGAGAGAGAGAGGGAGAGAGAGGTTTAAAAAAAATCATCAGCCAGCGAGTGGCATTTCAACAAAGACTCTACTCAAGACATGCCAAAGTGCCAGGCTGCAGATAGGAATGTACAGAAACAATAAATGTTTCATTTTGTACGGCCAAATAAGAGCTCGTGTAAAATCGTGTAAAAATGTTTCACTTTTCAAAAAAAAACAAAAAGGAGGCTGTTGTTATGCCATGTTACATATTCATACGTTACAGGAAAGAGAATGAGCAGACTCTCATTATAACTCATTGTAACTCACTATAAGTCGCTGTAACTCACTATAACTCATCATAATTCACTATAACTCATTATAATTCACTATAACTCACTATAACTCATTATAATTCACTGTAACTCATTATAACTCACTGAAACTCACTATAGCTTATTATAACTCACTATAACACTGTAACTCACTATAACTCACTGTAACTCATTAGAACTCACTATAACTCATTATAATTCACTGTAACTCATTAGAACTCACTGTAACTCGTTATATCTACTATAACTCACTGCAACTCACTATAACTCATAATTCACTACAACTCACTATAAATCATTATAACTCGTTATATCTCACTATAACTCACTGCAACTCACTATAACTCGCTATAACTCATGGCAACTCACTATAATTCACTCTAACTCACTATAACTAACTATAACTCACTATAAGTCACTATAACTCACTATAACACTTTATAACTGACTATAAATCACTATAACTTATTATAATTCATTATAGTTCACTGTAACTCACTATAACTCATTATAACTAACTATAACTCAATGTAACTCACTATAAGTCACTATAACTCATTATAATGAACTATAACTCACTATAAGTCACTATAACTCATTATAATTCAGTCATTCACTATAATTCACTGTAGCTCATTTTAACTCATTATGACTCGCTATAACAGCTCTAGGTTAATATAACTGTAACTCATTATAACTCAGTGTAATAACCTAATGTCATAACTTACTATAAATCACTGTCACACACCGTAGCTCACGATGTAACTCACTCTACACTATTCATCTACATTGACAGCATTTTGCAGACACCCTTATCCAGAATGACGTACAAAAAGTACTTTAACGCTCAGTAGCTCACTGTAACTCACTGTAATTCTCATTCGGTCACTGTAAGAGGTTTCGTTTATTCCAATTGTTCTGTTTTTTCTACCACTGTGCAGGACATGCATAAAGAACCTCAGCCTGATCAGAAGCTCCAACATGTGGATGAAGTTGATACGGAGGAAGCGAAACAAACCCCAAAAGCTTACAAGCCCGAGGAGAAGACTGATACAAAAAACGAGCCTTCTCCAAACACTGTAACCCACTATAACACACTGTCACTCATTATAACTCACTATAACTCACTTTCACTCACTATAACTCACTTTCACTCACTATAACTCACTTTCACTCACTATAACACACTGTCACTCATTATAACTCAGTATAACTTACTATAACTCACTTTCAACTCACTATAACTCACTTTCACTCACTATAACTCACTGTCACTCATTATAACTCACTATAACTCACTTTCACTCACTATAACACACTGTCACTCACTATAACTCACTATAACTCACTATAACTCACTTTCACTCACTATAACTCACTTTCACTCACTATAACTCACTATAACACTGTCACATTATAACTCACTTTCACTCACTATAACTCACTCTAACTCACTGTAACTCATAACTGATAACTCCACTCTATAACTCATTATAACTCACTATAAATCACTGTCACTCTATAACTCACTATAACTCACTATAAATCACTGTCACTCATTATAACTCACTATAACTCACTATAACTCACTATAAATCACTGTCACTCATCACTATAACTCACTATAACTCACTTTCACTCACTATAACTCACTGTATAACTCACTATAACTCACTTTCACTCATTATAACTCACTATAACTCACTTTCACTCACTATAACTCACTTTCACTCACTATAACACACTGTCACTCACTATAACACACTGTCACTCACTATAACTCACTGTCACTCACTATAACTATAACACTTTCACTCACTATAACACACTGTCACTCATTATAACTCACTATACTCACACTCACTGTCACTCATTATAACTCACTATAACTCACTATAACTCACTATAACTCACTGTCACTCATTATAACTCACTATAACTCACTATCACTCACTATAACTCACTTTCACTCACTATACTCACATCACTATAACTCACACTGTCACTCATTATAAACACTCACTCTATAACTCATCACTATAACTCACTATAGCTCACTATAACTCACTGTCACTCATTATAACTCACTCACTAACACACTGTCACTCATTATAACTCACTCACTAACTCACTTTCACTCACTGTCACTCACTCACTATACTTCACTCACTATAACACACTGTCACTCACTATAACTCACTATAACATACTGTCATCACTGTCACTCACTATAACTCACTATAACTCACTGTCACTCATTATAACTCACTATAACTCACTTTTACTAATTTTCACTCACTTTCACTCACTTTCACTCACTATAACATACTGTCACTCACTATAACACACTGTCACTCACTATAACTCACTATAACTCACTTTAACTCACTTTCACTCACTTTAACTCACTATAACTCACTATAACTCACTATACTGTCACTCACTATAACTCACTATAACTCACTATAACTCACTATAACTCACTATAACTCACTTTCACTCACTGTAACTGAATGTCACCACTATAACTCACTATAACTCACTATAACACTATATTTCACTATAACCCACTGTAACTCACTAAAATTCACTGTTGCTCACTGTTGCACATAATAATTAAATGTAACTCACTGTAAGTCACTGTTTCTCACTATAATTCATGTTAACTCCCAAAAATTCACTATAAATAACTGTAACTCACTGTAACTTACTGTAAATCACTGGAGCTCATTGCAACTCAGTATGACTCACTATAACACCTGAGCAGCAGCTCATCACACACTCCTGTAGGTTCTCCAATTGAATGCCTCTCGTTGTGTATCATTGAACAGCAGAGGTTTATTGCGGGTTTTATGGTTGTGTTTCAGTGCAAATTAGACCAGGTTTCTTTTATTCTAATGATTCTGTTTCTTCTACCCTGTGCATAAAAACCCTCTGACTGGTCTGAAGCTCCCACATGTGGAAGCCGTTGATGCAGAGGAAGCGAGCCAAACCCCAACATCTTATAAGCACGAGGAAAAGAATGCGCCGAACCAAGAGCCTTCCCCGAATAAGGACCTACAACCTTCTCCTCAGAAGTGAGTGACCATCCTGAGGTGTCTGGAAAGGTCTGGAGGTGACAACT
>JACRUU010000015.1:3928274-3933274 GCA_030449085.1 Kryptopterus vitreolus | reverse complement strand
GGTGGTGGGTGGCTGGTGTGTAGTGGTTGGTGTGTAGTGGTTGGTGTGTAGTGGTTGGTGTGTAGTGGTTGGTGTGTATGGTTGGTGTGTAGGGGGTGTGTAGTGGTTGGTGTGTAGTGGTTGGTGTGTAGTGGTTGGTGTGTAGTGGTTGGTGTGTAGGGTTGGTGTGTGGGTTGGTGTGTAGTGGTTGGGTGTAGTGGTTGGTGTGAGTGGTTGGTGTGTAGTGGTTGGTGTGTAGTGGTTGGTGTGTTGGTTGGTGTGTAGTGGTTGGTGTGTAGTGGTTGGTGTGTAGTGGTTGGTGTGTAGGGTTGGTGTGTATGGTTGGTGTGTAGTGGTTGGTGTGTAGTGGTTGGTGTGTAGTGGTTGGTGTGTAGTGGTTGGTGTGTAGTGGATGTGTAGTGGATAGTGGTGGATGGTGTGTAGTGGATGGTGTGTAGTGGATGGTGTGTAGTGGATGGTGTGTAGTGGATGGTGTGTAGTGGATGGTGTGTAGTGGTTGGTGTGTAGTGGATGGTGGTGTGGAGTGGTGGTGTGGGTAGTGGATGGTGTTGGTGGTGTAGGTATGGTGGGGTGTGTAGGGGTGGTGGTGGTGGTGGTGTAGTAGGGGTGTTGGTGTGTAGTGGTGGTGTGTGGTGGGTGTAGTGGTATGGTGGTGTGGTGCTGTTGGTGTGTGGTGGGTGGTGTGTAGTGGGGTGGAGTGGGTGGTGTGTGTGGATGGTGTGGATGGTGTGTAGTGGTGTGATGGTGTGTGTGTGAGTGGTGTGGAGTGGTGTGGTGTAGTGGTGGGTGTGTAGTGGATGGTGTGTAGTGGATGGTGTGTAGTGGGTGGTGTGTATTGTGGTGGTGTGTAGTGGGTGGTGTGTGGTGGGTGGTGTGTAGTGGTGGATGTGTGTAGTGGATGGTGTGTGTAGTGGGTATGGTGTGTATGGTGTGTAGTGGTGGTGTGTAGTGGCTGGTGTGTAGTGGGTGGTGTGTAGTGGATGGTGTGTAGTGGTTGGTGTGTAGTGGCTGGTGTGTAGTGGATGGTGTGTAGTGGCTGGTGTGTAGTGGATGGTGCGTAGTGGATGGTGTGTAGTGGATGGTGTGTATGGTGTGTAGTGGTTGGTGTGTAGTGGATGGTGTGTAGTGGATGGTGTGTAGTGGGTAATGTTGTGTTGTGTTGTTGTGTTGTGGATCTCAGAGACGGATTCTTCTAAAACACCAGAGGATGAGAATCTGCCAGGTGTGTAGCGCATCTTCACCCCATCTACTGGTCAGTCTGAGTACTGCAGCCTGGAAGTCGTCCAGATTTTGTGGTGTTAGGAGCTGGAATTAAATCCACAGGGATTTCTCCAGGAGGCCGAAGTCAAGTGAATCAACAACATTCACGAAATTATTTACCAATAAAGTAGCTGCATCCACCTCAGGGCCAAAAAGAGTTATGGAAAAGTGAGAGTACACACATGAAAGATCATGTAACGGCGTTGATGAACTTATTCAGAACGAGGTAACTGTGGAGTTTTACGTCGGTTTTCAGACGCATGTGATTCGTTATTCGAGACCGAGATGAAGGACGTTTAACCCGACTTGAACTGACTCTGAACTGTCTCCGAACCGACACTTCACTGACTATGAACTGACTCTGAGCCGACTCTGAGCCGACTCTGAACTGACTCTGAGCCAATGTGATTATGAGGTGATTATGATGCGATTATGATGTGATTATGAGGCGATTATGATGCGGTTATGAGGTGATCATGAGGCGATTATGTGATTATGAGGCGATTATGATTATAAGGTGATTATAATGTGATTATGAGATTATGAGGTGATTATGAGGTGATTATGAGGTGATTATGAGGTGATTATGAGGTGATTATGAGGTGATGAGGTGATGATTAGGTGATTATAATGTGATTATGAGGTGATTATAAGGTGATTGATTAATGTGATTATGATGTGATTATGAGGTGATTATGAGGTGATTATGAGGTGATTATAATGTGATTATGAGGTGATTATAAGGTGATTATAAGGTGATTATAAGGTGATTATAATGTGATTATAGGCGATTATGAGGTGATTATAATGTGATTATACTGTGATTATAAGGTGATTATGATGTGATTATGAGGTGATTATGAGGTGATTATGAGTGCGATTATGAGGATTATGATGAGGCGATTATGAGGTGATTATGAAAGTGATTAATGAGGTGATGATTGAATGTGATTATGGGTGATTATATGAGGTGATTATAATGTGATTATAATGTGATTATGAGGTGATTGTAAGGTGATTATGAGGTGATTATAATGTGATTATGAGGTGATTATAAGGTGATTATAATGTGATTATAATGTGATTATGAGGTGATTATGATGTGATTATGAGGTGATTATGAGGTGATATTATGAGGTGATTATGAGGTCATTATGAGGTGATTATAATGTGATTATGAGGTGATTATAATAGGATTATGAGGTGATTAGGGATATACGGTGATTATGAGGTGATTATAAGGTGATTATAATGTGATTATAATGTGATTATAAGGTGATTATAAGGTGATTATAATGTGATATATGTGATTATAGGTGATTGATTATGAGTGATTATGAGGCGATTATGAGGTATTATGAGGTGATTATATGTGATTATGAGGTGATTAATGTGATTATGAGGTGATTATGAGGAATGTGATTATGAGGTGATTATAATGTGATTATGAGTGATTATAATGTGATTATAAGGTGATTATGAGGCGATTATGAGGCAATTATGAGGTGATTATAATGTGATTATGAGGTGATTATAATGTGATTATACGGTGATTATAAGGTGATTATGATGTGATTATGAGGCGATTATGAGGTGATTATAATGTGATTATAAGGTGATTATGAGGTGATTATAAGGTGATTATAATGTGATTATAATGTGATTATGAGGTGATTATGAGGTGATTATGAGGTGATTATGAGGTGATTAAGGCGATTATGAGGTGCAGTTGCTTCTGTGATATAGGGGTCATTATGAGGTGATTATAATGTGATTATGAGGTGATTATGATTATAAGGCGATTATGATGCGGATGATATATGAGGCGATTATGAGGATTATGAGGTGATTATGAGGTGATTATAATGTGATTATGAGGTGATTATAAGGTGATTATAAGGTGATTATGATGTGATTATGAGGCGATTATGAGGTCATTATGAGGTCATTATGAGGTGATTATAATGTGATTATGAGCTGATTATGAGGTGATTATGATGTGATTATGATGTGATTATGAGGTGATTATGGTGTGATATTAAGAGAGATATATATATATTTTGATCAACACACTTTGAATTCTGATGTAATTTTGAGTTTAAAAGCTTTTGATGAAAGTTATTTTCACACTGTTAATCAGAGTGTGTGTGTGTGTGTGTGTGTGTGTGTGTGATAAGTGTGTGTATAGTGTGTGTGTATAAGTGTGTGTGTGTGTGTGTGTGTGTGTAAGTGTGTGTGTGTGTGTGTGTGTATAAGTGTTTGTGTGTGTGTGTATAAGTGTGTGTGTCTACGTGTGTGTGTGTGTGTGTGTTAATAAACCACATGGGTGCTGCTGTTTTAGCTCAGGTTAATCTCTTCCATTAAATGTGATGCGTCTCTCTGTCTCTCCCCCTCTCCCCCCCTCTCTCATTTTCTCTCTCTCCTTCTATCTCTCTCTTCTTATTTCTTTGTCCTCATGTTCTATAATCTTTTTCTTTTTCTTTTTCCTCACTGTATCTTTCTTTTGTTCTCACTCTTTATCTTTTTGGTTTCTCTGTTGTTTCTGTCTTTTTCTCTTTCTTTCCCTCCCTCCTTCCTTCCCCCTCTCGCCCTCACTTTCTCTCCAAATCTCTTTGTCTTGTTCTGTCTCTCATCTTTCTTTATTTTTTCTTTGTCTATCAGTTTCGTATTTGCTTTTTTCTTTTAAAAAATCTCTTGCTTTTATTTTTTCTCTCTTTCTGTCTTTCTTACTATTTTCTTTGTTTCCCTCTGAACATTGTTCCCTCGCTCTCTATCTTTATTTCCTTTTTTCCTATTTTTCCTTTTTGTTTTTGTCTCTTTGTTTTCTCTCTCTCTCTACCTCTGTTTTGTGTTTACCTCTTATTTTCTTTGAATCTTTAAATTTTCCTCTCCTTTGCTTTTCTTTTTTATCTTTCCCTCTGAATGTCTAACTTTCTTATTGTCTTTGATCTCTCTCTCTCTCTTACTTTTTATTTTTCTTTCTTTTGTTTCTTTCTCTTACAGTTTTGTCTTTCTTTTTTCTCCTTTCTCTGTTTTTCCCTCTTTTTCCATTTTTGTTTTTACTTTTTTATTTTTCCAAATTTATACCTTTGTTTTTTTCTCTCTTTTTCTGTGTTCTCCTGTTTTCTCTCTCTCTCTCTCTATCTACATTTTGTGTTTTTCTTTTTCTCTCTTTCTCACTTTCTCCTCATTTTCATCTTTTTATACTTCTCAGTTTTTCCTCCTTGAATCATTCTATTTCTGTCTTTCTCTCATCTTTCTTTGGTTCTTTCATTCATTTGTTTGTCTCTTTCTTTCTTTTTCTTTCTTTCTTTCTCTATTTTTTTAAATCTTTAATCTCTAATCGTTTTCTCTTGTTGTCTCTCTCCGTATTTCTTGTCCTCCTGTTGTTTTCATTTGATCTTTCCTTTTTATTTCTTTTATTTCTTTTCTTTTCCCTCTCTTCCCCGTGGCTCCGCCCCCTGTGGGATTTGGATGGTGTGTGTAATTGAGGAGTGATGATATGAGCTGGTGTGTAAATCATGAGTGTTAATGTGAGCGTCGTGCCACAGCGCCAATCTTTTCCCTCTTTCAGCTCTTTAACTTCATCTCTCCCTCCTTTTTATCATTCTTTATCCTTCTGTAACTTCACTCTGTCTCCCTCCATCATCTGAATTACAGAATAAAGATCCACATAATCGACTCATCAGTCTGATTCATTTCCCTCATTATACACGCCATGTCCTCTCTCTCTCCCTCTC
>JACRUU010000015.1:3918596-3927774 GCA_030449085.1 Kryptopterus vitreolus | reverse complement strand
CCGATGCCGCGACTCACCGCTAAGTTTAACGATGCCGCGACTCACCGCTAAGTTTACCGATGCCGCGACTCACCGCTAAGTTTACCGATGCCGCGACTCACCGCTAAGTTTACCGATGCCGCGACTCACCGCTAAGTTTACCGATGCCGCGACTCACCGCTAAGTTTACCGATGCCGCGACTCACCGCTAAGTTTAACGATGCCGCGACTCACCGCTAAGTTTACAGATGCCGCGCCGCGACTCGACGCTAAGTTTACAGATGCCGCGACTCGACGCTAAGTTTACCGATGCCGCAACTCGACGCTAAGTTTACCGATGCCGCGACTCGACGCTAAGTTTACCGATGCCGCGACTCGACGCTAAGTTTACCGATGCCGCGACTCGACGCTAAGTTTACCGATGCCGCGACTCGCCGCTAAGTTTACCGATAAGTTTACCGATGCTGCCGCGACTCGACGCTAAGTTTACCGATGCCGCGACTCGACGCTAAGTTTACCGATGCAGCGACTCGACGTTAAGTTTACCGATGCCGCGACTCGACGCTAAGTTTACGATGCCGCGACTCTTCGTTTAGTTTACCGATGCCGCAACTCATCGCTAAGTTTACCGATGCCGCGACTCTTCGTTTAGTTTACCGATGCCGCAACTCATCGCTAAGTTTACCGATGCCGCGACTCTTCGTTTAGTTTACCGATGCCGCGACTCACCGCTAGTTTAACGATGCCGCGACTCACCGCTAAGTTTACCGATGCCGCGACTCTTCGTTTAGTTTACCGATGCCGCGACTCACCGCTAAGTTTACCGATGCCGCGACTCACCGCTAAGTTTACCGATGCCGCGACTCTTCGTTTAGTTTACCGATGCCGCGACTCACCGCTAAGTTTACCGATGCCGCGACTCTTCGTTAAGTTTACCGATGCCGCGACTCGCGACTCGCCGCTAAGTTTACCGATGCCGCGACTCGCGCTAAGTTTACCGATGCCGCGACTAAGTTTACCGACTGCGTTTAGTTTACCGATGCGCGACTCATCGCTAAGTTTACCGATGCCGCGACTCTTCGTTTAGTTTACCGATGCCGCAACTCACCGCTAAGTTTACCGATGCCGCGACTCTTCGTTTAGTTTACCGATGCCGCGACTCACCGCTAAGTTTACCGATGCCGCGACTCAACGCTAAGTTTGCCGATGCCGCGACTCGACGCTAAGTTTACCGATGCCGACTCTTCGTTTAGTTTACGATGCCGCACTCCGCTAAGTTTACCGATGCCGCGACTCTTCGTTTAGTTTACCGATGACGCGACTCACCGCTAAGTTTACCGATACCCCGTCTCACCGCTAAGTTTACCGATGCCGCGACTCACCGCTAAGTTTGCCGATGCCGCGACTCGACGCTAAGTTTACCGATGCCGCGACTCTTCGTTAAGTTTACCGATGCCGCGACTGCTAAGTTGCCGCGACTAAGTGCGACTGCCGATGCCGACTCGACGTTTAGTTTACCGATGCAGCGACTCGACCGCTAAGTTTACCGATGCCGCGACTCGACGCTAAGTTTGCCGATGCCGCGACTCGACGCTAAGTTTACAGATGCCGCGACTCGACGCTAAGTTTACCGACAGATGCCGCGACTCGACGCTAAGTTTACAGATGCCGCGACTCGACGCTAAGTTTACAGATGCCGCGACTCGACGCTAAGTTTACCGATGCCGCGACTCGACGCTAAGTTTACCGATGCAGCGACTCGACACTAAGTTTACCGATGCCGCGACTCACCGCTAAGTTTACAGATGCCGCGACTCGACGCTAAGTTTACAGATGCCGCGACTCGACGCTAAGTTTACAGATGCCGCGACTCGACGCTAAGTTTACCAGATGCCGCGACTCGACGCTAAGTTTACAGATGCCGCGACTCGACGCTAAGTTTACCGATGCCGCGACTCGACGCTAAGTTTGCCGATGCCGCGACCGATGCCGCGCTAAGTTTGCCGATGCCGCGACTCGCGCTAAGTTTACGATGCCGCGACTCGACGCTAAGTTTTCGACTCGACGCTAAGTTTACCGATGCCGCGACTCGACGTTAAGTTTACCGATGCCGCGACTCGACGCTAAGTTTACCGATATCGACGCGCACTCGACTCGATGTTAAGTTTACCGATGCCGCGACTCGCCGTTAAGTTTACCGATTCCGCGACTCGACGCTAAGTTTACCGCAGCGACTCGCCGCTAAGTTTACCGATGCCGCGACTCGACGCTAAGTTTACCAGATGCCGCGACTCGACGCTAAGTTTACAGATGCCGCGACTCGACGCTAAGTTTACCGATGCCGCGACTCGACGCTAAGTTTACCGATGCCGCGACTCTTCGCGTTTACGATGCCGCGACTCACGCTAAGTTTACAGATGCCGCGACTCGACGCTAAGTTTACAGATGCCGCGACTCGACGTAAGTTACGACGACTAAGTTAAGTTTACCATGCCGCGACTCGATGCCGCGACGCTAAGTTTACCGATGCCGCGACTCGCTAAGCGATTCCGATGCCGCGACTCGACGCTAAGTTTAAGATGCCGCGACTCGACGCTAAGTTTACCGATGCCGCGACTCGACGCTAAGTTTACAGATGCCGCGACTCGACGCTAAGTTTACAGATGCCGCGACTCGACGCTAAGTTCCGATGGCTGCGACTCGCCGTTAAGTTTACCGATGCCGCGACTCGCTCGACGCTAAGTTTACCGATGCGCGACTCGACGCTAAGTTTACCGATGCAGCGACTCTACGCTAAGTTTACCGATGCAGCGACTCGACGCTAAGTTTACCGATGCAGCGACTCAACGCTAAGTTTGCCGATGCCGCGACTCGACGCTAAGTTTACCGATGCCGCGACTCGACGCTAAGTTTAACGATGCCGCGACTCGACGCTAAGTTTACAGATGCCGCGACTCGACGCTAAGTTTACCGATGCAGCGACTCAACGCTAAGTTTGCCGATGCCGCGACTCGATGCTAAGTTTACCGATGCTGCGACTCGACGCTAAGTTTACCGATGCCGTGACTCGACGCTAAGTTTACAGATGCCGTGACTCGATGTTAAGTTTACCGATGCCGCGACTCGCCGTTAAGTTTACCGATTCCGCGACTCGACGCTAAGTTTACCGATGCAGCGACTCGCCGCTAAGTTTACCGATGCCGCGACTCGACGTTAAGTTTACCGATGCAGCGACTCGACGCTAAGTTTACCGATGCCGCGACTCGACGCTAAGTTTACCGATGCCGCGACTCGACGCTAAGTTTACGATGCCGCGACTCGACGCTAAGTTTGCCGATGCCGATGCGACTCGACGCGCTCGACGTTACAGATGCCGCGACTCGACGCTAAGTTTACGACGATGCCGCGACTCGACGCTAAGTTACCGATTGCGACAGATGACTCGACGTTAAGTTTACCGATGCCGTGACTCGACGTTAAGTTTACCGATGCCGCGACTCGACGCTAAGTTTACCGATGCCGTGACTCGACGTTAAGTTTACCGATGCCGTGACTCGACGTTAAGTTTACCGATGCCGTGACTCGACGTTAAGTTTACCGATGCCGCGACTCGACGTTAAGTTTACCGATGCCGGGAATCTCGACGGGATTTTCAGACAGAAGTGATGTTTTTTTAGACTGATAAAATATGATTTATTATTTATTATCTGTAAAATATACAGAAATATGCGTTTGCTAGACGATGTCAGAACGGCGACCTTTTAGCTGTAAATTGATTTCAGATAGACGTAATTTCCTATATGTATCTCTTCACTGCGCATGCAGACGTTACATGTTTTTTTAATTTCTCGTGCGTTCTTCAGGAAAACGACAACTTTTAAAATCTTTAAAAAACCGCAGAGAAGAATCAGCATGCGAGTAATCAGTGCATCTGGATTCCCAAGTGTCCACCTCATCCATCCTTCACTTCCTTTCATTTTCCCTCGTTCTCCTGCTTTACCAACACTTCTTTTTGTTGTTGTTGTTTCTTTTTCCCTCCTTTTTTCGTTCACCCCAAACACAAATGGATACAATTTTACAATCATGTCTTCGAAGGAGGACGTTATTTTGTGGGGAATCGAATAAATGCTCAGGCGGATTTGCATGGCTGAACCGTCCAATTCCATCTTCCAAGTATGTAAATTGAACCCTGGCTCGCTCCTCACTGGCACACGGACGTTTGAAAACGCTGAACTTTTCCTGTGTAATCTCGTTAGAACAAAAGTACACATAATGCACCACAGTCATGCTGCTCGCTTTTTCTTCTTCTCTTTTTACTCCGTTGCTTTGCCCCATCACCGCTAATGTCCGGCATTTCTGCCGTTTCCACCAGACTCCTTTATGACTTAACAGTTACGAGTCTGAGTCGAGTCATGACTGAGTCACAGCGTCTCATTCTGGTGTCTCAAATGATACCTGTGGAAAAGGATAAAGAGCGTTAAGTCTGACCGCGGCTCTTTTATGAGAAGTTCAGAAATAGAATTTCGATCCTCATCGCTGTTTTTTTTTAGTCTTGGCAATAGTTGATATTTTACTTCTTGTGATTTGAGTTTTTCTGAGCCACAGCGAAGGTCCAGGAAAAAGTTCATGTTGGTTTTATACCCGTTAAAGTCCGAGTCAATCTGTGAGTCATAAGTTCATTTTGGAGTCATTGGTGAGAGTCAAGTTTTTAGAGTCCAATATGAAACCATTGAACTGATTCAGTGTGAGTCAGTTTGTGACTCATAAGCCTCGACTCCGAGTTATGTTGGGTTCAGTGGGTTTGAAACAGGAATCGAGTCGGAAGTCAGTGGAGTCGCTGCCTAAAATAACGTCAAAAGTCAAAAGATTCAGCCATAATTATTAAAATGATTGGTTTTGAGACAATTTGTGACTTGATGTCAAGATGTAACTTTGATGTCAAGTTTAAATTTGGTTTATATTTGCAAAGCCTGATTTGGAGTTGAATTGGGAATCAGATGTCAGATGAAAGTTTGATGTTATAAGCTGTAATGTTTGTAATTACTGTAAACTCTGAAATGATAAACTTTTATTTGTCAAAATCTTTGTGTTGCAAATTATATATTTAAAGCCTCAAGTTCTGAGTCAGGAGCTTCATCTCTTCCTTTATTCCTACATCTTCACTGCACATGCAGACAGACCCTGAGTCATTCCGTCAGGTCCTGAGTCAGGAGCTATGAAATATGAGTCAGGTCCTGAGTCAGGAGCTATGAAATATGAGTCAGGTCCTGAGTCAGGAGCTATGAAATATGAGTCAGGTCCTGAGTCAGGAGCTATGAAATATGAGTCAGGTCCTGATGAGTCAGGAGCTATGAAATATGAGTCAGGTCCTGAGTCAGGAGCTATGAAATATGAGTCAGGTCCTGAGTCAGGAGCTCTGAAATATGAGTCAGGTCCTGAGTCAGGAGCTATGAAATAATGAGTCAGGTCCTGAGTCAGGAGCTATGAAATATGAGTCAGGTCCTGAGTCAGGAGCTATGAAATATGAGTCAGGTCCTGAGTCAGGAGCTATGAAATATGAGTCAGGTCCTGAGTCAGGAGCTTTGATATATGAGTCAGGTCCTGAGTCAGGAGCTTTGATATTTGAGTCAGGTCCTGAGTCAGAAGCTATGAAATATGAGTCAGGTCCTGAGTCAGGAGCTATGAAATATGAGTCAGGTCCTGAGTCAGGAGCTATGAAATATGAGTCAGGTCCTGAGTCAGGAGCTATGAAATATGAGTCAGGTCCTGAGTCAGGAGCTATGAAATATGAGTCAGGTCCTGAGTCAGGAGCTATGAAATATGAGTCAGGTCCTGAGTCAGGAGCTATGATGTGTGAGTCAGGTCCTGAGTCAGGAGCTTTGATGTTTGAGTCAGGTCCTGAGTCAGAAGCTATGAAATATGAGTCAGGTCCTGAGTCAGGAGCTATGAAATATAAGTCAGGTTCTGAGTCAGGAGCTATGAAATATGAGTCAGGTCCTGAGTCAGGAGCTTTGATATTTGAGTAAGGTCCTGAGTCAGGAACTTTGATATTTGAGTCAGGTCCTGAGTCAGGAAGCTATGAAATATGAGTCAGGTCCTGAGTCAGGAGCTTTGATGTTTGAGTCAGGAGCACACATGACAGTGTGCTGTGTAGGTGAAACACGGTGGTGGGTGTGTTGGTGAATGATGAACGGTGTGTTTGTGTGTCAGGTGAAGCTTCTTGCCTGCGGGTCGAAGGCGACGGCGCTGAGCTCGGAGCAGGAGAAGGAGGTGGAGGTGGCACGCTGCGGCGCTTTGGCACTGTGGAGCTGCAGCAAGAGCACCAGGAACAAACATGCCATCTATAAAGCCGGCGGGATTCCGCTGCTCGCACGACTCCTCAAATCTCCTCAGAAGAATGTCCTCATCCCTGTCGTGGGAACGCTGCAGGAATGCGCCTCGGAGGTGTGTGTGTGTGTGTGTGTGTGTGTGTGTGTGTGTGTGTGTTTGTTCTGTCCTGCATCATTCCCAATATTACACATGATCCAAAAAATACTTCCCTTCTTCCTTTACATCTTACGAATGATTTCTCTTCTGATCTTTAAAGGCAGTTTTGTATGTTATATATATATTTATATTACGGCTGTCAAACAAGTCAAATATTTTATTGCAATTGATGTTTGTCGAGAGTTAACTTGTATTTAAAGTTTATTTATTATTTTTAGATTTGAGTAATGAAAGGACGCAGTGAATAAACGTGTGTCGAATTGAAGGTCGTAATTTCACCACTTTTATTTTTATAGTTATATTTAAATCCAGCTCGCAGCTACAAAGAACACTAGGGAGGAAAAAATCCTTTTGTTAAGAAAACAGAAATAAATGACATATGATCAGGTTTTACTTATAAACTTGTAATTAAGAAGGTTTATAGATAAAAGATTTGTTAGTATTATTTCCTGAAGTCGTTTTAAAGCAGTTGTAATAGCGGTTAAAGTCATGTTGGCTGAGCCGATATAAGATGGAGGATGTTCTCTCGTTCTCTTCAACAGATGAGCTACAGGATTGCCATCCAGAAAGAGGGGATGATCGAGGATTTGGTGAAGAACCTGAACTGTGATAACCAGGAGCTTCAGACGCACTGCGCCAGCGCCATCTTCAAGGTAATTCCTCCGAGGTGCTTCCAACGCTGCACACGGACGCCTTCTGTCTGTCCTGACACATGCAAAGTGTTAGAAATAAATAGTGGACACGTGTACTTCATCTGCTGATTCCAGTGTGTGTGTGTGTGTGTGTATGTTTAGTGTGCGGAGGACAAGCAGACGCGGGACCTGGTGCGGCAGTACAACGGCCTGCAGTCTCTGGTCTCTCTGCTCAAACAAACCGAGAACAAACAGCTGCTCGCCGCCACCACAGGAGCCATCTGGAAATGTTCCATCAGTATGGAGAACGTCGAGAAGTACGTCCATATGTAGCGTTTATAATACACACATAGCGTTTATAATACACATGTAGCATTTATAACAGACGTATCCACACGTAGCGTTTATAATTTACACGTAGCATTTATAACAGACGTATCCACACGTAGCATTTATAATCCACACGTAGCATTTATAACACACACGTAACGTTTATAATACACACGTAACGCTTATAACAGACATATCCACACGTAGCGTTTATAATCCACACGTAGCGTTTATAATCCACACGTAGCATTTATAATACACATGCAGTGTTTATAATCCACATGTAGCATTTATAATCCACACATAGCATTTATAATACACACGCAGTGTTTGTAATACACACGTGGCGTTTATAATACATACGTAGCATTTATAATACACACGTAGCTTTTATAATACACACGTAGCATTTATAATACACACGTAGCATTTGTAATACACACATAGCGTTTACACACGCAGCATAATACACACATAGCGTTTATAATACACACAGCATTTGTAATACACACATAGCATTTATAATACACATGCAGTGTTTATAATCCACATGTAGCGTTTATAATACACACGTAGCGTTTATAATACACACGCAGCATTTGTAATACACACATAGCGTTTATAATCCACACATAGCATTTATAATACACACGTAGCATTTATAATACACATGCAGTGTTTATAATACACACGTAGCGTTTATAATACACACGTATATATAATCCACACGTAGCGTTTATAATACACACGTAATACACACATAGCGTTTATAATACACACGTAGCATTTATAATACACAGCAGTGTTTATAATACACACGTAGCGTTTATAATACACATGTAGCATTTGTAATACACACATAGCATTTATAATACACACATAGCCTTTATAATACATAAGTAGCGTTTATAATCCAAACGTAGCATTTATAATACATATGTAGCGTTTATAATACACATGTAGCAGTAGCGTTTATAATACACACGTAGCGTTTATAATACACACATAGCGTTTATAATACACATGCAGTGTTTATAATACACACATAGCGTTTATAATACACATGCAGTGTTTATAATACACACGTAGCGTTTATAATCCAAACATAGCGTTTATAATACACACGTAGCATTTATAATACACACAGTAGCGTTTATAATACACATGCGGTGTTTATAATACACACGTAGCGTTTATAATAGCAACACACGTAGCGTTTATAATACACACGTAGCGTTTATGCGGTGTTTGTAATACACACGTAGCGTTTATAATACACATGCAGTGTTTATAATACACATGTAGCGTTTATAATCCAAACGTAGCGTTTATAATACACACATAGCGTTTATAATACACATGCAGTCACACGTTTATAATCCACATACGTAGCGTTTATAATACACACGTAGCGTTTATAATACACACGTAGCATTTTTGTTTATAATACACACATAGCGTTTATAATACACACGTGCAGTAACGTTTATAATACACACGTAGCGTTTATAATCCAACACGTAGCATTTATAATACACATGCAGTGTTTATAATACACACATAGCATTTATAATACACACATAGCCTTTATACAATACATAACGTAGCGTTTATAATCCACACGTAGCATTTATAATCCACACGTAGCATTTATAATACACACGTAGCGTTTATAATACACACGTAGCATTTATAATACACATGCAGTGTTTATAATACACATATATCCACACGTAGCGTTTATAATACAC
>JACRUU010000015.1:3903596-3913596 GCA_030449085.1 Kryptopterus vitreolus | reverse complement strand
CTCCACCATTGTTTCTCAACGTGAACAAAGTCAAACCTGGGAGAAGTTTATTATAACACTTTATTATAATACTTTATTATAACACTTCATAACAGTTTATTATAACACTTTATTATAACACTTTATTATAACACTTCATAACAGTTTATTATAACACTTTATTATAAACATATTATAACACTTTATTATTATAACACTTTATTTAACACTTTATTATAACACTTCATAATTAGTTTATTATAACACTTTATTATAATACTTTATTATAACACTTTATTATAACACTTTATTATAACACTTCATAACAGTTTATTATAACACTTTATTATAACACTTTATTATAACACTTTATAACAGTTTATTATAACACTTTATTATAACACTTTATTATAACAGAACACTTTATATAATACTTTATTTAACATTATAACAGTTTATTATAACAGTTTATTATAACAGTTTATTATAACAGTTTATTATAACACATTATAACAGTTTATTATAACACTTTATTATAACACTTTATTATAACACAGTTTATTATAACACTTTATTATAATACTTTATTATAACACTTTATTATAACTTTATTTTTATAATAACACTTTATTATAACACTTTATTATAACACTTTATTATAACACTTTTTATTATAACTTTATTATAACATTTTACTTTATTATAACTAATACTTTATTATAACACTTTATTATAACAGAGAACAACACTTTATTATACACTTTATTATAACAGAGTTTATTATAACAGAGTTTATTATAACACTTTATTATACAGTATAACAATTCATAACAGTTTATTATAACAGAGTTTATAACACTTTATTATAACTTACTTATAAGAGTTTATTTATTATTATAACACTTTATTATAACACTTTATAACACGTTTATTATAACACTTTATTATAACACGTTATTATAACACTTTATTATAACAGAGTTTATTATAACACTTTATTATAACACAGAGTTTATTATAACTTTATTATAACTTTATTATAACACTTTATAACACAGTTTATTATAACACTTTATTATAACACTTTATTATAACAGAGTTTATTATAACACTTTATTATAACAGTTAATTATAACACTAGAAAACACTTTAACACATTATAACACTTTATTATAACACTTTAGTTATAACACATTAACACATTATTATAAAACTTTATTATAACATTTTATTATAACACATTATTATAACACTATTATAACACTTTATTATAACACTATTATAACACATTATGACATTTTATTATAACACATTATTCATTCATTCATCTTCTAGCGCTTTATCCGATCTTCCCTCGGGTCACGGGGAGTCTGTGTCTATCTCAGGCGTCTATGGGCATTAAGGCAGGATACACCCTGGATGGAATGCCAACCCATCGCAGGGCACACACACACACACACACACACACACACACACACACATTCATACACTAGGGACAATTTTCCAAGGTGCCAATCAACCTACCGTGCATGTTTTTGGACCGGGGGGAAACCGGAGAACCCGGAGAAAAACCCCCTGAGGCACGGGGAGAACATGCACAAACTAACTCCACACACACATGGCCGAGACGGGAATCGAACCCCGGACCCTGGTGGTGTGAGGAGAACGTGCTAACCACTAAGCCACCGTGCCCCCACATTATAACACACATTTATTATAACACTTTATTATAACACTATAACCACCTATAACCAGAGTTTATTTATTATAACACTTTATTATAACACTTTATTATAACACTTTATTATAACACTTTATTATTACACGTTATTATAACACTTTATTATAACAGAGTTTATTATAACACTTTATTATAACACTTTATTATACACTTTATTATAACACAGTTTATTATAACAGAGTTTATTATAACACTTATTATAACACTTTATTATAACAGTTTATTATAATACATTATTATAACACTTTATTATAACACGTTATTATAACACTTTATTATAACAGAGTTTATTATTTATTATAACACTTTATTATAACAGAGTTTATTATAACACTTTATTATAACAGAGTTTATTATAACAGAGTTTATTATAACACTTATTATAACACTTTATTATAACAGAGTTTATTATAACACTTTATTATAACACTTTATTATAACAGAGTTTATTATAACACTTTATTATAACAGAGTTTATTATAACAGAGTTTATTATAACACTTTATTATAACACTTATTATAACACTTTATTATAACAGAGTTTATTATAACACTTTATTATAACACTGTATTATAACAGTCAGTGTGAAACTGGAAGATCCAAATAAAGCACATAATAATCTTAAATCTGACACACGTTTGACTTTATCTTGCTATAAGCGCTAACCACACCACTCTCGTTATCGCTCCACAGATTTCAGATATATTACAGTTATAGTGTGTATAGTTGTAAAACGCTCCATTATGTCATCATTATGTATCCCGGTTATTAGCTGTAATTAACACTGTATAGACTTTTCATGCAACTCAAACGTTTCTGCTTTTATTGTTAAAGTAAACAGTCATTTGTGATTTAGTTTCCTCTGCACGTGTTGTTAAAATCAGCGCGTGAATCCTGACACTCCATCACGTGTGGCGTCGGACAGAAGGACCAGTGTGCTGCACTGATGATGATGATGATGAAACTCTCGCTCTTCATCTTGCTGTTTCTCGCTGCAGCGCTTCGTCATTTTCACACATTTATCTCGCATTAATACGAGCGCGTTCACCTCCACGTTCCGCAGTTTCATTTATTTTTGTGTACAGCTGTGCCGGTTTTGCACTCGTCCTCATCATTACAGCGTTACTCGCACTGCTGGACTCGCACCAAAACCACGTGACCTTGGACACACTCTTCCCGATCTCCTTTTCAGGGCCGCGGATGCCAGCGACCGTAACTGCGAATAAAAAAAGACTCGTATAACTTAATCGTACATCAGAGGTTTGTCGAGGCTCGGGGCGACCGCAGCGAACCCGTTTTAAATGTTTACTGTAGTTCGCCACTGTACGGATCTTGGCAAGCGACGGCGGGTCACGACAAAAAAATCTGAATCTCTGTGTTCGCCTCCAAACCACAGAAAACGATGCACATGGAGAGCAAGTGTGTGTCACGAGAAGCGCGTGGGAAACAACACGATACACCACCAGTCAGTCCTAATGTTTCAAACCTTTTCTTTTTTTAACTGAGACGTTTCAACACAAAATAGTCCAAAATTTCACTCTGAATAATCAACAACAAACAATAACACCTTATATGACATGTAAACATGTAAACAATGTGCAGTTATTTATCTTTAGTCAACAATACACAATATTATTCATTTACACAATTTAAAGTATTAATTCCAACAATCTTAATAATGTGCGTTATTATTTATCTGAATCATTTGCACTATTACTTATTTGAGTACATTTGTATTTATTAACACAATGTGTAAATATATACATGTAAACAATGAGCAGTAATTACTGACACGTGTAAAAGTATCACTATTATAATCTCTCTCGCTTCGCTCAAATTTTCGGGTGTAACTCGTCCTGCAGTTTTTGTCCGATCGTCACCAATCATACCTCATATCGTGCGTCCCGATGGTGTGAGGGGTGCTATTACTTTTATAAGGAATCGCCACGCATTCCGAACCCGGGGACAAAAAGTGGGAATTTTTTTCCCATAAATGAATGGGGTTGAAATTTCAGCCTGTGAGCGTCCGACATGCACATATGACAAATCCACTCGTAGGGGGTCCGGAGTGGATCACGATCACATACCTCCCGAATCACTCACACGGTTGGAATTTCGGGAAGTCCTCGATATTCCGGCTCCATAGAGAATGAATGCTCCGCTGTTCAGCCCCGTGTTCGCCTGACATGCACATGTTACATCCACTCGTAGGTGAGACGGAGTCAGTGCGATCATAGGACTCTCGAATTCCAGACCCACTTGGAATTCCGGGAATTCTGCGTCGTTCCGGCCCATACAGATGTATGGGGAACATTTTGATGCTCCGCTGTTCGGCCGTATCGACGTATCCACTCGGACATCACACTGATATGACACTCGGCCCAAAAAACCACAGGGAATTATGGGTAATCGGGACAAATGCGTTTTTTTGGCCCGGGATGAATTTTTACCATAGAAAATGAATATTAACACAAAATATTAAACGAACCAGACTGTAAGCGGGTCGCGCCCGGGGCCGAGGTTTACATCAGCAAGCATCACTCACGGTTTCCCATATTTATTATTTATTTATTTACTCTCACTTCTATTCAAAATGCGTGTATATTTAAAACTATTAATGTATTCCATATTATCTATATACTGTGTAAAAGCAGCATTATAGATATGATATGCGTGAAAATATTTTTATTTACAAAAGAAATATCAAAATGATTCATTCAAAATGTAAGGGCCATAATTTGGGCCCCTGGTTTAGTTATACTTGTGGAACGAGCTCTAATAAAATGTTGTTGTTTATGTTTGTTTTTTCGGCAGGTTTGAGGAGTTGAAGGTGTTGCAGACGTTGGTTGCTTTGCTCTCAGATCAGCCTGAAGAAGTTCTGGTTAATGTGGTGGGCGCTTTAGGAGAATGCGGTCAGAGACCCGTGAACCGCAGCACCATCCGCAAGAGTGGCGGAATCCCGCACCTGGTCAGCCTGCTCACGGGAACCAACCAGGCGCTACTCATCAACGTCACCAGGGCGGTCGGAGCCTGTGCCATGGACCAGGAAAACATGGCGTAAGTTTTTTCTCCTTTGTAAACGTCTCGCTTTGCCTTCCAGAAGTCTAAGTGTTAGATTTCACATTGTTTTGGAAGAATAGAAGAGTTTTCTCTCCCGCTCTGACACAAACTCTTGTGTGATATAGTATCTCAGGCTGTTTACTAACCACAACCCGAGAAAAGATTTCATGATTAGAAGTTCTGACAGTCGTACATTGCTGGCAGCAGCGAGCGTCCGGCGAGCCAATTCGAAAACGGTTCCTCTGCTTGCTTTGGGTTTAGAGGAAACCACAATGTTGCTCTGGCTGGAATATGCTGTTGCCACCAATTTCATCCCACATGCCAAGTTCCGCTCTTTCTCTGAGATCTTCGAACAATGCTCCCGAAGCGTACAGTGTGGAATAGCTCCACCTCGCATCCCTCTCGCTGTTTGCTCACACAATATTGTTCTTTTCGGTTTAACCGCAGCGGTGACGGATCTCTCGGGTCCCCCAGGGGCCCTAACGTTTGTGTCCCGTCCCGGCCCCCGACAGGTCCGGTGTGGAAACCCTCACGGCTCGGCCATATAATGACAGAGAGCAGGGATTACTGTTTATTCTACCTGCTGATCGCCTCATATTTGTGGCCAGGGCGGAGGCCTTGATTGTTTCACTGCGGTCATTGTGGAGTAAGTCGAAGCACGAAGTTGGCACGGGCTGGAACGCCCCAGCCACACGAAACTGCAGCACAGGACATGCACGGAGAATACCTTTGGTCCGCCATGTGCAGATCCCTTGACTTGAGTTAAGCTTGATGAGGTTGAATAAAGAACAGTGAAATTGGCTGCAGCGTGCCCGAGACGTGACTCATGGAAATTCATTCTGTTCTTGTTGCGCTAATTTCTTGTTGATCTTGTTAATGGTAAGGAAGTGATTTCCTCGAAGCGGTTGCAGGTGTTCCTCAAGGGTGTGTCCTCCTGCTTTTTCAGCGTCCGCCGCTCTCTGCCATCCCCAGCGCCGACTTTGCTCGGTTCGGCTCGACGCTAAACTACCGTTCCGTCTTCAAACGCCGCCTTGGACGCGTTCCACCAAACAAATTAATCGAATAAGTCAGGAATTTGTTTATTCGGTCCGCTTCAGCAGATTGGTTTAGCATCTTCATTTATAAATACCACTCGAGCAGTAATCAGCCATCGTGCTTCTCCCGGGGCCGTAGCGCATTAGCGCATTATATATATATATATATATATATATATACTCATCCCTCCGTCTTCATGAACCCATCCATCCGGCTCAGGAATGCACACAATCTACACACAATCCCAGCAATCTGGATACATGGTGCGAGTAAACTCTGCTCTTTTTACCGTGTTTTAGGAGATCAAAGGAACGCAGAGAACCCAGGAGGGAACCCGGGCGGGAACATGATAGGGAACCTGGGAGGGAACCCGGGAGGGAACATGATAGGGAACCTGGGAGGGAACCCGGGAGGGAACATGATAGGGAACCTGGGAGGGAACCCGGGAGGGAACCCCGCCCCCCCCAAAACAGTACTGAACCGGATTAAAGAACATTTTCAACCGACATGTCACACATGAAAGAAAAGAATAAAGTAGACATCACAGTGAAATTCCTTCTTCACATTTCCCAGCTTTGTTAGGAAGCTGACATGATACAGAACCCACTTTAGAACATAGGGTTAAGGGCCTTTCTCAAGGGCCCCATGAGCAACCTTCCAAGGAGTAACTCTTAATCACTGAGCTTCAACTTCCTTTATGGCTGTAAGAATGTGATCTTGGAAAGCGATCATGAGTTCTGATTTAGTGCCATTCCGAACAAAGATGGCTGATCAGCAGTTAAAACACACACCTGAAAGGGGAGGGGTGTGTCTCTGTGATTAAGGCACTGGGCTACTGATCAACAGGTCGGGGGTTCGAGTCCCAGAATCACCAAGCTGCCGCTCACTGGTCCTTGAGCAAGGTCTTTCTCTTGGATTGAGGTCACTCTGCTCAGATGTTCCTGGCCTGGGGATCTGAGAAATTCCGGAGCCACTCAGGAGCTTTGAGGACGGATTGGGAGTCGCTCGACACCACCGACCCAAAGCCGGCGTTTATATTACATTTCATCAACTCAACGCCGTTTATCTGTAATGAATGTAAATTCGGTGTCACCCAGATGTGGATTGGTTTCTTTACCACAATCACCACCACCAGGAATTTACATTACACAACAATCCTTTTCATTTTTACTGCTTTGAGAAAACGTCCACTGTTAAACACTTCTATAAAAATACATTGGAATTGAATGTGCTTAACGCTCTGTGCTCCAGGGGGCGCTGCATCACGGCTGACCTGCACTCACAGCTTCTAATTAAACACGCTGGGATTTCACTGTGCTGCAATAACCAACGGATAAAAACTATTACACTTATTACTTTACTTTTCACTTTTCTTATTGATGATAACGAACAAAATTATTTACTCCGGATCAGATGTTATAGATGTTACAGACGTTACAGACGTTACAGATGTTACAGATGTTACAGACGTTACAGATGTTACAGACGTTACAGACGTTACAGACGTTACAGACGTTACAGACGTTACAGACGTTACAGATGTTACAGATGTTACAGATGTTACAGATGTTACAGATTACGTTATAGACGTTACAGATGTTACGTTACAGACGTTACAGACGTTACAGACGTTACAGATGTTACAGATGTTTCAGAGATGTTACAGACGTTACAGATGTTATAGATACAGACGTTACGATGTTCAGATTTTACAGATGTTACAGATGTTATAGATGTTATAGATGTTACAGATGTTACAGACACATGTATAGATGTTACAGAGTTACAGATGTTACAGACGTTACAGTTACAGATGTTACAGATGTTACAGATGTTACAGACGTTACAGATGTTACAGATGTTACAGACGTTACAGACGTTACAGATGTTACAGACGTTACAGACGTTACAGATGTTACAGACGTTACAGACGTTACAGACGTTACAGACGTTACAGATGTTACAGACGTTACAGACGTTACAGATGTTACAGATGTTACAGACGTTACAGACGTTACAGACGTTACAGACGTTACAGATGTTCTAGATGTTACAGATGTTACAGACGTTACAGATGTTACAGATGTTACAGACGTTACAGACGTTACAGATGTTACAGATGTTACAGATGTTACAGACGTTACAGACGTTACAGATGTTACAGATGTTACAGATGTTACAGACGTTACAGACGTTACAGACGTTACAGATGTTACAGATGTTACAGATGTTACAGACGTTACAGATGTTTATAGATGTTATAGACGTTATAGATGTTGTTACAGATGTTATACAGATGTTATAGATGTTACAGACGTTACAGATACAGACGTTATACAGATGTTACAGACGTTACAGATGTTACAGATGTTACAGACGTTACAGATGTTACAGATATTACAGACGTTACAGATGTTACAGATGTTACAGACGTTACAGATGTTACAGATGTTACAGACGTTACAGATGTTACAGATGTTACAGACGTTACAGATGTTACAGATGTTACAGACGTTACAGACAGATGTTACAGACGTTACAGATGTTACAGATGTTACAGATGTTACAGATGTTACAGACGTTACAGACGTTACAGACGTTACAGATGTTACAGACGTTACAGATGTTACAGATGTTACAGACGTTACAGATGTTACAGATGTTACAGAGTTACATGTTACAGATGTTATATGTTTAGATGTTATAGATGTTATAGATGTTACAGACGTTACAGATGTTATAGATGTTATAGATGTTACAGACGTTACAGATGTTACAGACGTTACAGATGTTGTGTGTCTATCAGACGTGTAACGGCTGACAAGAAAGTTCTGGCAACGTGACTAAAACCTCATTAAATCTCCAAAAATAATACTCGCGATGGAAACTGATTAATGATAATGAATGTAGTTGTTTATTGTAGTTGTTTATTTTGTGTCTTTCGTAAATGAAGGAAACGTCACTAAATGTAAATAAGGAAATCCATTTCGTTTCATTATAGTAAAATTCCAGCTTTGCATTTCTTCACGGCTTTGAATTTAAATGTTTGCCTTTTGTATTCCTTGCGTCCTTCTTTTAGCCAGAACGAATTCGCTCCTTTGTGTGAAACGGATTTAAAAACAATTTCACGAGCGAAGAAAACAAAGCGTCCGTGTTTGAGCAGCGACGTGAATCCCGGGAGAAATTCTGCGTAGTAGCACAGCGGCCCGAGCCAACGTGTTCCACCATCTGAATCGTATTACTTTTACAAGACTATTATAGACTCCAGTCCCTTTCCCAATTAAAGCTGGACGCAAATACACGGCTTCACGTTTCGAGCCGTCTCACTCGGGCGAGCGCAACCAGAGATTGTCTAAAGAGAATAATACGTTTATGGACGAACGCGACCGCAGCGGTGTAGTAAAAATCCACACGGCTCGTTCGGGAAGGAATCACGTGAGCGCGAGAGCAACAAGGAACGTCGCCATCCAGAAGAATGCATCACCTCCTGAGCAACACGCTTCGGTCGCGTATATATTTTTAGGGAAAACTCTTTTTCTTTTTTTACCGTTTACACTTAGTTGTGGACAGAAAGTCTTTCTTCGCCTCCCACACACATTCTTCCTTTTTGTCTCGCGGCTCATTTTCGAGAGCCCTTATGGTGGTGTGTGTTAAGTAATTAGAATAGCTGCCATATGATCGTTTCCTTTCGCAGACCAGCGTGGGCACGTCTGGGGCGGACATTAAGCTGAGACAGGCCATGCTGGGAATGTCCACAATAACAACAACAACAGTGTTAGTGTCCACGCTGAGACATGAGATTAGTGTAAGTGTCCACACTGAGACAGGAGACTAGTGTTAGTGTCCAGACTGAGACATGAGACTAGTGTTAGTGTCCAGACTGAGACATGAGATTAGTGTAAGTGTCCTCACTGAGACAGGAGACTAGTGTTAGTGTCCACACTGAGACAGGAGACTAGTGTTAGTGTCCTCACTGAGAGAGGAGATTAGTGTTATTGTCCACACTGAGACAGGAGACTAGTGTTAGTGTCCACACTGAGACAGGAGACTAGTGTTAGTGTCCACACTGAGACAGGAGACTAGTGTTAGTGTCCACACTGAGACAGGAGATTAGTGTTATTGTCCACACTGAGACTAGTGTTAGGAGACTAGTGTTAGTGTCCACACCACACTCCACACTGAGA
>JACRUU010000015.1:3888596-3898596 GCA_030449085.1 Kryptopterus vitreolus | reverse complement strand
AAAAGATTTGTGTTTTTGTTATGTTATTTGTTATGTTATGTTAAGTTTATATGAGATGTGTAATATTTATATAAAGGCTGTTCTGTACATGATGTATGTGATGTGTTTTGAGTTGTGTGATGTAGATTTTATCATTGCGCTCCCTGTGACTGCGCGTGCGGCCGCTCTGCTGCCATCTCCTGGCATTATACAGAACTGCTGTTTGTGTGAGCACTTTGTACGATTCATGGCTGTAAACGTGTTAACGAGTTCTGATTGGTTTCCGGTTACAGACTGAAGATCACTTGCGGAGGTTTCTGGCCAAAGCCATCGCTCGCTGCTGCATGTGGGGATCGAACCGCGCGGCGTTCGGCGAGGCCAGAGCCGTCGCCCCGCTGGTGCGTTATCTGTGCTCCAAAGACCCCAAAGTGCACCAGACGACGGCTCAGGCCCTCTACCAGCTCTCCAAAGACCCCGACAACTGCATCACCATGCACCAGAGTGGTGTCGTCAAGGTGGAAACATAACACACACACACACACGCACACACACACACCATTATGCAGCTCTGCTATTTACAGAACATTGATAGAGGGAGTCTCCAGTGTCAGTGTGTAGTTGAGGGTATGTAGGTGGCGCTCTGATTTCCATTTTACTTGTATAGAAACAAATTCCTCTTTATACACAACATTTCCTCTGAATACACGAGTGTGTACTGAAAAGAAATTCCTGAGATGATTTCAGGACGAGAACTTGTGAGGACTTTAAACGTCCACATCCAAACGTCGGTTCCTGCTGCCACTGTTATGGTGAAGTCACTGATGGACGCTTGAATGCAGTTCTGTAGGCAATTCTTTATCTTATTTATAGTCCAAATCCATCTTCATGGTTCTGCATCTCCACAGCAGCCTCACGGTTCTTCAGTGTGTTGATGTGGAGAACGTGTTCAGTGGTTTCTAAATCCAGCAGAAGGATGAATCTTCACGGTTCTGACGTTCCACAGTACGCTCATGAATCAGGAGGTTCAGAACCTGCTTTTCATTTAAATCAGCATGTTCTACTGAAGCCTAGCCGCACACACACACACACACACACACACACACACACACACACACAGAGTTATTTCCAGCCTGGGTCTGTGTGGTGAACTATCCCAGCCTCCCCTTTTTCTCTTCTACTCCTCCTTTTTTTTAAAGTGACGTGTGAAAACATCCCTAATAAATTTCGGGACTGTTTTCCGAGGCCGTGCGGAGCGACGAGGGCAGCGAGAACAAGGCCTCGTTTTCTTTCTCGTGTAGCGGAAGCGCATTTTCTAACCGTCATGGGAATGGGGCTGAGCAAACAGCGCTCTGTGTGTGTGTGTGTGTGTGTGTGTGTGTGCCGAGCGCCGCTTTTCCCCACCAGTCCAAACGCTCGCAGGATGCCAGGCCAGAAGAGCACGCAGACGCCGTCGCTCTGGGGGACGGTTGCTAAGCGAAGCACCGCCGGACCTCAGAAAGCTCAGAGGAGACGTTTAACCTCTGAGTGACAGCGACGTGCGGCGACGCCGTGGTTTATACAATTAATATCACTTCTACAGTAACAAGCAGCAAAGTGTAAATCCTGTAATATTCCACCCACACACACACACACACACACACACACACACAACGTTTATAGGAACTGCTGGGAAAAAGTCGGCACTGGGATTCGGTCTGTGTGTTTTAACACTTAGTCATTAACACACACATTTTATCTGCAGCTCAAAATAAACACTTTCTAATGTATTTACCTAAAATTATTTACATCCAAAATAATACAAATCAGAAACTGATACAATTCTATTATTATTTTTTAAGTAACGCAAATTATTCATTAAATGGTTTTTTATTTAGGAATGAATAAATGTATTTATTTTGGGGGAAAATATTCCTCAGCACTTTCAGCTTAATGAACATGTATAATATTATTTAATGAATTGACATTATTTAAGAATGATTTCAAACTAAAGGCAGTGAAAGATGAGTTTTAGCATGTTTTTGTTTCATTTGCATATTATTTATGGATCATTATGAAGGTATTTAAATCATTTGAAGTGAAATCAAACCTACAAATGAATAAACTGCAAAATAAGTCACAAAAATCTGTCAAAACATTACATTTTAAAACTTTGTTCATTCTTAAATACAACAATAAATTAAAAACGCCCTCCACTGAAATACAAATAAATAAATAAATAAATAGTATTAGCTCTTATTTTCCAGCACATGTAGAACCCTGAGATTTTTATAGTGCAGGAATTATTTCTAGACTAATAAACCAGCAAAAAATAAAAACAATTAATTATTGGATTTTCCATTGCAGTCATTTTAGGTCCGTTTTAAAAAATACTGATTATTGATGCCAAATATTTATTTTCCAAATAGTTATTTTCTCCACTTTTCCAAAAATGTAAATCAATGACGTCAACAACAACAAATTGGCCACTGTATATTACTGATGATCTCGGACTAGAATGATGATGATGATGATGATGTCATCAGTATTAAACATGCTGCTGTGTTTATCTTGATTATCTCACAGTGCACACAGGAGATAATCACAGCTTAGCGCTGAACAGCTGAGGTTTAAAGATCTTGGGATTTGAGCCCAGTATGTTCCTCTCACCAGCTCCGAAACCTGACCACTGCACCACCACTGTCCCGAACCGCTCCAACGCCTATAAATATACAGGAGAAAATATACAGAGTATTATGGTATGGTGTAAGAATAGTAGATGGAAGTGTTGAGCCGTGTGCAGAGCAGCGCAGGTCAGTAAATAAACACCGTGTGTTATATAGTGTAGGTCACTGAGTGCTTCTGCAAACATCAGTGGAGATTTGGATGCAGGAGCTTCTCGGAGGGTTTCGGATCCGTCTGGATGAGGTGTGCATCAGGATTCGGATCTCCCGGGACGCCGAGCTGAAGCTCAACGGCAGGAAAGTTTGGATTTTGATGGAAAGCCCCAGGATCACCACGACGTTCCCGACACATTAACCCTTCCATCCTCCGGGGGCGCTGTAGCACAGAAATCCCAAACGTTCACGTGGACATGGTGATTCCTGAGCAAGATGATGGAATGTTGCTTAGAAGAGGCTTCATGCAGGACAAAAAAATGTTACAGATGTTTTGTGTTTGACATCTTGGATTGAATTCCAGATGCCAGATGAGGAAGTGGTGGCTCTGTGGTTAACTTCAGATCAGAAGAGTTTGAGCTCCAGTCGTGCCTCCACCCTTACACATGAAATGTTCAGTGTATGGAGATATGTGTGTGGGAACGGCGTCTTCTAAATGCCAGAAATCTACGTGATTCTGCCACCAAAGCAGGTTTTGATTCAGTGTTATGTAGCACTGTGTAGTGGCTACGACGCATCATTAGGACCTGCTGGTTCGGGTCACGGTGGTTTTAAATGATATTATCACAATCGCTATTGTGTGAATTCTTAACTGGAATGAAGCAGCTGAAGTGTAGGAATGATGTCATGTGAATATTTATCTTCACAAGGTTAAGGGGCCTTGCTCAGGGGCCCAACAGCTTGGCAACCCTGTGACTTGAACCCCAACCTTATGATGAGAAATCAAAAAGCCTTAACTTCCCGCTTCCCGAGCTTTCCAGCATTTCTCATTCCCACATGTTTTATTATATATATAGAATTTGAAGTGACTTTGTGTTGAAATGCGACGTTACATCGTCTGTACCTTCACCACATTCAGCATTCAGCATGAGAAAAGTGTTTGCAAACACAGAGTGGTAAAACGCTTTACCCAATAAGAACAGGAGGATAAATTATGAATGCGGTCGCAGCGTTGCAGCCAAGTCGTTTTTTATTTATTTATTTTCTCGTACACCCCCCCCCCCCCCATCTCCAACCCCCCCCCCCTCCCCACCCCCCGAGCTCCAGGCTGATGTGCTGCTGCGGTTTAACGCAGGCCCGTAATTAAAGACGTCGGCTGTTCAGGCACAGGAGATTTTACAGGATTTACACGACTACTGAACCGTTATTAACCATCGCTACTTCGTTGTATCTTTATATAAATGACACACACACACACACACACACACACACACGCGCGAGAAGTTCCATTTGTCTTCACCTCCAGTATACCTGTCTCGCCCCGAGGACACATAACCCCGGAGCAGAAGGGAGGGCAAGTCCACTTGGCTGCGTTTTACCCGTGATATATGTTTCAGCGTGGCAGAGAAACGTGTTAAAACAATATTTCCAAACGTTGTAAATGGGTTTGGAAAGCGTTTATCAGGCAACAATGTCTGCGCTCCAGTCTAATTTATGAAGGAGTGTAAAACTCAAGACTGCCTCCCGATATTATTATAGCCGTATTTCAAACTTTCACTAAGAACATGTAGCAGCTTAAAGTCATAATAATCACCTCTCTTTCTCCTCCCATTTTATATCTCTCTCTCTCTCTCTCTCTCTCTCTCTTTTCTCTCTCTCTCTCTCTCTCTCTCTCTCTCTCTTTCTCTCTCTCTCTCTTTCTCTCCCCTCCTCCTCCTCCCTCTCACTCTCTCTCTCTCTCTTTATCTCTCCTCTTATCTCTCTCTCTCTCTCTTTCTCTCTCTCAGCTCTCTCTCTCTCTCTCTCTCTCTCTCTCTCTCTTCTCTCTCTCTCTCTCTCAGCCCTCTCTTCTCTCACTCCTCCTCTCCTCTCCTCTCTTCTCTCTCTCTCCCTCTCTCGAGAGCTGAGCACTCCTCTGGGCCCTCGGGGCTCTACAGAAAGATAGGGACTAAGAGATCTCTCTCTCTCTCTCTCCTCTCTCTTCTCCAGAGGATCTCTCTCTCTCTCCTCTCTCTCGCACCTTCTCTCTCTCTCGCCTCATCTAGCTCTCTCTCTCCCCGTCTGCTAACTGTGTTCTGTCTGAGACTTGTATTCAGACACTAGCTTTTTCTCACTGGCTGGTGTTAATGGTGTAGAACCCAGTCCCCTACGCCACAGCAGGGGAAATTAAGCATCGAGAAGAAAGTATTTGACCCTGGAAAAGCCATTAGAGACCGGTCTAGAGACCAGTCTGAGCATTGCTCCTGTCCTCGCCGGCTTTACAAGCAACAAACGCCGCCCTCCTACAATATTCTTGTACACTATTTATTTCGACCAAGAAAGACTGTTGTAATATTTATTGGAATATTTCATAAAAATATGAAAGGACCAGGAGCGATCGTTTCAGCCCAGCATTACAGTTTTACAATCGTCTGTAGGTTTTTTTTTCTGCAGACGCTAATTAAAACAATTTATAAGAACTATGGTCAATGCCGAAGGCACAATTTGTACACAATAAAACAGTGTACAGTGGTTACGAGAAGCTCTATACGTCATATCTCCTGAACAGTGTAGCAGCTGAACAGGACGCAGGAAACGACGTGGGATGAAAATCACCATGAGCGGGACGGAGGGATGTTATACAGCAGGAGCACCTGCTCAGGGAGTCCTGGTGTGGACACTTCATGCCCAGGTTTTAGGGAGGTGTGTAACCCAGTGGATAAGGTGTTGGACTCTGGACTGGAAGATCACAGTTTCAAACTGCACCACCACCACCACCACCAAGCTACCCCTAGTGGGCCCTTGAGTAAGGCCCTTAACCCTCAATTACTCAGTTGTAAATCGCTGTAAAATGTAATGTTTTTGCTGGACAGGTGAAACCCCATGTCGGGGGACGAGAAGCTGCGTTTTGGTAGTTGAAGCTCCTCATTAGACAGAATGAGACACTAAATGTAAAATCCTGGTATAGACCTGTGATAAACCTGTGATGGACAGGAGAAGTTCTAGCTTAGAGCCACGAGTCCATATTAGACAGGAATCGTTCTCCATAAGCCCTGGAATTGACATTGTAAGTCTCGTGAAGGTAAATTAGAACCAAGAAGACTTTATATTGGCAGTTCAAGCCATATATTAAACATCAAAACAACAACAAACACCCTGTAATAAACAGTTTAAGCCCCGTGTTGGAGAGGAGAAGCCCCAGGTTGTGCAGAAGAAGCTTGAAATGGACAGCGCTGGACAGGAGACGCCCCTCAGCCCTTTAACAGACACGTCAAGCTGCATGTTGGTCACTAAAGTACTGGAATAGACAAGAGACGCTGTATGAAGGATGGGAAAAGCTCCGGTTTGGGAAGAAGAAGGTGAGAAATTCAAGCCCCATGCGGGAGAGCTGCAGTCAGCCTCGTGTTGGAGGACGGAGGAAGCTGAAGATCCAGACCAGACCCAGAAGAACTACATTCTACAGTTTAGGTTGAATGGACGGCTGAGCGCATGTAGTGAGGAAACCTCAGGCCAGGTGGAGAAAGGCCAAAGGACGAAACCATAGTCTGGGGGGAATTAAAGTGCAGGTCTATGAAGAGGCACTAAAGCCCCGGGTGGAGGTTTTAGACAGATGCAGTTTTGGACCGGATTGTGGAAGTTCTGGGTTTGTCTGAGGAAAGTCCAGGCAGGACAGAAGTTCAAAGATATTTCTGACATTTTTACAAGCTGTAAACTTAAAACTACATGTTATGAAACCACACTCCCAGTCTAGTTTTCATTCAGATGGTGAAATCCTTTTCTTCTTCTCCTTCTCCTTCTCTGGTGTCATTACGGCTTTGGTGCTGCCGATTATTTGCTAAAGCTATAAATTCTGAGCGACGGCTACATTTAGTGTTTTGCAAAAGAGCAGCAAAGCCTTGGTTTCTTTCTCTCTTTCCTTTCTTTCAGTCTGCCTTTCTCTCTCTCTCTCTCTCTCTCTCTCTCTCCGTTTTTTTGTGAATTGAATAAAAGCTAATTAGGAAATGCAGATGGTAATTGTCAGGCATTTTCATGCGAGGGGATTTCAGCGGTGCCGGTAGCCAGATCCTGTGTTCTGCTGTGTATTTTGTGGCGGATTGAAAGAATAAATGAGAAAAAGATTGCAGACGACGGCCGCTGCCATGCGAACTTCTGAACACTGAGGCTGCTTCTGTTTTTCCGAGCCTGTTTGTTTTCACTGTCGTGTTCATGCCGAGAACTCAAAACAGGCTCGAGCGAGAGAGGAAAAAGAAGGAGAGAGAAAGAGAGAGAGAGAGGAGGGAGGGGAGGGAGGGAGGGAGAGATGGCCAGACACACAGAGCTGGATGTAAAGCGCGAGGCATGTTTCAGGTTGTGTGCTGTTTCTCTTAGTCATGCTGAGTGGAGAGCAGGTTCAGGCTGATGGATTATGAAGAACAGATGAGACACCCTCTCACAAGCTGTTTTCCCAATGCTTTAAGCGGGAAACACCTATCCTCACCACTAGCCCTCCAATGTCCCAACCCGTTCAAAATCCCTCCCTCCTCCATCCCTCCCTCCCTCACCCTCCAACGGTTCTTCCCTGTCCAGAGAATGCTAGGATCTGCCCTAGGGAGGCAAATGCCGAGATGAATGTTGAAGAATGTCGTGTGCCACGTATGCATTTTCAGGAGGGCTGATTTGGTTCCTGAGGGTCATCCTCGCCATTTGGCATTTGGTTCCTGAGGTTCCTCGCCGATTCTCTGGAGGTTTACATTCTAAAAAAAGTCATGCAGGGATTCAGTGGCCACGCCCCCTCAAGCATTTATTATGATCCAACATACACAAACAATAATACTGTGAAATATCAAAAATGATAAATATATATATTAAGACACATCAAGTAATTTATTTACTTACAATTAAATCAAAGTCAAAAATGTCAAAAAGTCAAATAATGACCAAAGTGTTTCTAATCTTATATATTACCATAAATTCCCATTAAATCCCAGTAAGGTTCCAGTTTCCAAAATTCCAAAGGAAATGGAAGCGGTTTTGTCAAGGGGTTGGAGATTCTAAGTGGGGCGGAGAGTGTAGGTGTTACCGGGTTGGGGTTATCGTCCAACTTTCGCTTTATTTTCCTAGTGTGTCGGAGCTTGCAGCGTTGGTGTATTTCACTGGTGGCGTCTGTCGTTTGCTTGCTTCGGTGGTGTCCTGGTTGGGCGGCTTCTATGACGCGGTATGTGTCCGGGTGTGCTGCTGGGCGCTGTGGTGGCCGGGAATGTGCGGGCTTTCGTAGGGCTAGCTCCAGGTGGTGTCCGGGTGGCGGTCTTGGGCGCAGATTGGTGTCCTTTGGCGGCTGGCTGCGTTGTGTGCGGGTGGCGGGCTGGCGCGGGTGGTGTCCACTGGGTGGTCTAGGCTGGCGCGCGGTGGTCGCGCCGGTTGCCGGCGCTGAAAGCCGCTGGGCTACGGCGCGGTGGTGTCCGGGTTGCTGCGGCCGGTGGCTTTCCATTGTGAGCGGGATCTGGCGACGAGTCGAATGGTCGCGTGAAACGATCAGGGTCGAGGCCTGGCACGGTGGGGCATGGGCGCGGTGGGTTGTCGGTGGCGGGTACTCGGGCGGTGGTCGTACAGGGTGGAGGGCTGGCGCGAGATGTAGTCCGGGTAGGACGGCTGCTGGGCAAAAAGAAATGGGCTGGTCGGTGCAGGTGTCCTAGTGTAGGCAGAGCGTAAGGCGACGGTTGGTGTCCAAAAGGGGGTGGCGGGCTGGCGTTAGAAGGACTGGCGACGGTGTTGATGGCGGGTGGGGGCTGGGCTGGGCTGGCGCGGTGGTACTTCCGGGTGGCGGGCTGGCGCGGTGGTGGCCGGGTGGCTGGCGCGCGGTAGGTGTCCCTGGTGGCGTGCTCGGCGTGGGGCTGGCAGCGGTGGGTCCCAGGGTGGCGGGCTCGCGCGGCTGAGTGCCGGGTGGCGGAGCTGCCCGGTGGTGTCCGGTGGACGGACGGCTGGGGAACGGTAAGAGTGTCCGAGGTGGCGGGCTGCGTGGGCTCGCGCCGGTGGTCCGGTGGCGGGCTGGCCGCGTTAGGTGTCCGGGGGCGGGCTGGCGTTGAGATGGTGCAGCGGTTGTGTCCCCCCCAGGATGAGCGGGCTAGCGCGGTGTGGATGGTACGCGGGTGGACGGGCTGCGGGCGAGTGGTTTCCGGGTAGGCGCGGGCTGGCGTGGGCTGGCGCTGTGGTGGCCCGGGTGGCGGGCTGGCGCGGTGGTTTTCCGCGTGTGTGCAAGCGCGTGGCTGAGCTCTTGGTGTGGAGGCGATGGCGGGCGGACGCGGTGAGTGTCCGGAGTGCGGGCTGGCAGCGGGTGTGTCCTGGGCGGGCTGGCGTGGGCATGGCGCCTCGTAGGTGTCGGAGTGGCGGGCGGCGCGGTGGTGTCACGGTGGCGGGCCTGCGCGCGGTTGTGTCGGGTGGCGGGCTTGGCGCGGTGTGTACCCGGGTTGGCCGACGGCTGGCGCGGTGGTGTCCGGGTGTCGGGCTCGCGGGCCTGGCGCGAGTTTTGTGCTGGTGGACGGGCTGGCTCGCGTGTGTCACGCGGTATGCGGAGACCTGGCGTGGGCTACGCGCGCGGTGGTTTCCGGGTGGCGGGCCGGCGCGGATTGTGTCGGTGCGGGGCTGGGCAGCGGTGTGTCCAGGGTGGCGGCTTGCGATGGGCTCGCTCGGTGGCTGCTCCTGATGATGGCAGGCTGGCCGCAGATCTGTGAATCCAGGGTGCTCGGGATGGAGTGGGATCAGAGACGGTGGATGATACGGGGGTGGCGGGTCGGTCGCGGTGAGCTGTCCGGCAGTGTCGGGGAAGCTTGAGTGGAGCTGGCGCGGTGTTGTCCCGGTGGCGGGCTCTCGCGGTGAGTGTCACGGGTGTCGGGCTGGCTCTGTGTGTCGGGTAACTGAACGGCTGGCGCGCGTGGTGTCGGCTGCGATAGGCGAAGCGCTGGGCGACTTGTACTAGGCGCGTATGGTGTCGCTGGTTGAGCGGCGCTCAGCTCGAGTGGTGTACCGGAGTGGCGCCTGAGCGCGGTTGTCGTCCTGGTGGCGCGGCTGGCCTGGGGACTGGCGCGGTGGTGTCAACGGGTGTGGGCGGGGCTCAGCCGCGGTGAGATGTCGGGGTGCGCGGGCTGGCGCGTTTTTGCCGGTTGGCCGGGCTGGCGTGGGCTGGCGCGCATTGGTGTCGGAAGTTGGACGGGCTCAGGCGCTGTGGGATAAGTCCAAGGGTGGGCGGGCTGGCG
>JACRUU010000015.1:3871096-3873596 GCA_030449085.1 Kryptopterus vitreolus | reverse complement strand
TACAGGAAATAAACACCCATTTGACCCCACTTGATCTGGTATATATATATATATATATATATATATATATATATATATATATATATATATATATATATATATATATCTGTGTGTGTGTGTGTATGTGTGTGTGTGTGTGTGTGTCGGTTATCTTCCCTGGTGAAATTGGGGTAAATTCGGGTAGGGGTAAAAAGGGTGGGTGAAATTATAAAACAGATCTGGCAACCAATACCCGAACACATTGCGTGGGTTTAGAGTGACTGATCGTCTCCATCGTCTTCTTCCTCTTTCAGCTTCTCCTCATCAACTCCACACACACACTCACACACACACACACACACACACACACACACACACACACACACACACACACACAACAACAACCACCTACACAACATGTCCACCTCACCTCATCCATTAACCTGTTATAGAGCTTTATAAACTCCCTATTAAACCTCCTCATCTTCTCCACTCCATCACAAGCTGACGTTACGTTAACACCGCTTTATCTAAACATGCACAAAATCTACAGGAGCTTCCCAGAGGAGTGGAGCTCATTATAAACATGTGAAGAGACATATCGGGTAAACACAAACACAAACACAAACACAAAAACACAAACATGCTTCTACACACAAACAAAGACAAAGAGTGGAGTAACACTGAATGGGGATTAAATGTGGAACAGGATGTGTGTGTGTGTGTGTGTGTGTGTGTGTGTGTGTGTGTGTGTATTAGGGGATCTACTACTATTATAACTGCTATAATATAATATACAATATAATATAATAAGTGACAAACACATTTGAGTTTTGTTGAGAAAAAAATGATAATAGAAACATTACAGTCGTAATAAATCATCGTTTTTTAGATATTTACGTAATTTAACTTTTACTTTAAAGTTTAAAGTGAAGATTTTTATCAAAGTCTCTTTTGTGTGTTTTTTCCACCTCCGCCTTCATAGTGATTATTAACATACATAGCACCATGTTATAAAGGGTTATAGAGCACGAACGCTGCCGTTCTGACGCTGCGTTTTTCACTCCGAGCGAATGGGATTTGTTTAAAGTTTGCGTAGCGACTTTGGAGTTTTTCATTTCATTCTCGGTTAAAATCTCGTCCTGTAAAACGCCGCTTTATTTATTTCTCATAAACACGTAATTGTCGCTTTTAAGGCAACGATGTGAAGGCGAGAGTTCACATAAAAAACCCGGCGTGAGAACAGGGGGAGTGATGACGACGCAGGGCTTAATGACTAACACACACACACACACACACACACACACACACACGAGCGAACAGCATTGTTTAAACGGATGTTCGGGTTTTATTTACATGCTCAGAAGTGACGCTCGGACACACCTCGTGTTTTTCAAAGAGATAACCCGAGAACACGAAGTACAGACGGCGTGCTCGACTTACGATGCAGTAAACTGTGTGTGTGTAAGTGTGTGTGTGTGTGTGTGTGTGTGTGTGTGTGTGTGTGTGTGTGTATGGCCAAAAGGTTCACAAGGTCTTTAGTCTCTGTTATAATAAGCTCCAGTTTTGTGAGATGATGTTCCTCTGGTTGTTGTTGTTGTTGTTGTTACAGTCAGCGTTCACTGGAGCACCACAGCAGGAGATCAGTTCTAATGGAAAACAGATCGTACTGGTCATACTGGGACATGTTCACGTCTCCTGACATCCAAACACATCATCCAGCTTTGTGGAGGAAAAACAGGGTGTCCAAATACTTTTAGCTTACAGTGTATTTCTGTGTGTGTGTGTGTGTGTGTGTGTGCGCGCAACACTTCCACCATCACAGTGCTGAAAGTCACCTCCTGGTTCCTCCACACACACACACACACACACACACACACACACACACACACACTCCATTGTCCCATAGCCTTGAAGAGAAGGGGGGGATTAAAGCGGGGTATTTAGCGGTCTCTGGGTTTTTGGAGTTCAGGATGGAGAGTGAGTCACGCATCTGATGTTTTCTTCATTAAATCGACAAAAATAAACACAAATAAAAATGTAAAAAAGAAGAAGCGAAACACGGCAATTAGGCGAGTCGGGAGGAAAAACGTCTCCGTGCCGCTTTACTTGGTTGTTACACCTCTCCAATCAAGCACTCTGCCTCATTTTAGAAAATGAGAGGTTTCCAGTCACCAGTTTTTATCCCCCCCTCCTTCCCTCCTCCCTCCGCACGCCAGATCTCCAGATAAAGCACCACATATGGTGTTGATAGAATTAATTGGATTTTATCGGTTTGGTGTTGTTCTTAAAGCGGACTGGAATAGAAAGTAATTGCAGGCTGCGGTAACGATGTTTGGGGTGGATTTAGATTGTTCACTGGATTTGATGGCTGCTTGTGAAATGTTAAGTCAGTAAAAGTGAGACGTTTACACGGAGCAGATTCTTTCGCTCACGGCGGAAGGGAATTCCGAAACCTTTTGGAAAAAATAAAAGATTCGATGCAAAAAGTTTCAAGCCTTTTTTAACCTTCATAATTATC
>JACRUU010000015.1:3846096-3851096 GCA_030449085.1 Kryptopterus vitreolus | reverse complement strand
TAATAATAATAATAATAATAATAATAATAAATATGGTCATTAATGTGTTCTTTATTTACATAATCTTTTATTTTATCTGTAAATTCACTTTATTAAAACTTTACGTGCACAAAAAGTCAGAGATGTGTGTAAACAAACTCCTCCCACTCAGGACCAGACCCGCCTCCTCACTGAACCCATACACAGGAGATCTTCTACATCCTCTCTCACCTCCTTCTTCTACACCTCCTCCTTCTACACCTCCTCCTCCTCTTCTACACCTCCTCCTTCTACACCTTCTTCTACACCTCCTCCTTCTACACCTCTTCTACACCTCCTCCTTCTACACCTCCTACACCTTCTACATCTCCTCCTTCTACACACCTTCTACACCTCCTTCTACATCTCCTCTTCTACACACCTCCCTTCTACACCTCCTCTTCTACACCTCCTCCTTCTACATCTCCTCCTTCTACACCTCCTCCTTCTACACCTTCTACATCTCCTCCTTCTAACACCCCTTCTACACCTCCTCTTTCTCTCCTCCTTCTACACCTCCTCCTTCTCCTCCTTCTACATCTCCTCCTTCTACACCTCCTCCTTCTACACCTTCTACATCTCCTCCTTCTACACCTCCTCCTTCTACACCTTCTACATCTCCTCCTTCTACACCTCCTCCTTCTACACCTCCTCCTCCTACACCTTCTACACCTCCTCCTTCTACACCTCCTACACCTCCTCCTTCTACACCTCCTACACCTCCTCCTTCTACACCTCCTACACCTCCTCCTTCTACACCTCCTCCTCCTACACCTTCTACACCTCCTCCCTCGACATCTCTACATCTCCTTCTACAACCTCCTTCTACACCTCCTCCTACATCTCCTCCTTCTACACCTCCTCCTTCTACATCAAACCTTCTACACCTCCTCCTCTTCTACACCTTCTACACCTCCTCCTTCTACAACACCTCCTTCTACACCTTCTACACCTCCTCCTTCTACACCTTCTACATCTCCTCCTTCTACACCTCCTCCTCCTTCTACACCTCTCTTCTACACCTCCTCTCTCTACACCTCCTCCTTCTCCACCTCTTCTACACCTCTACACCTCCTCCTTCTACACCTCCGCCTCTCCACCTTCTTCTACATCTCCTCCTCCTACAAGGCCTCTCCTCCTCCTCTACATCCTCCTCTTCTAACAACCTCCCTCCTTCTACATACAACCCTCCTCCTTCTACACCTCCTTCTACATCTCCTCCTTCTACACCTTCTACATCTCCTCCTTCTACACCTCCTCCTTCTACACCTTCTACATCTCTTCTACAACTCTACACACATCTCCTCCTTCTACACCTCCTCCTTCTACACCTACACCTTCTACACCTCCTCCTTCTACACCTCCTACACCTCCTCCTTCTACACCTCCTACACCTCCTCCTTCTACACCTTCTACACCTCCTCCTTCTACACCTCCTACTCTACACCTTCTACACCTCCTCCTTCTACACCTCCTCTTCTACACCTCCTCCTTCTACCCTTAACCTCTCCTTCTCCTCCTTCTACTACAACCTCCTCCACTCACCTCCTTCTACAAAAAACCTCCCTCCGTTCTCAATCTCCTCCTTCTACACCGCCTTCTCTCCTTCTACACCTCCTCCTTCTACACCTCTTCTACATCTCCTCCTTCTACACCTTCTACACCTCCTCCTTCTACACCTCCTCCTTCTACACCTCCTCCTTCTACACCTCCTTCTACACCTCCTCCTTCTACTCACCTCTTCTTACATCTCCTCCTTCTTACACCTCCTCCTCACCTTACTTCACCTTCCTTCTTCACCTCACCTCCTTCTACACCTCCTTCTTCTTCACTTCTCACCTCCTACTTCACCTCCTCCTTCTAACTCCTCTCTTCTTCTCACCTCCTTCACCTCCTTCTTCACCTACCTTCACCTTCTCCTTCCTCCTTCTTCACCTCCTTCCTTCACCTCTTCACCTCCTCCTTCTTCACCTCCTCCTTCTTCACCTCCTTCTTCACCTCCTTCTTCACCTCCTCCTTCTTCACCTCCTTCTTCTTTACCTCCTTCTTCACCTCCTTCTTCTACACCTTCTCATCACCTCCTCCTTCCTTCTTCACCTCCTCTTCTCACCTCTTCTTCACCTCCTTCTTCTTCACCTCCTTCTTCACCTCTTCTTCACCTATTCACCTCCTTCTTCTTCACCTCCTTCTTCACCTCTTCTTACACCTTCTATTCACCTCCTTCTTCCCCCTCCTTCTTCACCTCCTTCTTCTTCCCCTCCTTCTTCACCTCCTTCTTCTACACCTTCTTATTCACCTTCTTCTACACCTCCTTCCTGCCCTGTGGGTCTTTCTGAAGAATTTCCCTGAAATCAGTAATATTAAAATAAATCCTTTTGCTCCAGACGTGTTTTTATTGTGGTGATGAACGAGTGCACGCTGGAGTCCGGGACGTGGATGAGTGACGATCTTTATTGGTGCTGCTAAAGTTAATGAAAGTGGATTGGTGGAAAAGTTCTTGTTTTTTTTGGCAGTTAAGAAAAGATGATTTGTTAATGATTTATTAGTAAATCAGGAGTTTTTACAGGAGACGTTGCAGCGCGCCGCGGTACGAACACGGCTGCTGTTTGAGGAACGCTGATACCAGCATGTGGTTCGGATAAGCGGCGGCTGGGATTATAATTGGGTTCTGGCAGGACGGCGCGGTGTTGAGTCCCAAACAAAAGCCGGAGGAGATTTGGCGTGGATCTGATCCGTGCTCGGGTCTGTTTCTGACCCGGTCTCGCTGGAGGAACTGGGCCTTTCAGCACGGCGTCCCGCCTGTCTGTCTCACTTACAGCATGTCCACCACGTGCCGACATTTCACTTTAATTCCACACAATCCCATCCAGATGCCTCCATTCTCATGAAAAGATCTCGCGCTGTTCCATCGACAACAATGAGGTTCCATCCAAAAACCAAGCCTTCAATAAAAGGAAAGTGAGATTGTGGAAGACTGTGATTTCTCCTCTTTTCTTTTCTCTATTTTTATCTGTCCTTCTATCCATCCTTCCTGACTTGTCTACAGTAATATGGTGCTTTCCATCTGTCCTTCCTTCATCCTTCTCCTTGTCGATATTGGTTCCCGCCCACTGTTTTCCATTCTCTATTTTTATCATTCAGTCCATCCTTTCTCTACTTATCATATATCAATACCTTCCTCCAATCCATCCGTCTCACTTTCTGTCCATCCCTGTTTCACTCGTTATATATCAATATAACAGAACCCCCCCGCGTGCACCCACTCCCCCACACCCTCCCCCCAGTGTGTGCCCCCCCCCCCCCACACACACACCCGAGTCAAGGCCTTTGATCTTGAATTGAATAATAATGATAATAACAGTTGAATAAGTTGTTGTTGTTGGTGTTGTTGTTGTTGTTGTCAGTGGTTAATGCTCTGAGTTGGTTAATGATTTATACCTGATATTGCCATGTTGACCCTCTTAGGGCCCTTGTGTAAGTCCTTTAACACTCTGGGTCCCACTAAAGACTGTGTCTAAAATCTGCATGTTTATTTTCTAAACGGAGCCCAAATCAAAAACACACTTTTAGAAAAATCCAACATTAAACCTTAAAAAATCCAGTCTTTAAATAATCACTTCTCAATGTTTAAACATGTGTTGTTTTTGTTTACTTCACCCTTAAACTGTGTTAATAGTCATTATTCGTATTGAAACAGATTGCTTTGTTGTTGTTTTCTGCACCGTCTGTAGATGGCGACGCGGCCGCTCGAGCTCAGACGGGGGAGTTCAGCAAACCCATGTACCAGAGCGTTATTAAAAAAGAGGGCAGCGCTGTGGGGGCGGGCCTTCGGGCGGCCGCCGACGGCTCATTGGCCGAGGACTACGTGTCTCCGCCGAAATACAAGAGCAGCCTTTTACACCGCTACCTGAACGACTCGCTGCGTCACGTGATGGTGGCTAACGGTGTGACGGACGGCCGCAGGAGAAACCACTCCGGGTCCTTCAGCTCCAACGAATACGACGAGGATCTCCTCTCGCCGTCCTGCTCGGAAACCGAGGCCAACTTCGTCTACCGTACGGGTAAGTCATAACCGGCGGCGTGTTCTCGCGGAGTGTCTCAGAGACGGATGTGTCGCATCATTTCTACAGATACACAAACATGCAAAAGTAAAACTTGTAAAAATGTGTCTTCACCAACAATCGTAGTGTAATTAATGACTTACTTATCAAAAAAGACTTTATGCTGTGTTTATTTGTATTTGCCACCTTGTGGGCATCTCAGAGATCCCAATGAACTCTGGATTTAGTCAAGTCAAGTCAAGTCGAGAGGTTATTATTGTCATTATAACCACATATAGCTGACGCAGTACACAGTGAGACAACGTTTCTCCAGGACCCCGGTGCTACACAAAACAACATATAACACAAACACAACAACACAATGCTGAGGACGAGACTAAGTTTGTCCTCGCTACATAAAGTGCATCATGTGTAACCTGGTGCAAACAGCGCAAAGACACAAGACTGTGTTCACAACACAAGACAGTGCACAACAAACAACTAACAATATAATACAATACAAAAAACAACAACAACCCAGTGCAAAGTATTTCAAAGTGTTCCATTTTAGCGAGTGTGCAAACGAACAATTACAGCAGTGATAAAAAAGTAAGTGTGCAAAATGTGCATGTAAACAGTAACACTGTCAGTGAGAGCAGTGTGTACAATACACATGTAAAGGACAATGATGAGGTAGAATAATAATAGAGCAGTGGATGGTGTGTGTGTGTGTGGTGTGTGTGTGTGTGTGTGTGTGTGTGTGTGTACGTGTGAGTCCAGTTCCAGTTCTATGTGTTGAGAAATCTGATGGCTTGAGGGAAAAAACTATTGCATAATCTGGTTGTGAGAGCCCGAATGCTTCGGAACCTCTTCCCTGATGGCAGTAGTGTAAAGAGTGTGTGTGAGGGGTGTGTGATGTCGTCCACAATGCTAGTAGCTTTG
>JACRUU010000015.1:3836096-3841096 GCA_030449085.1 Kryptopterus vitreolus | reverse complement strand
CGCATCGTACCACATTCACTAACACTCACACTGATCCCGGATTAAACACGCATCGTACCACATTCACTAACACTCACACTGATCCCGGATTAAACACGCATCGTACCACATTCACTAACACACACACTGATCCCGGATTAAACACGCATCGTACCACATTCACTAACACTCACACTGATCCCGGATTAAACACGCATCGTACCACATTCACTAACACTCACACTGATCCCGGATTAAACACGCATCGTACCACATTCACTAACACTCACACTGATCCCAGATTAAACACGCATCATACCACATTCACTAACACACACACTGATCCCGGATTAAACACGCACCGTACCACATTCACTAACACTCACACTAATCCCAGATTAAACACGCATCGTACCACATTCACCAACACTCACACTGATCCCGGATTAAACACACATCGTACCACATTCACTAACACTCACACTGATCCCGGATTAAACACGCATCGTACCACATTCACTAACACTCACACTGATCCCGGATTAAACACGCATCGTACCACATTCACTAACACTCACACTGATCCCGGATTAAACACGCATCGTACCACATTCACTAACACTCACACTGATCCCGGATTAAACACGCATCGTACCACATTCACTAACACACACTGATCCCGGATTAAACACGCATCATACCACATTCACTAACACTCACACTGATCCCGGATTAAACACGCATCATACCACATTCACTAACACACACACTGATCCCGGATTAAACACGCATCGTACCACATTCACTAACACTCACACTGATCCCGGATTAAACACGCATCGTACCACATTCACTAACACTCACACTGATCCCGGATTAAACACGCATTGTACCACATTCTCTAACACTCACACTGATCCCGGATTAAAGATGCATCGTACCACATTCACTAACACTCTCACTGATCCCGGATTAAACACGCATCGTACCATATTCACTAACACTCACACTGATCCCGTATTAAACACGCATCGTACCACATTCACGAACACTCACACTGATCCCGGATTAAACACGCAAGTACCACATTCACTAACACACCACTGATCCCGGATTAAACAGCATCATACCACATTCACTAACACTCAATGACACGGATTATGGAAACACGCACGTACACATTTCACTACACTGACCCTGGGACGGACGGAGGGGGGGGGGGGGGGGATTTTTTTTTATTAAACACGCATCGTACCACATTCACTAACACTCACACTGATCCCGGATTAAACACGCATCGTACCACATTCACTAACACTCACACTGATCCCGGATTAAACACGCATCATACCACATTCACTAACACTCACACTGATCCCGGATTAAACACACATCGTACCACATTCACTAACACTCACACTAGATCCCGGATTAAACACGCATCGTACCACATTCACTAACACTCACACTGATCCCGGATTAAACACGCATCGTACAACATTCACTAACACTCACACTGATCCCAGATTAAACACGCATCATACCACATTCACTAACACACACACTGATCCCGGATTAAACACGCACCGTACCACATTCACTAACACTCACACTAATCCCGGATTAAACACGCATCGTACCACATTCACTAACACTCACACTGATCCCGGATTAAACACGCATAGTACCACATTCACTAACACTCACACTGATCCCGGATTAAACACGCATCGTACCACATTCACTAACACACACACTGATCCCGGATTCACACGCTGTACCACATTCACTAACATCCACTAAGCCCAGATTAAACACGCATCGTACCACATTCACTAACACTCACACTGATCCCGGATTAAACACGCATCGTACCACATTCACTAACACTCACACTGATCCCGGATTAAACACGCATCGTACAACATTCACGAACACTCACACTGATCCCGGATTAAACACGCATCGTACCACATTCACTAACACACACACTGATCCCGGATTAAACACGCACCGTACCACATTCACTAACACTCACACTAATCCCGGATTAAACACGCATCGTACCACATTCACTAACACTCACACTGATCCCGGATTAAACACGCATCGTACCACATTCACTAACACTCACACTGATCCCGGATTAAACACGCATCGTACCACATTCACTAACACTCACACTGATCCCGGATTAAACACGCATCATACCACATTCACTAACACTCACACTGATCCCGGATTAAACACGCATCATACATATTCACTAACACTCACACTGATCCCGGATTAAACACGCATCGTACCACATTCACTAACACTCACACTGATCCCGGATTAAACACACATCGTACCACATTCACTAACACTCACACTGATCCCGGATTAAACACGCATCGTACCACATTCACTAACACTCACACTGATCCCGGATTAAACACGCATCGTACCACATTCACTAACACTCACACTGATCCCGGATTAAACACGCATCGTACCACATTCACTAACACTCACACTGATCCCGGATTAAACACGCATCGTACCACATTCACTAACACTCACACTGATCCCGGATTAAACACGCATCGTACCACATTCACTAACACTCACACTGATCCCGGATTAAACACGCATCGTACCACATTCACTAACACTCACACTGATCCCGGACTAAACACGCATCGTACCACATTCACTAACACACACACTGATCCCGGATTAAACACGCATCATACCACATTCACTAACACTCACACTGATCCCGGATTAAACACGCATCGTACCACATTCACTAACACTCACACTGATCCCGGATTAAACACGCATCGTACCACATTCACTAACACTCACACTGATCCCGGATTAAAGATGCATCGTACCACATTCACTAACACTCACACTGATCCCGGATTAAACACGCATCATACCAACATTCACTAACACTCACACTGATCCCGGATTAAACACGCATCATACCACATTCACTAACACACACACTGATCCCGGATTAAACACGCACCGTACCACATTCACTAACACTCACACTAATCCCAGATTAAACACGCATCGTACCACATTCACCAACACTCACACTGATCCCGGATTAAACACGCATAGTACCACATTCACTAACACTCACACTGACCCCGGATTAAACACGTAACCTATCACACTGATCCCGCATCGTACCACATTCACTAACACTCACACTGATCCCGGATTAAACATGTACCACATTCACTAACACTCTCACATCGTACCACATTCACTAACACTCACACTGATCCCGGATTAAACACGCATCTTACCACATTCACTAACACTCACACTGATCCCGGATTAAACACGCATCGTACCACATTCACTAACACTCACACTGATCCCGGATTAAACACGCATCGTACAACATTCACTAACACTCACACTGATCCCAGATTAAACACGCATCCTACACATTACCAACACTCACACTGATCCCGGATTAAACACGCATCGTACCACATTCACTAACACTCACACTGATCCCGGATTAAACACGCATCGTACCACATTCACTAACACTCACACTGATCCCGGATTAAACACGCATCGTACCACATTCACTAACACACACACTGATCCCGGATTAAACACGCACCGTACCACATTCACTAACACTCACACTGATCCCGGATTAAACACGCATCGTACCACATTCACTAACACTCACACTGATCCCGGATTAAACACGCATCGTACCACATTCACTAACACTCACACTGATCCCGGATTAAACACGCATCGTACCACATTCACTAACACTCACACTGATCCCGGATTAAACACGCATCGTACCACATTCACTAACACTCACACTGATCCCGGATTAAACACGCATCGTACCACATTCACTAACACTCACACTGATCAGATTAAACCGGATTAAACACGGATTAAACACGGATTAAAACCACGGTATGGACCGCGTCAGGGAAAAACCTCTCCGATGGTAGAAGGAACTTTAAAGGAACCCTGAGAGGACGTCGAGTCGTCAGCGGCGTTTTCATGTCGGAACACATTTGGGTTTTAAATGAACACAAAGATTTCTTACATTTTATTTAAAGGAGAAAAGTTTTGAGTTTTAGAAGACAATTTGAGATTTGAATTCACTCTCTCTCTCATCTCTCTGCCAATGGAGCCTCTCTCAAGCCTCACCCTAGGAGAGATGGAGGCTCACGCTCTAATCCCTCTCTCCCCTCTCTCTCGCACTCCCTCTCACGTTCGACCGCACTGACTCTCCTGGACTAACAGGCCCTCTCTCGTCCCTCTCACCCGCTCTCCCCTCCCCCCCCTCCTCTCACGCTCTCTGCTCTTTCAGGGCCCCCGCGCTCTCTCTCCCCCCCTCTCTCTCTCTCCCACTCTCTCCTCACTCTCGCCCACCCCTCTCTCTCCCTCTCTTCTCTCTCTCTCGCTCACTCTCGCTCTCTAAAATCTCCCCCTCTCTCTCACTCTCACCCCCCCTCTCTCTCTATCCTCTCCACCCCCTCTCTCTCTCTCTCCCTCACCTCTCCCCCTTTCTCTCTCTCTCTCCCTCCTTCTCTCGGTAAACACCAGAGGTATTTTATCCTGTAGACATTCAGACAGCAGGAGGCTGAAATTTCAGATTTGAACATTGTGGATTTTTACAACCTTCAGTGTTTCTGCGTCTGTCATAGCGCTCTCCGCTCTCAGCACAAGCTCTAACTGTACCTCAGTGTGTGTGTGTGTGGTGTGTGTGTGTGTGTGTGTGTGTGTCATTTGGTTTAAGTGGTCCTCAGAACTGAGTCACATGATCGCAGGTCCCGATTAACTCTTGAGATCAAATTGAAATCTTTAAGGTCTCAATAATAAAGAGAGATTTAATGTTGTGATTTTGTTATAAGAAATAAAATAGTTACAGTCAGAAGTGTGTGTATGAACCCGCGCGGCTGATACGCATATTAACATCAGAATTAAAGTCACTTTGTTTTCCTGTAAAATTACAAAAAAGGGAAAATTAG
>JACRUU010000015.1:3832579-3835596 GCA_030449085.1 Kryptopterus vitreolus | reverse complement strand
AATATATATATATATATATGTACAGTGATTAGTGTGTGGGATTTTATTCGACAGCAGGTGAACATTTAGTCCTGAAAGTTGATTTATTTGGAGCAGGATAAATGGACACGTATTTGTGTGATGAATGTTTAGACGATGTCTAGACGGTGTCATGTTCGTCCCACATTGGACCCGCGTAGTCCGATCTGATTTACGAGCTCCTGTAGATGTTTTGGCAGGTAAATCAGGACGGACACTATATTAGACACGTGGTCATAATGTTATGCTGTATAGTAAATATACAGTTTATCTGCAGAGGATAAAACCTGTCATGAAGATAACATGCTCCGATACATACAGTACAGGCAGGAATGTTTATAGATCTATTTATTATATACAGAAAAATAAATATGACAATAAAGTGACAATTGTATTGGTAAATACAGAAACGGGGTGTTTAGTAGCATAAAAATTGCCACCCTTTAACATTTCCTGCATTGCCCCCCTGGCATGGTGTGTGTGTGTGTGTGTGTGTGTGTGTGTGTGTGTGTGTGGTGTTGATTAGTATGTTTACTGCTGCTGATAAACACAGAGATGAGAGGATGTTTAAAAGAGCTCCAGTCCTCTTATTATTCTCCCATCTTTCCACATTAAGTTCCACTCAGAGCCGCGACCGCAGCCTGTGATCCGCCTGCTCCTCCAATCCGTGTCATTGCGTGTCATGGCGAGGAATCCTGACATGCTGAACCCATGAGGAGCGTTTTAGATCTGCTCTTTATAGGGACACGTAGTGTTGCAGCGTCCAGGATCCATCCTGAGACATGTGGAAGGTACATTAGATACTCTACATTACCTTTAGGTGGGAATTATGGTGTGTGTGTGGTGGGTGTGTGTGGTGTGTGTGGGTGTGTGTGTGTGTGTGTGTTGCGTGTGTGTGTCTGTGCTGTGTGCACTACAAGAGAAACTGGCCCATCCTGATCCAGGTGGTATTCCGGCGGTAAACACAGGTTTCATACAACGGCAATACTTCACAATAAACAGGGGGGCAACCAAGCAGGAAGGGGGAGACGTGAGAAGCGGACAGAACAGCCAGCGAGCCAGGCCAGCCAGCGAGGCAGCCAGCGAGCCAGCCAGCGAGCCAGCCAGCCAACCAGCGAGGAAGCACAGGCCAAGCCAGACGACCCAGGCCAGCTCAGCTCAGCGAGCCATGACAGCCAGCCACCAGCTAGCGAGCCAGCCAGCCAGCTAGCCAGCCAGCGAGCAAGCCAGCCCGCCAGCAGCGTAGGAAGCCAGCTAGCCATCCTAGACAGCGCTAGCGAGGCAGCCAGCGAGGCAGCCAGCGAGCCAGCCAGCGATCCAGCCAGCCATCCAGCGATCCAGCCAAGCCCAGCCAGCCAGCCCAGCCAGCGAGCTCAGCCAGGCCAGCCAGCCAGCCAGCCAGCAGCAGCCAGCGAGAGAGACAGGCCAGCCAGCGCGGCAGAGAGCCAGCCCATACAGGAGCAGCCAGCGATCCAGCCATCGATCCAAAAGCTAAGGCAGCCAGCGAGTCAGCCAAGCGTAGCCAGCCAGCCATCCATCATCCATCAGCTAAGCCATGCATCCAGCATCAAAATCCAGGCCATCTATATCCATCCATCCATCTATCTATCAGTATTACCAGTTATAATGCTATAATGTCACTGCATTTTAGTGTATTTATGATAATTAAAGTTTATTGTATTGATGTGGAATTTGGAGGCGGGCTTTGGGAGTCCTGTTTGTTTGTTTGTTTGTTTGTTTAGAGGTGATGTGTGTATCAGAGTTGTGTTGCGGGTGTGTTGTTGTGTGTGTGTGTGTGTGTGTGTGTGTGTGTGTGTGTGTGTTGCCGCTCTGTACGCAGCAGGGCGAAGCTGCCATTTCCTTTAGTGTGTGTCTTTTCTTTCTCCCACAATGCATCACTGTTGACTCGTGCGTGGCCACAGTGCGAGACGGCTGAGACGAATGTGTGCGGAACGAAGCGCTGCAGGATCAAAGCAACACGACCCAATCAAAACCAGAACCGTCCCTCACGTCACACACACACTTCAGCGTTTAGAGGTCGTGACCTTCATCACGCCACTCACAGTACCTCTTTATTCCTGTAATGATGCCAACGGAGGGAGGAATAAAGGACAGGGAGAGAACGACACACGGAACGATCTACAGACGGATTCAGAGGAAATAAAAGACATTTACATTACATTTACATTTGCCATTTAGCAGACGCCCTTATCCAGAGCGACTTACAACTGAGCAATTGAGGGTTAAGGGCCTTGCTCAAGGCCCACTGTGGCATCTTTGTGGTGGTGGGGTTTGAACACATGATCTTACGGTCCAACACCTTAACCACTGGGCCCACATCCCAGACTGAAGAGAGATGATGAAGAAAAAAATGGAGAGAAGCGGCGGAGAGGAGAAAAAGTCCCACAATAGAAGCAAAAGGAAGAGAGAACAGAGAAAAGGTGCGAGCGGAGAACTCTGGGATTGATGGAGGAGGGATGGTAGGGATGGATTTAGGTGATGGTTGGATGGAGTGATGAGGGAGGGAGGGTGGGCGAGTTCCGGAATGGTGGTTGCAGGTCCTTGAGGAGGTGAAGCGCAACATGTTAAATATGACAACTCACTGACTTAAACACACTTTCTAACTGAAGAGCTTCTAATTCCATCCTTCCCCTCTTGGATAGCCAAGGTAAAAGCTCATTCCTGAGCGTTCCTCAGAGCTTGGAAACACACGTGTGAACACTGCGCAGCAGGACACACCGCGCCTACTTCCTCTTCGGGGGCGAAGCACAATGAAAACGGGTCCTCCATGCCTCTCCCCCTCTCCTCCTCCTCCCCCTCTTCCTCCTCCTCCTCTTCCTCCTCCTCTTCCTCTTCCTCCCCCTCTTCCTCATCCTCTTCCCCCCTTTCCTCCTCTTCCTCCTCTTCCCTCCTCCCTCCTCCCCCTCTTCCTCCTCTTTTGTCTCCCCTCTTTCCTCCTCTCTCGTCCTTCCCCAACTCTCCCCCCTCTCCTCCCTTCC
>JACRUU010000015.1:3825079-3827579 GCA_030449085.1 Kryptopterus vitreolus | reverse complement strand
TTGTACGGATTGTGATTGTACGGATTGTGATTGTACGGATTGTGATTGTGCGGATTGTACGGATTGTGATTGTACGGATTGTGATTGTACGGATTGTGATTGTGCGGATTGTGATTGTACGGATTGTGATTGTACGGATTGTGATTGTACGGATTGTGATTGTACGGATTGTGATTGTACGGATTGTGATTGTACGGATTGTGATTGTGCGGATTGTGATTGTGCGGGTTGTGATTGTGCGGGTTGTGATTGTGCGGGTTGTGATTGTGCGGGTTGTGATTGTGCGGGTTGTGATTGTGCGGGTTGTGATTGTGATTGTGCGGGTTGTGATTGTGCGGATTGTGCGGATTGTGCAGATTGTGCGGATTGTGATTGTACGCACGGATTGATTCGGATTCTCTGTAATTAAATTAATGCTGTCAAATAAAAAAGAAAAGACTGGACTGTAAATATTTGCTGTTTGAGAAGAAGAATAGTGTTTTTAACAGTGGATCTGTTTCACTTCCACTCTGAAAATCTGCTTTTTATGGCTTCAGAAGAGCGAGAGAGCGAATGAGTAAGACACGCTTCCCATTTTCCGTGTTTGAGTAATCTCTGACTCTCTGACTCTCTGACTCTCTGACTCGTTTGCATGTCTCTCTGCCTCTCGGCCTGGGTGAAGAAACCCCGGAGAGAAAGGATGGATGTGTGAAGGTTTCACGTGCGGTTATAAATGTGTTTATTGACATACATTTGGCGTAAACGATGTTAGAAGAGGTTTCATTTTTAAAGATTATAAAATAAATCTGATCGCTCGAGTCCAATGAAATCCAGACAGAAATCTTTTTTTGTTTCAGATGTGCGTCTTGTTGTAATGTGTGTAATGTTTCAGGAGTGCCGTGATGTTTTGATGTTTTGATGGGGAATTTTGGTGGTTAAAGCAGTTAATGCAGGTTGTTCTTGTGCTGATCATTGCGTTATGATGAGGGGATGTGGGTTACAGTTAGTGAGTGAGTTTTTGTGTTGATATATAACGCATTCTGAGCCGCGCTACGCTCTCACAGCCAGTAACAAGCAGCAGAAAAGACGGAAGAGTAAAAGACAGAATGTGGTGATTTATGACGGGTTTATAATTTCTCTGGCAAGTCTGGTGTTTTAAAAATCTGACTTTTAGATGTTTTAGGCAACAGACTTTGGAAACGGCATCGAGGGTCTGTAAGAAAAATGTTCAGGTCTTTTTTATTTCAGGTTGAAAAAGCAAAATGTAATGAGAGTGATTATAGGGGACATGTCCCCACAAAGCCACGAGTGTGTGTTCCTCTTACAGAGTACTCCTCTTTAATGAGACATGTGTGTTTTTGGGGACACGCCCCTTTAAGAAGAATAGTGTGTGTGTGTGTGTGTGTGTGTGTGTGTGTGTGTGTTCATAGGGACTCGCCCCTTCAGGGCGGCACTTGCTTATTGATTGGGACATACATTTGTACAAAGATAGGTGTGTATTAATAGGGACACATCCCTTTAATGAGACCCGTGTGTTTTTTTGTTTTGCGTGTCTGTTTAAAGAAACAAGTGTGTGTTAAAAGATACTTGAGTGTGTGTTTATGGGGACCTGCCCCTATCATTAGAATTGTATGTGGTTTATGGGGACATGCTGCTTTAATTATACTTGTATGTCTATGACACACCACTTTTAGGATATTTGTGCACATGTAGACAAGGAACACGCCCCTTTATAGAGACTTGTGTACATGTTGATTAGTAAGGAGACTTGTTTACATGTTGATGATGGTGACACGCCCCTTTAGTGAAACGTTTGTGCTTGTTGATGAATCTTTAAGGAGACTTTTATGTGTCGAATGTGGACACACCCCTTTAAAGATGAATAATTTGCATTTGGATTATGGACACACCCCTTTAGGGATACTCGTGCACATATACATTGGGATACAGTGTTACAGTGCCCTCTCAGGTTGCTTAATGAACTACAAGTCTTTACTGTGAATACAGACTGTTACACAGTGATACAGGGGAACATCGTGAATAGAGAAAATCCTGAAGATCTTATCAGCCTGTTTGAGTCACGAGCCAATAAAAGATCTCTTCCTACCTGGCGTTGGTACAAACTGGAATAAAGAAATGATTATTACTGTATTTTATTATTTATAGGCAGGAAATGACATTGCCTATGTAAATACAGAGAAATTCCACTCATTCAAAAGGCCGCATGGAAAGTGAAAAAAAAACAACAAAACAATTATCACGCAAAGTATTTTCAGGGCTGTAAATGACCTGTGAATGTGTGAAGTGAATGATTTAGTTTGTGACACCGAGCAGGTTTTGGATGTCCAGTTTCTCTGAAGTGCAGTGAAAGAGAAAGAAGCGGATTTATTTTGGCTGCCTGGTGCAGGAGTTCTGGGAGCTGACACGGGTTCAGTTTATGAGGGGATGCATTTAACGTCAAAAAAAACAAAAAGAAAGAAAGAAATCTCCAGGAAAACTGAATTCCTTTAACTATTGGTTT
>JACRUU010000015.1:3812579-3817579 GCA_030449085.1 Kryptopterus vitreolus | reverse complement strand
CAGGATGAGAGGATTTATTAATATGAAGTTGAGGAGATTCTCCGAGCTGAGCTGTGCATCTCCACCATCTTTATTAAACCCGTTTATAAACAAGGACTTGGTGTCACTGGGAGATGTTTCAATTTCAGCATTTGTTAATAAAGCTTATCCAGGATGACTTGCATTTATTCCTACTACAGAGACATTTGAGAGTTTAAGGGCCTTGCTAAAGGGCCCAGTAGAGGCAGTGCTGGGATTTAAACTCATGACCTTCCTATCTGACATTAAATGTCTTAACCACTTTCCTAGTGTGAAGACTCTGGGGTATTGATCACATGTTGGAGCGTTAAAGCCCCACTCATAGGGCCCCAGAGAAAGGCCCTTAACCTTCAGTGCTCCAGACCTCATGCTCTGAAACCTCTGAGAAAAGTGCAGGAAATAAATGTACAGCTGTAAAATACATGTGTTAAATATAAAGCACCTTTCTTTTTATCTTTCTTTACTGTTAATCCCTTCTATCTTTTTCATCCTTCCTTCCTTCTTTCCTTCCTTTCTTCCAACCCCTTTTACTTTACAACAGACTTGTTGCTTTGTTGATTTTTATTTGTATTATTTTTAAGATGTTTATCACAAGACCCCAAATTTGGATAATTGAGAGAATAAAAGAGTCTTTATTTTATTCACATAAACATCACAGAAGAGTGAAATAGTTTATATGTAGCTTGTTTGGAATCTGGGGTCAGAGTTCAGAGCGTGTTTGTCCCTCTGAACCTCCTGTAAAGCGTTCACACGGATTCACACTTAAATATAAACACTGTACAAATCTATTGTAGTGTTTAACGTTCCGCATCGTAACTCAGCGTTCTGTAAATCTGCCTTTCTTCAGCCGCGTCATGCCGAAAGAGAAAGGACGCGGTAAAGACGAGACGTACTGGCGGGAGATCAATGCCGCCATGGCGCTGACCAACTTGGCCAAACCTAAAGATGGAGTTTGTGCAGGAACCACCAGCTGCATCATCCAGAAATCTTCTCACATAGCCGAAATCAAGACTGTTAAAGTTCCCATCATGCACAAGTACTAATCACGTCCTCGTCTGGAAAACGCAGCAGCGGATTTCCGTTACTTTGGGAATCGGATTTGTTTTGTGTACGTTTTTATATATATTTTGTTGTACTTATGAATATGAAGGTTTTTTTTGTACTTTTGAGTCAAGTGCCCTGAAATGCAGCACTTCTGAGGTTTGTGCCTTTTTTTCCTACACAAGCGCTTTTTAAGTGTTGATGACGACAGTATTTTGCCGAACGAGACACTTTTTCATTGTTAACTTATTTTGATACGACTTTTTTTTTAATACTCTATAAAACTATAATTTTCTTTCACACCAAAGTGCCTTTCTGTAGACGTTCCACGACGCTCAGTTCCCGCAGTCCGGCCTTCTGTTTATTAGGATTGTGTAAACACCACACACATTCTCACCGTGTACACACTCACTGATTGGTCGATTGCGATATCATCGAATACGACGTGTTTTGTACTTGAACATCGCTTTCTTCGTTTACTGACCATTTTTTTTTACATTTACAGATTTTACAGTCCTTCAGATTCCATAGTTAGATTTTTATGATGACAATTGCGATACGACAAAATTGTACACATTTTGTTTTGCGGGAACATCGCAGCGTAAACTCCGCCTCGTCCGTGTGTTGCCTCTGATCACGTCCAGCCGCTGCACTGGTCTGTCTTACTGATGGACTTTTAACACTTATAAACATGTCATAACGATGTTTCAGACGATAGAAGAAGGTTTAATGATGAGTTTCTTTTCACACTTTCTTTTTGGAACGTATAAAATCCTGCACACAAACGCACACAATCACACACAATCGCAAACAAACGCACACAAACGCATACAATCGCACACAATCGCATACAATCGCACACAATCGCACACAATTGCACACAAACGCACACAATGGCACACATCACGTACCAAGTTCCCTAAAAACCGCATTGCCTTCTCTGTGTATTGACAGTTTTAGTCAGTACTGTGCCGCTGTAACAAACACCTGTTTATGGAAATAACTGCCGTAAACAACACACCAAAAACACGCCGATCAAAACTCAAATAAAATCATTTTTATTCTGTTTTTGTAGCGTGGAACAGTTTAGCAAGAAATGCATTCAATCATAGACTTAGCATTTAATAACAAGTGCCAAATAATAATAATAATAATAATAATAATATGTATAATATGTATATAATAAGATCTTGGCATGTAAAGTATCAGATTTGTGAGCAATAACTGTACATGTAGATTCTCAGACGCTCCAGGATGCAGATGAGAAGCACCGTAAGTGCCTCTAAAAAAAATTTTAAAAACACGGCCCTGCCTCAGCCCTGCCTCGGCTCTGCCTCGGCTCTGCCTCGGCCCTGTCTGCTTCCCGCCGAGAACCGATGTAGAAAACACATGGTGTTAAATTGCTGGGATGTAACTCAGTAAGACACGCGTCCATGCACCAGCACACGCTCACAAACATACGGCTGTAATTATAACATATGGCTGCGATTATAATCCTGCTTTCTCTTTAACAGATCATTTATCCGTCATCTGCCAAACACCAGGAAACTTCTGTCATTATCAACTGTATAATGTAGTGCTGCTGTAACGCATCGTGAGCCTGATCACTGCAGACACACACGCTATTGTTCAACAATCACACGTGCCAAACGCGTCCATCTCTATTACTCTTACTGACACTGCGTCGTCTGCGACGTCTGCAGGCGTCTGCGGCGTCTGCTTTGATCAGCTGGAGCACAAACTCTTCAGTAAAATAATACAGATCTTTATTACAAAAGTACATTTTTAATGAATGTACCGAATCATGAAAATTCACTAAATGAAATAAGAATAAAAATATAACATTAATATTACATATAACATTAAATATAATAAAGCGCTCTCCGTGCAGCATGCGGTACCCATGCCATAAACACATATAATAATTATAACAGTTAATAATGCAGATAATCAATAAAAAACATTATTTACCCCAAATAAAGTTAAAATCTCAACCCAAATCCCAAGACCACATTCCAGCAGCACATTAGTCACATTAAAGATCCAAATAAACCTGGATAAGCTTTAAATCAGGACATCATGTTTATTACAGGCGGATACGCAACAAAAACACACAAAATCCCAAATAAAACGTCATGTTTCAGGTAAAAACAACTCTTTTCAAGGTGAAACAATGATGGAGAAATTTTAAAGCGCGACAGAAACAAAGACGTGCAGAATTACGAAGTTCAGGTTTAAGTTTCAGTTTAAGATACATTTTTAACTTATCTCATGTTAGGAAGCTGCGATCTGAGTACAGCCGTGCTACAGCGCCCCCGGAGGACACACAGTTAAGGGCCTCGCTCAAGGGCCAAAGTGCGGCATCTTGGCGATAACAGGACTTGAACCCCGACAAAACCTTAACCACTTGAACTAGAACTCTAAAATCAAGTCCCAAATAAAGACGCAAAACTGTACGAGTAGTGCACGTTCCAAACTCTAATCCCAAATCCAAACTCTAATCCCAAATCCAAATCTAATCCCAAATCTAATCCCAAATCCAAATCCCATAATCCCAAATCTAATCAAATCTCTAATCCCAAATCCAAACTCTAATCCCAAATCCAAACTCTAATCCCAAATCCAAATCTAATCCCAAATCCAAATCTAATCCCAAATCCAAATCTAATCCCAAATCCAAAGTCTAATCCCAAATCCAAATCTAATCCCAAATCCAAATCTAATCCCAAATCCAAATCTAATCCCAAATCCAAATCTAATCCTAAATCAAATCCAAATCCAAAGTCTAATCCAAATCCAAAGTCTAATCCCAAATCCAAATCTAATCCCAAATAATCCAAATCAAATAATCCCAAATCCAAACTCTAATCCCAAACCCAAATCTAATCCCAAATCCAAATCTAATCCCAAACCCAAATCCAAATCCAAACTAATCCCAAACCCAAATCCAAATCCAAACTCTAATCCCAAATCCAAATCTAATCCCAAATCCAACATCTAATCCCAAATCCAACCTCTAATCCCAAATCCAACACTCTAATCCCAAATCCAACACCTCTAATCCCAAATCCAAATCTAATCCCAAATCCAAATCTAATCCCAAATCCAAAATCTAATCCCAAATCCAAATCTAATCCTAAATCCAAATCTAATCCCAAATCCAAAGTCTAATCCCAAATCCAAATCTAATCCCAAATCCAAATCTAATCCCAAATCCCAAATCTAATCCCAAATCCAAATCTAATCCCAAATCCAAATCAATCTAATCCAAATCCAAATAATCCCAAATCCAACACTCTAATCCCAAATCCAAATCTAATCCCAAATCCAAATCTAATCCCAAATACCCAAATCCAAATCTAATTCCAAATCCAAATATAATCCCAAATCCAAATCTAATTCCAAATCCAAATTTAATCCCAAATCCAAATATAATCCCAAATCCAAATATAATCCCAAATCCAAATATAATCCCAAATCCAAATATAATCCCAAATACAAACTCTAATCCCAAACCCAAATCTAATCCCAAATCCAAATCTAATCCCAAATCCAAACTCTAATCCCAAATCCAACACCTCTAATCCCAAATCCAAACTCTAATCCCAAACCCAAATCTAATCCCAAATCCAAATCTAATCCCAAATCCAAATCTAATCCCAAATCCAAAGTCTAATCCCAAATCTAATCAAATCCAAATCTAATCCCAAATCCAAATCTAATCCCAAATCCAAATCTAATCCAAATCCAAATCTAATCCCAAATCCAAAGTCTAATCCCAAAAGCCAAATCTAATCCCAAATCCAAATCTCAGAATCGACACGGAAATCCAACATCTAATCCCAAATCCAACACCTCTAATCCCAAATCCAAACCAAATCCAAATAATCCCAAATCCAAAGTCTAATCCCAAATCCAAATCTAATCCTAAATCCAAATCT
>JACRUU010000015.1:3800079-3807579 GCA_030449085.1 Kryptopterus vitreolus | reverse complement strand
AATTATTATAGACTGTAAAAAAAAAAAAAAAAAAAAACAATGAGGAACTGGTGATGATCGCCTACGTGTTGTTGTTTTTTTTTTTCTTTAATCGTTAAGTTATATATTTTTGTTCTTTGGTTTCTTCAGAGACTGGATGTTTATCCAATGACCAAATGCATAATATCTCATTTATTCTCCCGTTTCCTGTTGTTTCCCCAAACCCGGGAATTATGTTTACTTTCACAGAACGAATGAATAAACATTTGAAGATGTGATATTTGTTGGTTTTTAAGGGTAAACAACTTTTACTAAATACTTCTAACGCTAATTTTCACATCAATCATGTTATTTATTAAAGTCCCCAAATTTTCACCCAATAACTCTTGAATGAAGATCAAAACATCGCAGCCTGAGATTTTCCCACGAGACCTGAAACCTGTTCTATGGGATGTGAGTGAAGAATTTCCTGCTCCTGATTTATTTCCATCGTATTAAATCAGAACTGCATCAGTGAGAGAATTAATATCGTTATCTGGAGGAAACTCTTCGCCAGCAGAGTGAAGATCATTACAACATCCCGTGCAGAATAAATGTGGAATGAGATGTTCGAATACAAACACTGAGAATGTTTATGGTCCACATTATAATTCATAGCACGGGATTTAAAACGATCCCACGCTGGATCCAAACATTTCCCAAAACTGTTTAACGATGAAAATCTTTACATCTTCAGCATTTAAACCAATTGTTCCAAACTTTTACTTACTAGATAAAATTGGGAATGTTGGAGTTGGGAATTGCGATGCTGCGCTGTTGGGAATTGTTTGGAACCAGCGTGAGTTCCTTTTGAATCCCCTGCTATTATTTATAATGCTAAATATGGGAAGCAGTGAATTTATGCACCACAATTATTCTTAAAATCAATATTTACAGTATTAACTACTCAACAAAAAAGGGTCCAAAACAAACACATAAACAGGCGAAATGTAACACAGGCATTATTGTGTTATAGAACGCAAACACACACACTCATGTGGCTTAAATGATCTCAGTGTTCACGCAGCCATCACTCTCAATGTTGTGTTCCTGTACGCCATTTATCAAAACAGAATTACCGCAATTCCCGTAAACACATCACAACTGTGGCTTTGTTATTGTCTTTATGGAAAAAGTTATTCAAAGTTATCAGTACTTTATTATTTATCTTTTGCTTTCACACATTACATTTTTCACATACATATCTATACTTTCTAATTCCTTATACCAATACCATATCCCTGCCTTATCCCTGTCATATCCCTATCATATCCCTGTCATATCCCTGTCATATCCCTGCCTTATCCCTGCCTTATCCCTGCCATATCCATACCATATCCCTGCCTTATCCCTGTCATATCCCTATCGTATATCCCTGTCATATCCCTGCCATATCCCTGCCATATCCATATCCATATCCCTGCCATATCCCTGCCATATCCATACTATCCCTGCCATATCCCTGCCATATCCATACCATATCCCTGCCATATCCCTGCCATATCCCTGCCATATCCATACCATATCCCTGCCATATCCCTGTCATATCCCTATCATATCCCTGCCTTATCCCTGCCTTATCCCTGCCATATCCATACCATATCCCTGCCATATCCCTGTCATATCCCTATCATATCCCTGCCTTATCCCTGTCATATCCCTGCCTTATCCCTGCCTTATCCCTGCCTTATCCCTGCCTTATCCCTGCCTTATCCCTGCCTTATCCCTGCCTTATCCCTGCCTTATCCCTGCCTTATCCCTGCCTTATCCCTGCCTTATCCCTGCCTTATCCCTGCCATCCCTGTCCATATCCCTATCATATCCCTGTCATATCCCTGTCATATCCCTGCCTTATCCCTGCCTTATCCCTGCCATATCCATACCATATCCCTGCCTTATCCCTGTCATATCCCTATCATATCCCTGTCATATCCCTGTCATATCCCTGCCTTATCCCTGCCATTATCCCTGCCTTATCCCTGCCTTATCCCTGCCTTATCCCTGCCTTATCCCTGCCTTATCCCTGCCTTATCCCTGCCTTATCCCTGCCTTATCCCTGCATATCCCTTATCCCTGCCTTATCCCTGCCTTATCCCTGCCTGTATATCCCTGCATATCCCTGCCTTATCCCTGTCATATCCCTATATATCCCTGCATATCCCTGCATATCCCTGCCTATCCCTGCCTTATCCCTGCCTTATCCCTGCCTTATCCCTGCCATATCCATACTATCCCTGCCTTATCCCTGTCATATCCTCCCTATCATATCCCTGTCATATCCCTGTCCCTGCCCCTTATCCCTGCCTTATCCCTGCCATATCCATACCATATCCCTGCCATATCCCTGCCATATCCATACCATATCCCTGCCATATCCCTGCCATATCCCTGCCATATCCCTGCCATATCCATACCATATCCCTGCCTTATCCCTGCCATATCCATACCATATCCCTGCCTTATCCCTGTCATATCCCTGCCTTATCCCTGCCTTATCCCTGCCTTATCCCTGCCTTATCCCTGCCTTATCCCTGCCTTATCCCTGCCTTATCCCTGTCATATCCCTGCCTTATCCCTGACATATCCAAGCCTTATCCCTGCCTTATCCCTGTCATATCCCTTATCCATATCCCTGCCTTATCCCTGCCTTATCCCTGCCTTATCCCTGCCTTATCCCTGCCATTATCCCTGCCTTATCCCTGCCATTATCCCTGCCATATCCCTGCCATATCATTACCATATCCCTGCCACATCCCTGCCTTATATGCCTGCCATATACCATATCCCTGCCTTATATCCCTGCCACATGCCCTGCTATATCCCATATTCCTGCCATATCCCTACCATATCTCTACCAAATCCCCTGCCATATCCCTCTCTCTCTCTCTCTCTCTCTCTCTCTCTCTCTCTCTCTCTCTATATATATATATATATATATATATATATATATATATATCTAGAGAGAGAGAGAGAGAGAGAGAAAGAGACTACTCACTTTATAAATCTTCTCTTTTGCCCTTCACCCACTTACTCTGTACATAATGATTCTACCATTCCGTTTGGCTCGCCACAGTTTCTGCGCAGGAACTAACCTACTAAAAATCCCGTGCCATTGAGTCGTCAGATGCCCACATGCCTGTTCCGTGTCCACCTCAGAAACCAACTAAAGATCCTGTAACCACTGACTTTGAAAGTAAAAGCCAACAAAGCAACAATGATCATAACGTCTATGAAATGGATTCCAGTAGTTTTTATAAAAGAGTGGGTTACTGATATCACGCCATCACGACCAACAACGCGGACGAGTCGAAGATCAGCATGCTTTTTTCTTTTTCCGTCCGAGGCGCCGGTGTTCAATTACTGAAATCACCTTTCCTCTTTTTTTCCTCCACATGTCCACATGATGTTAATCAGCGCACATCTGGCAGTAATTTGACGCAGGGAAGCGCTGCACTGTCATGGACGGCAACTTCGAGATGTTTCTGGCGGTTGATGATAGAACAGGGAGTTACAGAACGCTGAACATCGCTCGTGATTAAAGATCAGAAAATGAGCTGTATGTAAAAATGCACAGAAGTCTCATTTCTTTCCTCATCAAGAATCCTTTTTAGTCTGTTTTGTATCTGATGGAGTTTCTCAGATCAGAAATTTCATTCTTATAAATTCTCGCTATTGTGAACGAATTGTGAACCATGAAGTAAATTTATTTACGACTTTTATTATTTCAGTTGCGTTGAAGAAATTCTCAAATCATTTTAATATTTTCTAATGCAATTTATTTTTCTAGTGCAATTTATTAAAACAATTATTACAAACAGCACAAAACAAACAAATTCTTTTTTTATACCATTTTTCTCAAAATTCTTTGTTTGTCTCTCAAAAGTAAATATTTGTAAGAATAAAAAACATTGCATTGTTCACAAACAAAATATGTATGAATTGCAAATATAAAATATACAAAAGTAACTTTGGTAATTTAATTTCATTTGTTGTGTTTCATTTGTTGTGTTTAATGTTTAATGTCAAAGGTGAATCTCATAAAACTATAAAACACAAAACGCAGAGTCAAAATTCAGGTTTTTTCAGGAAATACATTGTGTTGTTTAAACAAATGGTTTTGAGAATTACATTTTACGGATTTGTAAATATCAACAATAAACAAGAAACGCTCCAAAGCAAGTGAGATAAAGTGTAGAAGGCTGGAATTCTGAACAACAAATAAAAGTCTAAAACTTTAAAATGAATAACGCAGTGAAGATTTTCTCTTTCAAAATGAACCAAGAATTTAAAACAGTCGTTTGTGATTTATTAAAGTTCAATTTCACTGCAGAAAAAAAATCACTATCAGATTCTCCACATAAAACGCGAATAAAACATTATTTGCGATTAATCACACAATTATCACAATTAATCACAACTTAATCACACATGTGCATCTTTTCTAAATCTACTTTAAATGAATCTTTTATAAGTGTTTAATTCTGTAATTAACATGCGCGTGTTAAATACACAGTTTTATATAAATGTATGATTTTTATTATTATTATTAGTGAAACTCAACAAACTTATATTTTTTTGTTTCTACGCGGACGCTTTTAATTGGCGGATTTGTGCAGCATGGCGGAGTTTTGTCATTAAGACTTCATAAGGCATTAAGTGATTAAAAATGATTTTTCAGTGCAGTTTATTCATTATTTATATATCTGAATAAAGATTGTGGTAAATAAATGTGTTGAACACCAACTTAAAGTTCATTTTAAATGTCTGGCAGAAATAGAGAGTATAATATAATATAGAATAAAAAATAATATACCTACAAAGTGCACTCATTATATAAAGGAAATATAGTGGAACACCTGATCTGATCTGATCTGATCTGACCTGACCTGACCTGACCTGACCTGACCTGACTGAGCTGATCTGATCTGATCTGATCTGAGCTGATCTGATCTGACCTGATCTGAGCTGACCTGACCTGATCTGAGCTGATCTGATCTGATCTGACCTGACCTGATCTGACCTGACCTGACCTGACCTGACCTGACCTGACCTGACCTGACCTGACTGACTGATCTGAGCTGATCTGATCTGATCTGATCTGACCTGATCTGAGCTGACCTGACCTGATCTGAGCTGAGCTGATCTGACTTGAGCTGACCTGACCTGACCTGATCTGATCTGACCTGACCTGATCTGATCTGAGCTGATCTGACGTGAGCTGAGTTGATCTGATCTGAGCTGAGTTGAGTTGAGTTGAGTTGAGCTGATCTGATCTGAGCTGAGTTGAGCTGATCTGATCTGATCTGAGCTGATCTGATCTGATCTGATCTGGTCTGAGCTGATCTGATCTGATCTGATCTGATCTGAGTCTGATCTGATCTGTTCTGATCTGTTCTGATCTGATCTGATCTGATCTGATCTGATCTGATCTGATCTGATCTGATCTGATCTGATCTGATCTGATCTGAGATGATCTGATCTGAGCTGATCTGATCTGAGCTGATCTGATCTGAGCTGATCTGACCTGATCTGAGCTGAGTTGAGCTGATCTGAGCTGATCTGATCTGATCTGATCTGATCTGATCTGACCTGAGCTGATCTGACCTTACCTGATCTGACCTGATCTGATCTGACCTGAGCTGATCTGACCTGATCTGACCTGATCTGATCTGACCTGAGTTGAGCTGATCTGACCTGATCTGAGCTGATCTGACCTTCTCAGCCATATGTGGTTGTTCTGTGTGGAAGTGTGAAGTGGTTGTGCAGGAACGGATGGTGTTGGTGGTTTGGAGTGGAAGATCTCCTCCGTCTCACCTGAACCCGAGTGAACATCTTTAGAATAAAGTCTGACTGCACTCTGGGTTTTTCTGCCTTTGAGACCGAACGAGCACAAACATCTTCACCAGCATAATCCAGAGGAAACATCTTGCATGCCGAGTGGAGATTACTGCAACAGCAAGTGGAGGATTCATGTGGAATGAGATGATACAGGATCTCATGGTCATGTGACCACAAACGTCTGTTCTTTTGGGGTTTATAAAAGTTCACTGAGCCAGAAACAGATATATAAATGTACACTGTGTACACAAAAGCATAGAGAAATACTTTCTTCTCACACACACACACACACACACACACACACACACACACACACACACACACACACACACATATATATATTAATGATGAGTCGTTTATGAATGATTCATTCGTTTTGAACGAGTCGTTTTCTCCTGCACGTGCACGAGCGTCACCAAATCTCTCACCAAATCATCTCTCCACTCTTCTGGTCCAAGACGTTCATTCTCTTATACACGACTCCCACAGACACCACGGGAAACAGAATCCAGCCGCATGAGTCACATCGACCGACTCGTTCATCCTTTTAACAGAATACAGTATATTGTTTATTCAGTCTGATTTTTGACATTATTTATTCATTCATTCATTCATTCATTCATTCATCTTCTAGCGCTTTATCTGATCTTCCCTCGGGTCACGGGGAGTCTGTGTCTATCTCAGGCGTCTATGGGCATTAAGGCAGGATACACCCTGGATGGAATGCCAACCCATCACACACACACACACACACACACACACACACACACACACACACACACATTCACACACTAGGGACAATTTTCCAAGGTGCCAATCAACCTAACGTGCATGTTTTTGGACCGGGGGAGGAAACCGGAGAACCCGGAGAAAAACCCCCTGAGGCACGGGGAGAACATGCACAAACTCCACACACACATGGCCGAGACGGGAATCGAACCCGGACCCTGGTGGTGTGAGGCGAACGTGCTAACCACTAAACCACCGTGCCCCCTATTTTTGACATTAGTGTTACAGTAATTACAGTAAAACCTACAGTAGAGATGTTTATGGGTTTTGCTATCGCAGCAGTTCGGTGGTTCGACATGTGTCCAGATGTTTTATAATGTCTGATTTAAAACATAAAAAATGGAATAACCTTGAAAGACTTTTATCAGGAAGTTCTCCGTTAACGATCCGGTTCTTCTCTATGCTTTTTGTGTCATGTATTCATTCCTGTCCTGTTCCGTCCTGACGTCCTCCAGGAGAACCTTCACCATCCTGCAGGATAAAACCCCAAACCCTCCTTCGTCCTCCTCGTAGTGGCCTGGCAGAAACCTGCACAGAGGAAATGTTTCCACCCAAGCCTAAGTGAAGTTCCATCGTACAAATCTGAAACCCGGCATTCTGTAGGAAAAACACTGGTGAATCTCAGCACCGTCAGGATCCGTGTGAGACGAGTGTGTGTTCCAGATCGTCCTCGTGACCTCTGCTGGAGCACGCCAGGAAACTCGGGTTAGAGTCAGAAAGAAACACGAGGAACAAAAGGAGCAGGAATTTCCTTTGTGATGATGAAATCTTGTCCATATCGGAATAATTCGTTATTTTGGACCACTTTGTGAGACGTGAATTCCTCCAGCGCGAGCGTTGATTATGAGCCGTGCA
>JACRUU010000015.1:3783882-3794579 GCA_030449085.1 Kryptopterus vitreolus | reverse complement strand
TACAACACCATCACACACATCTGCAACACCATCACACACTTCTACAACACCATCACACACATCTACAACACCATCCGCACATACAACTCTACAACACCATCACATGCCTACAACACCATCACACACCACCATCACAAACATCTACAACCTATCCACCTTCTAAAACACCCCAATGACCAAAACCTCTCCACAGCAAACTCATCCACACCATCTCCTTATCTACAAAACACCACGCACCAGACATCGACAACACCAACACATCTACAACACAGCACAACTCTAGCAACACCATCACAACACATCTACAACACAATCACACACTTCTACACCATCACACACATCTACAACACCTTCACACACATCTACAACACCATCACACTCTTCTACAACACCATCACACACATCTGAAACACCATCACACACATCTACAACACCATCACACACATCTACAACACCATCACACACATCTACAACACCATCACACACATCTACAACACCATCACACACATCTACAACACCATCACACACATCTACAACACCATCACACACATCTACAACACCATCACACACATCTACAACACCATCACACACTTCTACAACACCATCACACACATCTACAACACCATCACACACTTCTACAACACCATCACACACATCTACAACACCAACACACACAACACAACCACACACACACAACAACACCATCACACACATCTACAACACACACACATCTACAACACCATAACACACTTCTACAACACCATCACACACATCTACAACACCATCACAACACATCTACAACACCATCACACACAACACCATCACAAACATCTACAACACCACCACACACATCAACAACACCACCACACACATCTACAACACCAACACACACATCTACAACACCACCACACACATCTACAACACCATCACACACATCTACAACACCATCACACACATCTACAACACCACCACACACAACTACAACACCATCACACACAACACCATCACAACACCATCATACACATCACACACACAACATCTACAACACCATCACACACTTCTACAACAACACACTCTACAACACCACCACACACACATCACAACACCATCACACACATCTACAACACCATCACACACATCTACAACACCATCACATCACACACTTCTACAACACCATCACACACATCCACACCATCACAAACATCTACAACACCATCACACACATCTACAACACCATCACACACATCTACAACACCATCACACACACATCTACAACACCACCACACACAACACAACACCATCACCACCACTACAACACCACCACACACCCACAACACCAACACACCACTACAACATCCATCACACGCAGTCTACAACACCACCACACACATCTAACAACACCATCACACCCATCCCCTCTGAAACCACCCATCACACAATACAACAACCATCACACACATCTACAACCCATCCCCCCAAATCACACAAATCTACAACACCATCACACACATCTACAACACCATCACACACATCTACAACACCATCACACACATCTACAACACCATCACAACCCCTCATCTACAACACCACCACACACATCAACAACACCACCACACACATCTACAACACCAACACACACATCTACAACACCACCACACACAACTACAACACCATCACACACATCTACAACACCATCACACACATCTACAACACCATCACACACATCTACAACACCATCACACACATCTACAACACCATCACACACATCTACAACACCATCACACACATCTACAACACCATCACACACATCTACAACACCATCACACACATCTACAGCACCATCACACACATCTGTAAAGATTCAATAGGAGTCAAATCAGGTTCCTTCTATCATCGAATCTCCGACATTTTCAGGATCAGTCGTGTTTCTCTGAACAGAAATGTTCTCCGTGATGGTGTTTACTGGATCATGGTGGACCATCAGCAGAATCTTGAAGAATTCTATGTTTAAGGCTGCCTGAGTAAACAGTGTTTATCTGTAAATCACCACTTTCAGAAGGAATATTCATAATCCACATACACTTTGTTTTGTTTTTGGGGGCAGAATGTTTCTCCTGGAATGCACCATGTCTCATCAGGGTTTAACAGGATGTTTGGTGTGATGCCTGGCAGGCGAGAAGCTTCAGGCCGATATTCCTGGAGGAAACAGAGTGAACTTGGCAGACGAGACGAGCGAAGCCGGGACCAATTCATCTCTCTGGGTGCGGGGTTACGGGTGTACGAGATCCGAGCGAAATCCTCCTGCAGGAGCAGAACTCCCTACTTACAGTCTTTATCTTTAACAGGGTCGTATTTTACAGCGACAGCGCCGCAGGAGAGTCCAAAGTAAAGAATCACAAACTCTTTAAAGGTGTGTTATCTTATTCCAGGGTTTTTGTCTGGCAAACAAATACCTGTGGGACGTGTGATCGGAGAGACGGCGCTCGGCCTGTTCTCGGCCTGTTCTCCGTCTGTTCTCGGTCTGTTCTCCGTCTGTTCTCCATCTGTTCTCCGTCTGTTCTCGGCCTGTTCTCGGCCTGTTCTCCGTCTGTTCTCCGTCTGTTCTCCGTCTGTTCTCGGCCTGTTCTCCGTCTGTTCTCCATCTGTTCTCCGTCTGTTCTCGGCCTGTTCTCCGTCTGTTCTCCGTTCTCCGTCTGTTCTCCGTCTGTTCTCCGTCTGTTCTCCGTCTGTTCTCGGCCTGTTCTCCGTCTGTTCTCCGTCTGTTCTCCGTCTGTTCTCGGCCTGTTCTCGGCCTGTTCTCGGCCTGTTCTCCGTCTGTTCTCCGTCTGTTCTCCGTCTGTTCTCGGTCTGTTCTCCGTCTGCTCTCGGCCTGTTCTCGGTCTGTTCTCGGCCTGTTCTCCTGCAGGACGAGGCGCTCCTGAAGCTCGTGTTGGATAGAAGCGAGTAATTTCACATCTCTGTGGAGATATTACATTTTTTTCTGATGGCTTAAACCCTAACTGTGAATCTTATAGCACAATTTCTAAAACTATTAATACTTATAGCAAAACCACTCACTGAGTTAGTAAAACTAAAAGCACAAACACTGCTTCACACTCAGTTTGTAATTTTGTAACACACACTTTGCAAAACTGGAGGCACAATTCACTGCACAACACTCAATTACCACATTTACAACACACTACTAGCAACAATGATACACATGTATGGCTGTCATTAACACTACTCTGGCACACTGTCTGGCACACTTTCACATGTGAAAACTGTTTTAGATAATGAGTTCACTTTCCAATCCAGAGGAGGCAGAGGGAGAGGACGTGGAGGTGAAGAAGTTAGAGGAAGAGGACAAGGAGGAGCAAGAAGAGGACGAGGAGGGGAAAGAGGAAGGGTAAGAAGAGTAAGAAATAGAATAACTGATGACATCAGAGCTACAATAGTGGACCATGTCATCCACCATGGGATGACCCTGAGGGAAGCTGGCCAACGGGTTCAGCCTGATTTGAGGCGCTACACTGTGGCAAGCATCATTAGGACATTTCCAAATGAGAATGGGTGAGTACTTTGTAGCACTGCCATACTCTAATGAGAAACACAACAGTACCATACATGCAAAAATACTGAAACACTCCAGAGCAAGAGACCCATATAGTGAACATGGTGATTGCCAATAATGCAATAAGACTGTGCGAAATACAGCAGCGCATAATTGATAATGACACCATCTTTCAAAATAAACACAGTGTAAGCATTTCTGCACTAAGTCGTGTACTTGCGCACCACAGAATAAGAATGAAGCAAATGTACAGAGTTCCTTTCGAGAGAAACACAGAACGTGTAAAGAAACTGCGATATGACAATGTGCAGGTAAGCTATAGTGTCATTGGTTCAGAATTTGGAAGTGCATACTGTAGTGCTGTGCATGGGCCTGATGTGTTGCATTTGTTTTGTCTTGTCCAGAGAGTGATGGAACTAGAAGCAGATGCCATGGGACATGAGCTACTTTTTGTAGATGAGGCTGGTTTTAACCTCAGTAAAACCAGGAGACGTGGCAGGAACATTATTGGACACCGTGCCATCATCAATGTCCCAGGACAACGTGGTGGTAACATAACCATGTGTGCAGCTATAAGCCAAAATGGTGTTATTCACCATCATGCAACCATCGGCCCATACAACACTGCACGCATTATTGCATTCCTGGACACTTTACATGACATGCTCAGAGACCAGAGCATACCCGATATGTCATCATATGGGACAATGTTAGTTTCCATAGGGCTGCTTTGGTCCGCAACTGGTTTACAGACCACCCATCCTTCATGGCACTCAACCTCCCTCCATACTCTCCATTCTTAAATCCCATCGAGGAGTTCTTCTCTGCCTGGCGCTGGAACATGTACGACCGTCATCCTCCTCAACAGGAAGCCCTTTTACAGGCAATGGAGGAGGCATGTGGGGATATTGACCAGGCATCGTGTCAGGCCTGGATACGGCATTCAAGGAGATATTTTCCCCGGTGCCTTGGACTGGAGGATATCGCATGCGATGTGGACGAAATTTTGTGTCCGGACCCAGAAAGACGACATGATATCGGCTGATTGTCTTTTTTCCCTTTTTTTTGTGAAATTACTATTTTGTGTTCTGACTTTGTCTTAGTTTTGATGAGTGTGAATAAACACCAATACTTGAAGTTTGGATCCTTGTATGTTTACATGACACTATGACAAAAGTATGACCTCAAATTGACATCTGTACACAGAGAAAGCTAAAGCCAGATGTGTTTTGTATTCATAGCATCAGTGTGCAGTTGGCGCATTGTGTGTTAGTAGATGATGACTTGTGTGTACTGTTTGATAAGAAAACACCATTTTTACGAAGGTGTGAAGAGTTAATCTCGCTGTGTTCACTTTTACAAGAGAACTACAATGTTTTGATAATTGGGTGAAAGCTTTTCTTATTTGTGTGTAGAGTTTTGCAAAAATAGCCAATAGTTACAAAAAATGTGCTTAAGCAATCAGAAAAAACTGTAAATGTGTGTGATGATTAGGTAAGAACAGATACATTAATCCGACTGGTGTTTTTTCTGATTGATGAATGTTGTCTCTGAGGTTCGATGTTGGTCTCCTGCGTGACACCTCGCGTACCATCATTTCATTTTCCTCTACTCTTTCCCCAGAAGTTTTTTTCCTTATTGTTAAACATAATTCTACCCAGTGGTGACGTGTAAAAGGATAATCCTGATCGGATCCTTACGGAATGCAGAGCATTATTTCTCAGATTTATAGTCCGGAGAAAATCTGTTGATTTAGATTTCACTTATTCCAGCTGTTTATAGTCCGTGACGCCATGCTGATCAGGATCAGACCCGGAGCAGGAGACAACTCTCTTATTTTAGACGTTCCCAACTTTCCTACATCCGATTCCGAACTCCTTATCTCGGATTATCAAAACCCGACGGGGTGTTTTTTACCTAAATAAGCTTTTTTTTCACGTTTCCTCGTGATGTCTCTGTATCGAGTTACGATGACGAATAAAGTTTCGTTAGCGTGACCGGCAATTAGGTGTCCTGGAAACAGCTTTCTAAGCTAATTATCTCATCTCGGTTGCCAGGTTTAACGTAATCGCATCTAGATCTGATAGGATCGCGCCCAGGACATTGGATACGCCGTGTCTGGAAGGCCATTTGTGTGGATCAAAAAATCCTGCAGAAATCCTCCTGTTAAACATTGTGACGATGGTTAATAAATAAATGTGTAAAATAAAGCAGAAGAACCGCAACTTCGAAACAAAGCGCATATGAACATTTCACTTTTAACACATTTGTTTAGTGAATTTTATGTGTTTATTTGTGTTTATTTGTGAAACTTATCAAGTTGGAATGTAGATGTGTTTTTTTCTGTGTTAAAGTTCTTCTCTCAGATGTTTCCTGCTAAAGCTGCATGATGTCAAAGTGTAATCCGAAATGACCAGATAAAATGAACATCTTCAGAAATCCTGATTAAACTGAGACGAATGCATTAAAACAAACACAAACAGGTGCTTTTATATTGTGATGATTTTATTCCAGGAACCGTCATCAGGTGTGGCCTCATTACGATCCACATTGTTTACTGTGATGTAACGGTTCAGGCTATTTGTTGGTATCTAGAATAGAATAGAATGGAATAGACGAACCTTTTTGGTCACATAAATATTACAGTAAAGTGAAATTATTTCTTCTCATTTCCCAGTTTGATTGAGAGCCGGGGTCAGAGTTCAGGGACAGACGTGATACGGCGCCCCCTGGAGTACAGAGGATTAAGGGCCTTGCTCAAGAACCCAAGAGTGGCAGCTTGGCGATACCGGGGCTCGAACCCCCGACCTTCCCATTAGTAACCCAGCACCTTAAACCCGGAGCCACGCCCCCCCTCCCTCCCCCCATATCTATAATAGTAAAGATTACAGCAGAGTTTTCCTTTCAAAGCCCTGCAGTTATGAAACATCCTTTAAATTTAGGCTAATTAACGTCCACTGTAATAGTTTCAAAGAGAAAATGGAAGGTGGTGATGTTATGATGGAAGCTCAGTGGACTCTGGACCAGAAGATCACCACCACCAAGCTGCCACTAGTGGGGCCCTTGAGCAAGGCCCTTAACTCTCAAATGCTCAGTTTTATTTCGCTCTGGATAAGAGTATCTGCCAAATGCTGTAAATGTAAAATGATGAAAAATGAAAAGTGTTTTTAGACATTTTCTGTTTTATCCTGATTAGTGTAGATTAGTGTAGCTTTAATCACACCTTTTGTCATCTTCATCAATAACGACTACTGACGTATAAAACACTGAATATTCTCATATTATGATGATGATGATGGTGATGATGATGATGGTGATGGTTATGATGATGATGATGATGTGATGGTGATGGTGATGGTGATGGTGATGATGATGATGATGCTGCTGATGATGGTGATGATGGTGATGATGATGATGCTGCTGATGATGATGATGGTGATGATGGTGATGATGATGATGATGGTGATGGTGATGGTGATGATGTGATGATGCTTGATTGCATGCTGCTGATGATGATTGATGATGTTGATGATGATGATGATGATGATGATGATGGTGATGAAACTTACCAGAAATTTATAGGAATTCATCAGAAATTTGGGGAAATGTATCATAATTGATAATTTTTGCATTGCTTACACTGCAATAATGGAATGAGTGTGTTATAGATGGTTATCGATGGTTATAGGTGGTTATAGATGGTTATCGATGGTTATAGATGGTTATAGGTGGTTATAGATGGTTATCGCTAGTTATCGCTAGTTATAGATGGTTATAGATGGTTATCGATGGTTATAGATGGTTATAGATGGTTATAGATGGTTATTGATGGTTATAGATGGTTATAGATGGTTATAGATGGTTATAGATGGTTATAGATGGTTATAGGTGGTTATGGTCATAGATGGTTATGATGGTTATAGGTTATAGGTTGGTTATAGGTTATTATTGATGGTTATGATGGTTATAGGTCATAGATGGTTATTGATGGTTATGGTTAGATGGTTATAGATGGTTTAGATGGTCATAGATGGTTATAGATGGTTATGATGGTTATAGATGGTTATAGATGGTTATAGGTGGTTATAGGTTATAGGTTATGGTGGTTTTTCATAGATGGTTATAGATGGTTATGATGTTATAGATGGTTATAGATGGTTATAGATGGTTATAGATGGTTATAGATGGTTATAGATGGTTATAGATGGTTATAGATGGTTATAGATGGTTATAGATGGTTATAGATGGTTATAGATGGTTATAGATGGTTATAGATGGTCATAGATGGTTATTGATGGTTATAGATGGTTATAGATGGTCATAGATGGTTATTGATGGTTATAGATGGTTATAGATGGTCATAGATGGTTATTGATGGTTATAGATGGTTATAGATGGTTATAGATGGTTATAGCTGATGGTTATAGATGGTTATAGATGGTCATAGGTTATGGTTATTGATGGTTATAGATGGTTATAGATGGTTATAGATGGTTATCGATGGTTATGTTATAGATGGTTATAGGTGGTTATAGATGGTTATAGATGGTTATCGATGGTTATAGATGGTTATAGATGGTTATAGATGGTTATAGATGGTTATAGATGGTTATAGATGGTTATAGATGGTTATCGATGGTTATAGATGGTTATAGGTGGTTACACAGTGCATGTATGTTGTTTTTACCTCATTAATTCCTGTTCATTCCTGCTTTATGGATGTGTGGAAGGAGGAGACGCAGGTAGTTTGTGTGTAAGCGATGGATTAACGTGGTGTGGAGGAGGGCGATCAGCCGTGACGACCTCTAACGGGAGCAGCCGAAGAATCCCTGTTAATTCCCACCGAATGTTTCCTGAAAATTCCTGGAGCTTTTAGTTATTTATTTAGACTTAGTTATTTAGTTAAACACATCATTACAGATGTGATGAATCTTCGTCCTGGTTCGTGAACGATGGATCTTTATGGAACGAGACGTCTAGGCGTCATCAGCAGTAATACAATGTTAGACAGACGTCTCAGACGTTTTCTCCTCCGTCTGGATTCTGCCAGCAAACCTTCATAATGCAGCTTTTGTTTCTCAACTTTTCTCACTTCCTGCCTGGGCTTGGACCCAAGAACCTGCCCACCTGGAGTCACATCTCATCCCCGTCAGGTGCAGGATCTCACACAGACGCTTTGATTCTTCCGACTTTTGGCTTCACCACGACGTGTCACGCTGTTGGCATTGCAGTAGGTGCGATCTCGCGCATGCCGTCACCGCGGAAACGCCACAGCCGACACTGACGTGTGAAACGTGTGTCCTGATATCAAAACCTCCGAGTCCTTCTGGATCTTTGGAATGTATAAAGTTCGTGTCATATTTAACATCGGAGCAGTTTGATGGTCCATTAGTTTCTCCTCAGTGCTCTGCTGGCATTTAAAAGAATTTTATAGATTTACAGAAATCATATTTAACAAAAAATTTACAAGAATTTTACTACAATTATAAAAACCAACAATTAAAAGGTAATTAAAAGGTCATTAGTGTCGGGATGATTTACCTCGTTTAAAACACTGTCATTACATAAACACATTCCATTCATTCATTCATTCATTCATTCATTCATTCATCTTCTAGCGCTTTATCCGATCTTCCCTCTGGTCACGGGGAGTCTGTGTCTATCTCAGGCATCTATGGGTATTAATGCAGGATACACCCTGGATGGAATACCAACTCATCACACACACACACACACACACACACACATTCACACACACACACACACACACACACACACACACACACACACACATTCACACACACACACACACATTCATACACACACTAGGGACAATTTTCCAAGGTGCCAATCAACCTACCGTGCATGTTTTTGGACCGGGGGGAAACCGGAGAACCCGGAGAAAAAACCCCCTGAGGCACAGGGGAGAACATGCACAAACTCCACACACACACATGGCCGAGACGGGAATCGAACCCGGACCCTGGCGGTGTGAGGCGAACGTGATAATCACTAAACCACCGTGCCTCTATTAACATATTTATGCATGTTAATTATAGAATTATTAAATGTGTGTGATTAACTTTCCAGTCCTGATGTATATAAATATATCTGTAATAAAACTCTTTAATCTTTACTGGTTTAAGATCAAGATCTGCCTTTTCCAGAACAAGAAACGTGTGTTTGATTAAATTCCTTTCCAATTTCACGGGTGGAATCATGAGGCTCGTCTTCAGCGCTACACCCAACCCCCCCCCCCCTCCCCGAACCCCCCCCTCACCCCCCATCCCCCCCGCCCCCCCCCCCAAAGAGCGAAACCTCCCTTCAGAGGTCAGTAACATCGCAGTGGGAACAATCAGACCTCAGCATGAAATATCAATTAGATTTGTATTCGCTCCAGGATTAATTCTCTCCATCCGTCTGTGGCGTTAAACAGAACATTTCACTTGTTCTGCCGCGAGTCTGGACGTGAAAGTGAAATCGACAGATTCGTTCATTACATCACGCACTTTAGTGTTTGAAGTTTTGGGTGTAAACACAATCGGAACCAAATCATTGTTTAGATGATGCCGGATTGTTTTACACTTTGTTGGGGTTTGTGTTGTAATTAAAGTCACGTGTGCAGAGAAAACAAATCCCACATTTTCCATCTGAAACGTTTATCTGCTGATTTTTTTCATTTCTGCAATCAATTACTGATAATCAATCAATGAGTTCCAATCACATAACACTGTGACTGATCACTGATTACTCACCCAACATCCAATCATTTATCCAATAATCAATCACTAATCACTATTTAATTTACAGCAATCACTGCTGATCATTTCTTACCACCAACCAATCAATAATCACCATTTTATTTACACCAATCAATCAATTATAACAATTCCTCTAACCAAAATATAAAATATAACCATTTGTTCCACCTTTCACTGATCACCCTTTCCTCCCGCCAATTAATCAATTAATCATCCAATTAATCATTATTATTTCCATTAACAATGATTCACATTTTTCATTTCTCCAGCAATCAATCAATAATCACCAATCATCACAACAATCATCACAACAATCAACACAACAATCACAACAATCAACACAACAATCACAACAATCAACACGACAATCACACAACAATCAT
>JACRUU010000015.1:3771598-3775882 GCA_030449085.1 Kryptopterus vitreolus | reverse complement strand
GTGTGTGTGTGTGTGTGTGTGTGTGTGTGTGTGTGTGTGTGTGTGTGTGATGTGTGTGTGTGTGTGTGTGTGTGTTCTCACGGAGGTGATGTATTCTGGAGCTTTCCCAGGACCCAGAGGAACGGCTTCCTCATAGTAACCTTCAGGAAGGGAGGAACTGGGCAAAGGAGGCGGTCCATTATCAGGAGGCTGTAGATCAAAACAGAGAGAGGGAGAGAGAGAGAGAGACGGAGAGTCAGAGAGAGATGAGGAGATGGTGTGAGGAGAGAGAGGAGTTGAAGGGAGAGAAGAATCGAGAGAGAGAGAGGGAAGAGAAAAGGAGAGAGAGAGGGGGGGAGGAGAGGGAGAGAGAGAGAGAAGGAGAAACTGAGAGAGAGAGATAGAGTGAGGGAGAGAGAGAGAGAGAGATAGAGAGAGAGGAGAGGGAGAGAGAAAGAGAGAGGAGAGAGAAAGAGAGAGAGAAAGAAAAAAAAAAAGAGAGAAAAAAAAGAAAAGAAAGAGAAGAGGAGTGAGAGAAGGGGGGGGGGGGGAGAGAGGAGGAGAGAGAGAGAGAGGAGGGGAGGAGAGGGAGAGAGAGAGAGAAGGAGAGAGGAGGGAGAGAGGGAGAGAGAGAGGAAAGGAGAGAGATAGAGATATAGAGAGGAAGAGAGAGAGAGAGAGAGGGAGGAGGAGGAGAGAGAGAGGAGAGAGGGAGAGTGAGGAGGGAGAGGATACAAAAGTGCACTGTTAATATCTGTATTTTATATAATATATATATATATATATATATATAATATATATATTATATTATATATAATTAAATAAATTTAATAAATTACACTTCTTAAACTACATTTAGAAAAGATTTAAATAATTACTTATATTATATCAAATATGATGAATGTGAGACGGCACGGTGGTTTATTGTTAGCATGTTCGCCTCACACCGCAGGGTCCGGGTTCGATTCCGTCTCAACCATGTGTGTGTGGAGTCTGCATGTTTCCCGTGTCTCAGGGGTTTTTTCTTGGGTTCTCCGTTTCCTCCCCCGGTCCAAAAACATGCACGGTAGGTTGATTGGCACCTTGGAAAATGTCCCTAGTGTATGGATGTGTGTGTGAATGTGTGAATGTGTGTGTGTGTGTGTTGTGTGTGGTGTGTGTGTGTGTGTGGGTGTGTGTGATGGGTTGGCATTCCATCCAGGGTGTATCCTGCCTTAATGCCCATAGACAATCCTGAGATAGACACAGACTCCCGTGACCCGAGGGAAGACCGATTGATAAAGCGCTAAGAAGAATATTTAATAAAAAAAACAGAAAAAAAAGAATGGAAATTTATTTTTAACTGCTTGCAAACCTTATTTTGAGCCTAGGATCAGTTATACAGGAATTATTTAGGAGTAGATTTATATAGATATTAAAGCACGGACAAGGCACTGGAGGGTCCTCACAAACCAGGCTGCTGTCCAGGTCCTCACAAATGACAGTTTGTGTGAGGCATGGCTGCTATACGGAACCGTATGAACATTGGCATAGAAATGATAACATATTCGAATGAATGCACTGTTCAAACATTGTTCTCTGATCAGTCTACGTTCACTGTCTTTCCCGCGGTGTGGAGAAGTCACAAAGAAGCATATCACTGGGCCTGTTACATGCCCAGACTGAAGCATGGTGGTGGAGCAGTGATGGTTTGGGCTGTAATATCATGGCATTCCACAGGACCAATGTTTTACTTTTTTACTGGATATATGGTGTGACGATTAGACCAAATGAAGGGGCAAAGATATATGCACATGATCATGTTAATTAGGAGCTGCTGTATTGTAATGGGGGCTACACCTCCACTCCACTCCACCTCCACCTCCACCGTATGACTGATCAAGAATTGTATTGTGTTGTGGTGGTGCAGATACAGAACCATGTGGACTGTAGGAGATTATCTGTGTGGCGCATGTGTTCAGTACACAGCCATTCCTTACAGAGATAAATCTGTATAACGAGGTACGGAAGGGTCGTGGCGTCTGTAACTCACTGCTCCTCATTATCTCTGCTGCTACGTGACTCAGAGACTACACCTGCTGCCACTTACAAAACATGTGTGTGTGTGTGTGTATAGAAAATGGTGACGACATTCTAGGACAACCTGATCCTGTGAAGATGACCCTGCAATCCAGCTGTTCTACAGAGAACATGCAATCAACTCACATCTGCTATTAATACCACCCACCTCCTCCTCCCTCTCCACCTCCCCCTCCCCATCCTCCTCCCTCTCCTCCTTCTCCTCCCCTCCTCCCCACCCCTCCACTCCACCTCCCCCTCCCCATCTCCTCCCCTCCTCCTCCCCATCCTCCATCCCTCTCCCCCTCCTCCCACTCCTCCCCCTCTCCTCCTCCCTCCTTCCTCTCCCCCTCCCATCCTCCCATCCTCCTCCACCTCTCATCCTCCCCATCCCCATCCTCCTGTGTCATCCTCTCACACCCCTCCTCTATCCCCCTTCTTTCACTCCTCCGCCCTCCTCCTCCTCTTCCTCCACCCCCTCCTCCTGTGGCTTTCGCATGGAAAACTTTGTACACACTTTCCTTTTCTTTCGTTTGGTTTACAGACACGGTGGTTATTTTTCCCTGTCTTTCTTCAGCAGAAGGAAACTCTGACTCTCGAAGACCACATCATAGCAGCTCACACCAGATCACACTCTTTTCACGCTTTAAGAACCTTCAAAATGATCTTTTCAATGGTTTTAATACACTTTCTGTAGTAATTCTGTTGTGCTTTATATCATTATTTTATCTTATTACACTATGCAACATTTTACGCTACATAACATATTACATTATGTGCTATGTGCTGTGTAACATGGTGTTATATACTCTATACTATATTACTGTTATATTACTCTATATTATATTACTGTTATATTACTCTATATTATATTACTGTTATATTACTCTATATTATATTACTGTTATATTACTCTATATTATATTACTGTTATATTACTTTATATTATACTGGTTAAGGTTATAATTCTCTATATATTGACTATACATTAAGGAGTATTTTATACTGCTATATTAGTGTACAATGATGTATTATGTATTGTATATTATGTATTATGTATTGTATATTATGTATGTATGTATTATATATTATGTATTGTGTATTATGTATTGTATATTATGCATTATGTATTTATATTGTGTATTATGTATTGTATATTGTGTATTGTTTATTGTGTATTATGTATTGTATATTATGTATTATATATTATGTATTGTATATTGTGTATTGTTTATGTGTATTATGTATTGTATATTATGTATTGTATATTATGTATTATGTATTGTATATTATGTATTATGTATTGTATATTATGTATTATGTATTGTATATTATGTATTATGTATTGTATATTATGTATTATGTATTGTATATTATGTATTATGTATTGTATATTATGTATTGTATATTGTGTATTATGTATTGTATATTATGCATTATGTATTGTATATTATGTATTATATATTATGTATTATGTATTGTATATTATATTATCTATGTATTATATATTATGTATTATTATTCTGTATTATGTATTGTATATTGTGTACTTGTATTATGTATAGTATATTATGTATTATCCGTCTCATGTATTATGTATTATATATTATGTATTATTATTGTCTATTGTGTATTATGTATTATTATTTGTATTGTTTATTGTATTATTATTGTATATTATGTATTTATATTATGTATTATGTATTGTATTATGTTTATTGTGTATTATGTATTGTATATTATGTATTTATATTGTGTATTATGTATGTATATGTGTATTGTTTATTTGTATTATTATGTATATTATGATTTTATATTGTGTATTATGTATTGTATATGTGTATTATGTATTGTATATTATGTATTATGTATTGTGTATTATGTATTATGTATTATATATTATGTATTATATATTATGTATTATATATTATGTATTATATATTATGTATTATATATTATGTATTATTTATTATGTATTATGTATTGTGTATTATATATTATGTATTGTATATTATGTATTATGTATTATGTATTATATATTATGTATTATATATTAGTTTATATATTATGTATTGTATATATGTCTTATGTATGTATTATGTATTATGTATGTATATATGTATTATATATGTATGTATATATATGTATGTATATGTATTATGTATTATATATTCTGTATTATGTATTGTATATTATGTATTATGTATTGTATATTATGTATTATGTATTGTGTATTATGTATTATGT
>JACRUU010000015.1:3726598-3761598 GCA_030449085.1 Kryptopterus vitreolus | reverse complement strand
TTGTATGGTTGTGAAGTATGGTGTAGTGTTGTATGGGTGTAGTGTTGTATGGGTGTAGTGTTGTATGGTTGTAGGGTAGCATGGGTGTATTGTTGTATGGGTGTATTGTTGTATGGGTGTAGTGTTGTATGGTTGTAGTGTTGTATGGGTGTAGGTGTTGTAGTGTTGTATGGTTGTAGTGTTGTATGTTGTTGTAGTGTGGATGTAGTGGTTGTAGTGTTGTAGTGTTGTATGGATGTAGTGTTGTAGTGTTGTAGTGTTGTAGTGTTGTAGTGTTGTAGTGTTGTATGGATGTAGTGTTGTATGGGTGTGTTGTATGGGTGTAGTGTATTGTAGTGTTGTAGTTGTAGTGTTGTATGGATGTAGTGTTGTATGGATGTAGTGTTGTATGGATGTAGGTGTAGTGTTGTATGGATGTAGTGTTGTATGGAGTGTTGTAGTGTTGTATGGATGTAGTGTTGTATGGATGTAGTGTTGTATGGATGTAGTGTTGTATGGGGAGTGTTGTAGTGTTGTATGGATGTAGTGTTGTATGGATGTAGTGTTGTATGGATGTAGTGTTGTATGGAGTGTTGTATGGGTAGTGTTGTATGGATGTAGTGTTGTATGGATGTAGTGTTGTATGGATGTAGTGTTGTATGGGTGTGTATTGATGGGTGTAGTGTTGTAGTGTTGTTGTATGGGTGTAGTTGTGGGTGTATGGTAGGGGTGTAGTGTTGTATGGATGTAGTGTTGTATGGATGTAGTGTTGTATGGATGTAGTGTTGTATGGATGTAGTGTTGTATGGATGTAGTGTTGTATGGATGGTTGTAGTGTTGTATGGGTGTAGTGTTTGTAGTGTTGTATAGTGTAGTGTTCTATGGGTGTAGGGTAGTGTTGAGTGTTGTATGGATGTAGTGTTGTATGGTATGTGTTGTAGTGTTGTATGGATGTAGTGTTGTATGGTATGTATGTGGTTGTATGGGTGTGTATGGGTGTGTGTTGTTTGTAGTGTTGAAGTATGTATGGGTGTAGGTTGTAGTGTTGTATGGGTGTAGTGTTGTAGTGTTGTAGTGGGTGTAGTGTTGTAGTGTTGTAGTGTTGTAGTGTTGTAGTGTTGTAGTGTTGTAGTGTTGTAGTGTTGTATGGATGTAGTGTTGTATGGGTGTAGTGTATGGTTGTAGTGTTGTATGGGTGTAGTGTTGTAGTGTTGTGTTAGTATGGGTGTAGTGTTGTATGGCGTGTTGTAGTGTTGTATGGGTGTATGTGGTTGTAGTGTTGTATGGATGTAGTGTTGTATGTTGTATGGGTGTAGTGTTGTATGGTTGTAGTGTTGTATGGGTGTAGTAGTGTTGTATGGGTGTAGTGTTGTATGGGTGTGTTGTATGGGTGTAGTGTTGTATGGGTTGTAGGTGTATGGTGTAGTGTTGTATGGGTGTAGTTGTATGGGTGTATGGGTGTAGTGTATGTTGTATGGGTGTAGGGTGTAGTGTTGTATGGTTGTAGTGTTGTATGGTTGTAGTGTTGTATGGGTGTAGTGTTGTATGGTTGTAGTGTTGTATGGGTGTAGTAGTGTTGTAGGGTGTAGTGTTGTAGTGTGTTGTAGTGTTGTAGTTGTAGTGTTGTATGGTGTAGTGTTGTAGTGTATGTATGGTTGTAGTGTTGTATGGTTGTAGTGTTGTATGGGTGTAGGGAAGTATGGTGTAGGGTTGTATGGGTTGTAGTTGTATGGTTGTAGTGTTGTAGTGGATGTAGTGTTGTAGTGGTAGTGTTGTAGTGTGTTGTATGGATGTAGTGTTGTATGGTGTAGTGTTGTATGGATGTAGTGTTGTATGGATGTAGTGTTGTATGGTAGTGTTTTGTAGTGTTGTATGGTTGTAGTGTTGTATGTGTATTGTAGTGTTGTATGGAGGTTGTAGTGTTGTATGGGATGTAGTGTTGTATGGATGTAGTGTTGTATGTGATGTAGTGTTGTATGGATGTAGTGTTGTATGGTGTAGTGTTGTAGTGTTGTATGGGTGTGTTGTATTTGTGTTGTATGTTGACCTGTTGTAGTGTTGTATGGGTGTAGTGTTGTATGGTGTTGTAGTGTTGTAGTGTAGGGTGTAGTGTTGTATGTAGTGTTGTAGTGTTGTATGGTGTTGTAGTGGTGTTGTAGTGGTTGTAGTGTTGTAGTGTTGTATGGGTGTAGTGTTGTATGGGTGTAGTGTTGTAGTGTTGTATGAGTGTAGTGTTGTATGGGTGTAGTGTTGTATGGTTGTAGTGTTGTATGGGTGTAGTGTTGTGTTGTAGTGTTGTATGGTTGTAGTGTTGTAGTGTTGTATGATGGTTGTAGTGTTGTATGGTTGTGTGTGGTTGTATGTGTTGTATGGGTGTAGTATTGTATGGGTGTAGTGTTGCATGAGTGTAGTGTTGTAGTGTTGTAGTGTTGTTGTAGTGTTGTATGGGTGTAGGTTGTATGGTTGTAGTGTGTTGTATTGGGTTGTAGTGTTGTATGGGTGTATGTATGTGTAGGTTGTAGTGTTGTATGGTTGTAGTGTTGTATGGGTGTAGTGTTGTAGTGTTGTATGGGTGTAGTGTTGTATGGTTGTAGTGTTGTATGGGTGTAGTGTTGTAGTGTTGAATGGATGTAGTGTTGTATCGTTGTAGTGTTGTTTGGGTGTAGGGAAGTATGGGTGTAGTGTTCTATGAGTGTAGTGTTGTATAGTTGTAGTGTTGTATGAGTGTAGTGTTGTATGGTTGTAGTGTTGTATGGGTGTAGTGTTGTAGTGTTGAATGGATGTAGTGTTGTTTGGTTGTAGTGTTGTATGGGTGTAGGGAAGTATGGGTGTAGTGTTCTATGAGTGTAGTGTTGTATAGTTGTAGTGTTGTATGAGTGTAGTGTTGTATGAGTGTAGTGTTGTATGGTTGTAGTGTTGTATGGGTGTAGTGTTGTACCTCACACTGAACCTCACACTCGATTGTGAAGATGTTCCACTAGATTTTGAGGAGATTTGTGGAGATTCTTTCAGCCAACAGCGTTCACATTCATTCATCTTCAGAGTGGTTGAATGTCAGACGTCTATAGCAGATCTTCCACTCCATGGAAAGTGAATGTTCATGGAGCAGGATCTGTGCACAGGTTTGGATCTCCTAGTTCATGTGAAGGGAAACACTCATTTGCGTGACACTAATTTGAGAAGAACCACGTACGGGTGGGAAGGTCGGGTGTCCCGGTACTTTTGGCTGTATATCTTTGGCCTTGAGGGGTTTATTGTCCTTCACTGTCCTTGAAAAGATCTGAGGATTGTGTCCCTCACCAAGTGTGCATGTTGGAGAATGAGCTGTCGCTATGGAAACGACTAAATGACTGTTGGAGTTCCTGCACAAAAAAAATATGATTGAATCTTTGGTCCAATCAGAATCCAGGATTCTTGGAGACCCAAACCTGTTCACAATCTGTGCACAAAGCCGGCTCCATGAAGATCTGCTTTCCACGGGCTGGAATGGAAGATCCTCTGCTGTAGTGCACCCACCTTTCCGAACATCTTGGGGATGAATGTAAATGCTGACATTACGAGCGGACTTTACTGACACCCCTGTGGCTGAACGAGTCTCCACAAAACAAAAAGAAGAGTGGAGCACATTATAACTAAATATTCCTTTTATGGTCAGAAGCCATACAGCATGTCCTGTCAGAAAAACAGAAAACATCACAACCCCGTATTCACACCTCAACTCCTTTCAGCCAATCACAATCCAGCATTCACCACTGGGATAATGTTAAATATAGAATAAACACCAATAAAAAGGTCATCAAACAGGTCACCCGGAGTTCAGGCTGTGATACGTCCACCAGTACGCCCAGACTGACATCAGATCAGACCTCCCGTCAGACATTTTTATTCCTTACTATAATTAACTATAACGTCTATTCACACACACGGTGAACTCGGCTGCGGGTTTGAGCTGAAACTCAGAGTCCGGGATGCTGAAAATAGGACGCTTTCGTCGGCACCGTCAGCCAGGAACCACTTTTATCCTGGAGAATCAGCGATGTGGTTTCAGAGAGCCGGAGAACTTTGTGCTCTGGCCACCACAGACGGAGAGGGACATACCGACGCACTGACACCATACAGCCAGTCACCTCGTCTCTAAATTTACCAAATCCTCACACACACACACACACACACACACACACACACACACACACACACACACAGCGTTTCTTCATGAGCAAGTTCCTGGCTTGGATAAGGCACCACATTCATCCATGATCTGTCCTTTATAACTGGTAAAATAGTTACACAGCAGAAAAGCATTTCAGGGGTGTGTGTGTGTGTGTGTGTGTGTGTGTGTGTGTGTGTGGGAGAGAGAGAGAGAGAGTGTGTGTGGGTTTACTCTGACTAATAATTCCACAGTGAAATAAAAGAAATAGCCAAATTTAGCTATCAAAACTACAATACAATAATCTGATATCAATATTGTGATATAATGAAGTGAGTGTGATTTTTCATGCTGATGTCATCAATCACTCCTGTTAAGGCTGTAATAATACTCGTGTAAGCGGTTAGAGAATATATACGCAAAATATTATGTTCCAATCTAGCGAGTCAACTCACAGAAGCTAACCTGAGTGGATTGTGTAATTCTACAGCGATTTTAGTAGCTTAGAAGTTTAGACTATAATGCATTATAGTCCTGTATAATGCTGAATAAAGAAGTATAATGCTATTTAAGGATGTGAAGTGAAAGCATTATACCTATATATGCATTATATGTATAACACTGTATAAAGAAATATAATACTGTATAGTTCTGTATCAGGGGTGGCCAACTAGTAGGAGGCTAAGAGTCTGTGTTACTGCAAAGAGTCACATCATACACATGGGTTCACATGAACATCATCCCATTCCCATTAACGCATGTTATGTGAAAGATCCTAAAGAGCCGCATGAAACTAGTTAAAGAGCCGCATGAGGCTCGGGAGCCACGGGTTGTCCAGGCCAGTTCTGTATAGTGTTGTATAAGGATGTATAATGCTATATAAGGATGTATAATTCTGTATATTTCTGTATAATGTAGTATAGATCTGTATAATACTGTATAAGGATGTACAATGCAGTATAAGGACGTATAATGCTATATAGTTCTCTATAATGCTGTATAAGGATGTATAAAGCTATATAATGATGTATAATGCTGTATGAGGATGTATAATGATGTATAAAATGTATAATGATGTAGAAAGCTAAATAATGACGTATAATGCTGTCTAAAGATGTATAATGCTGTATAAGGATGTATAATGCTGTATAAGGATGTATAATGCTGTATAAGGATGTATAATGATGTCTAGGGATGTATAATGCTGTATAAGGATGTTTAATCCTGTATAAGGACGTATAATGCTGTATGAGGATGTATAATGATGTATAATGCTGTATAAAATGTATAATGCTGTATAAGGATGTATAATGCTGTATAAGGATGTATAATGCTGTATAAGGATGTATAATGCTGTATAAGGGATGTATAATGATGTATAAGGGATGTATAATGATGTATAAGGTATAATGATGTATAATGCTGTATAAATGTATAAGTGTATAATGATGTATAATGCTGTATAAGGATGTATAATGCTGTATAAGGATGTATAATGCTGTATAAGGATGTATAATGATGTCTACGGATGTATAATTCTGTATAAGGATGTATAATTCTGTAGAAGGATGTATAATGATGTATAAGGGATGTATAACGTTGTATAGTTCTGTATAATGTTGTATAGTTCTGTATAATGCTGCATAAGGATGTATAATGATGTCTACGGATGTATACTGCTGCATAAGGATGTCTACGGATGTATAATTCTGTATAAGGATGTATAATGCTGTATAAGGATGTATAATGCTGTATAAGGATGTATAATGATGTATAAGGGATGTATAATGATGTATAAGGATGTATAATGATGTATAAGGGATGTATAACGTTGTATAGTTCTGTATAATGTTGTATAGTTCTGTATAATGCTGCATAAGGATGTAGTATAGTTCTGTATAATGCTGCATAAGGATGTAGTATAGTTCTGTATAATGAATCTGGAGTGTTCTATAGTTCCAGATAATGCTGTAAATGTCGCTATAATGTTGTATAATGCTGCATTGTTTGTAGAATGTTTATGCTGTATGATGCTCTATAGTGTTATACAGAGTTATATACAGAACCTGACTTTACTAAACAGTAAATGAGAACGTCATGTGGAATGGGACGTATGAAAAGTGTAAATGAGCGAAAGGATCTGTTAAAGATTTGTATTTTAACCTTAGAAAGAAACCGGTCGCTTGTTAATGCGCCGATGATGCAGAACATTTAGAAGTAAATGTTCCTCCAGGCGCAGAAGTCATTTATGCTGAAGCAGATGTTTGGAAATGTGTAAAATGCATATCTGAGGCAGTGTGTGACAGCTAAATAACACGGTAAAGCTAAAGTGTGGAGTTCGACTATAAATATCCAGCAGATGCTCAGTTTCAGAGCTAATGATGGATTTCACTAAACCTCCAGATGTACAGAGACACCGAACACACCACTGATCATCAATGAGAGTGAAAAGACGTGTGTGTGTGTGTGTGTGTGTGTGTAAGTGTGTATGTGTGGTTAACAGAGAGTTATGTGTAAACCACACTTGAGGTAAGAGGGAATGAGGATGAGAGGGCCGTGGCTGGAGAAACCTTCATCTCGAGTGGTGGAGAGACTTTATGGTGCCTTGAAAAATGGTTGTGTTTCTCATAACCACAGTTTAGGTGCAAGTGTTGTATGATATGAAAGTGTGGTATAATGATGAAAGTGGTTGTATGAGATGGAAATGTTGTATAATGTGGAAAGTGTTGTATAATGTGGAAAGGTTGGTGTAATAATGATGGAAAGTTTGTTTTGTATAATGATTGAAAGTGTTGTATAATGATGGAAAGTGTTGTATGATGATGGAAAGTGTTGTATAATGATGGAAAGTGTTGTATGATGATGGAAAGTGTTGTATGATGATGGAAAGTGTTGTATGATGATGGAAAGTGTTGTATGATGATGGAAAGTGTTGTTGTGGAAATGTATAATGATGGAAAGTGTTGTATAATGATGGAAAGTGTTGTATGATGATGGAAAGTGTTGTTGTGGAAAGTGTTGTATAATGATGGAAAGTGTTGTATGATGATGGAAAGTGTTGTAGTGGTGTATAATGATGGAAAGTGTTGATATGAAAGTGTTGTATAATGATGGAAAGTGTTGTAGTGTTGTATAATGATGGAAAGTGTTGTATGATGATGGAAAGTTTAGGTTGTATAATGATGGAAAGTGTATAATGATGGAAAGTGTTGTATGATGATGGAAAGTGTTGTATGATGATGGAAAGTGTTGTATGATGATGGAAAGTGTTGTATGATTATGGAAAGTGTTGTATAATGATGGAAAGTGTTGTATAATGATGGAAATGTTGTATGATGATGGAAAGTGTTGTATAATGTGGAAATGTTGTATGATGATGGAAAGTGTTGTATAATGATGGAAATGTTGTATGATGATGGAAAGTGTTGTATAATGATGGAAATGTTGTATGATGATGGAAAGTGTTGTATAATGATGGAAATGTTGTATTGTGGAAAGTGTTGTATAATGATGGAAAGTGTATGATGATGGAAAGTGTTGTATGATGATAGAAAGTGTTGTATGATGATGGAAAGTGTTGTATAATGATGGAAAGTGTTGTATGATGATGGAAAGTGTGTTGATGATGGAAAGTGTTGTATGATGATGGAAAGTGTTGTATGATGATGGAAAGATGTTGTAGTGTTGATGATGGAAAGTGTTGTATGATGATGGAAAGTGTTGTATGATGATGGAAAGTGTTGTGTTGTATAATGATGGAAAGTGTGTTGATGGAAAGTGTTGTATGATGATGGAAAGTGTTGTATGATGATGGAATGATGGAAAGTGTTGATGAATGGAAAGTGTTGTGATATGATGAGTGTTGTATAATGATGGAAATGTATGATGATGGAAAGTGTTGTATATGATGATGGAAATGTTGTGATGATGATGATGATGGAAAGTGTATGATGTGGAAAGTGTTGTATAATGATGGAAAGTGTGTATGATGTATAATGATGTTGTATAATGATGGAAAGTGTTGTATGATGATGGAAAGTGTTGTATGATGATGGAAAGTGTTGTATAATGATGGAAAGTGTTGTATAATGATGGAAAGTGTTGTATAATGATGGAAAGTGTTGTATAATGATGGAAAGTGTTGTATATGATGAAATGTATGATGAAGAAAGTGTTGTATGATGATGGAAAGTGTTGTATATGATGATGGTATAAATGGAAATGTTGTAGTGTTGTATAATGATGGAAAGTGTTGTATAATGATGGAAAGTGTTGTATGATGATGGAAAGTGTTGTATGATGATGGAAAGTGTTGTATGATGATGGAAAGTGTGTTGTGGAAAGTGCTGTATAATGATGGAAATGTTGTATGTTATTATTGTGATAGGGATGTATTGTTAATTATAAGGTCATATAATGCTGTATACTGTATAATTCAGCATAGGTATGTGTAGTAATGTACAGTGATGTATAATTCCTTATAGTGATAGATAATGCTATACACTGGTATACAATTCTGTAATGATTATAATGATGATAATTATGTATAGTTCTGTATGATTCTTAATATTGTTATATATCTGTATAATGATGTATGGTGCTGAACAGTACTGCATGACGTTGTATACTGTTGTATGATTTTTATCTAGTGTTATAAAAGATTGCATAATGATTTATAATGCTGTATAGTTCTGTATAATGCAGTATAAGGCATGTATAATGCTGTATAAAGATGTATAATGCTGAATAAGGGATGTACAATGCTGTGTAGTTCTGTATAATGCAGTATAGTTCTGTATAATGCAGTATAGTTCTGTATAATGCTGTATAATACATGTATAATGCTGTATAAGGGATGTATAATGCAGTATAGTTCTGTATAATGATGTATAAGGGATGTATAATGCTGTATAAGGATGTAGTATAGTTCTGTATAATGAATCTGGAGTGTTCTATAGTGCCAGATAATGCTGTAAAGGTCCCTATAATGTATAATGCTGCATTGTTTGTAGAATGTTTACGCTGTATGATGCTCTATAGTGTTATACAGAGTTATAATGATGTATACTGCGGTATAAAAGTGTATAATGATGTATAATGCTGCATAAAAGTGTATAATGATGTATAATGCTGTATAAAAGTGTATAATGATGTATAATGCTGAATAAAAGTTTATAATGATGCATAATGCGATATAAAGTGTATAATGATGTATAATACAGTATAAATGTGTATAATGATGTATAATGCGATATAAAGTGTATAATGATGTATAATGCAGTATAAAAGTGTATAATGATGTATAATGCTGTATAAAAGTGTATAATGATGTATAATGCTGTATAAAAGTGTATAATGATGTATAATGCTGTATAAAAGTGCGTAATGATGTATAATGCAGTATAAAAGTGTATAATTATGTATAATGCTGTATAAAAGTGTATAATGATATATAATGCTGTATAAAAGTGTAAAGGTCCCTATAATGTATAATGCTGCATTGTTTGTAGAATGTTTATGCTGTATGATGCTCTATAGTGTTATACAGAGTTATAATGATGTATACTGCTGTATAAAAGTGTATAATGCTGTATAAAGCTGTATAAATGTGTATAATGATGTATAAAGTGTATAAATGTATAATGTATAAAATGTATAATGATGTATAATGCTGTATAAATGTGTATAATGATGTATAATGCTGTATAAATGTGTATAATGATGTATAATGAGCTGTATAAATGTGTATAATGATGTATAATGCTGTATAAAGCTGTATAAATGTGTATAATGATGTATAATGCTGTATAAATGTGTATAATGATGTATAATGCTGAATAAAAGTGTATAATGATGTATAATGGGGTATAAAGTGTATAATGATGTATAATGCTGAATAAAAGTGTATAATGATGTATAATGGGGTATAAAGTGTATAATGATGTATAATGCTGTATAAATGTGTATAATGATGTATAATGCTGTATAAAAGTGTATAATGATGTATAATGCTGTATAAAGCTGTATAAATGTGTATAATGATGTATAATGCTGTATAAAATGTGTATAATGATGTATAATGCTGAATAAAAGTGTATAATTATGTATAATGCTGTATAAAAGTGTATAATGATGTATAATGGGGTATAAAGTGTATAATGATGTATAATGCTGTATAAATGTGTATAATGATGTATAATGCTGTATAAATGTGTATAATGATGTATAATGCTGTATAAAAGTGTATAATGATGTATAATGCTGTATAAAGTTGTATAAATGTGTATAATGATGTATAATGCTGTATAAAAGTGTATAATGATGTATAATGCTGTATAAATGTGTATAATGATGTATAATGCTGTATAAAAGTGTATAATGATGTATAATGCTGTATAAAGCTGTATAAATGTGTATAATGATGTATAATGCTGTATAAATGTGTATATCACTCACTCTTTAGTAGAATGTTTAAAGGGAACAGAGAGAAATGACATAGTGCAGAGAGATATTACCCAGAATCCCCTGTGAGAGCCGACTCAGTCTGCTGATAAAGGCCTGTCTTATGTTAATAAGAGGGTGATAGAGACAAGCTGTCAGTGTGTCAGTGTGTGTGCGTAAGTGTATGTGTGTGTGTGTGTGTGTGTGTCAGTGTGTGTGTGTGTGTAGCATACATCAGCCAAACTGCTGACAGAGTAAATGAGAGAGGTGGAAGAAGGATAAAATGTTAGAAATGTCCTGCACACACAAACACACACACACACACAACACACACCACACACACACACACACACACACCCACATTGACTGAGTGCCGAGTAAAACTATATTGTGACCTGTAATAAATGCTAATAAACTCATTCACCGCAGGTACAAACTAAACTGTGTAGGACATTATACACGTTACACGTTACATCATCATTTATTTATATTCCCATAAAAAACACCTCAAAATAAACAAGCCGAGGAATTCAACCTTTTCAAGCATGTCAGCTACATAACGTCTATTTTTATTTATTCCATCCTAAATTAACACTTTTTTTAACACTCTAATTAACATGCGCATGGACAAATACAAATATATGATTATTATTCATTCATTCATTCATTCATTCATTCATCTTCTAGCGCTTTATCCGATCTTCCTCGGGTCACTGGGAGTCTGTGTCTATCTCAGGCGTCTATGGGCATTAATGCAGGATACACCCTGGATGGAATGCCAACCCATCGCAGGGCACACACACACACACACCACACACACACACACACACCACACACACACCACACACACACACACACACACACACACACACTCACACATTCATACACTAGGGACAATTTTCCAAGGTGCCAATCAATCCAATCAACCTACTGTGCATGTTTTTTTGGACCGGGGGAGGAAACCGGAGAACCCGGAGAAAAAACCCCCTGAGACACGGGGAGAACATGCAAACTCCACACACACATGGCCGAGACGGGAATCGAACCCGGACCCTGGCGGTGTGAGGCGAACGTGCTAACCACTAAACCACCGTGCCCCCCTATTATTATTTTTATTGTGTAAATGTATGATTATTGTGTTATTGTGTAAATGTATGATTGTGTTATTGTGTAAATGTATGATTATTGTGTTATTGTGTAAATGTATGATTGTGTTATTGTGTAAATGTATGATTGTGTTATTGTGTAAATGTATGATTATTGTGTTATTGTGTAAATGTATTATTGTGTTATTGTGTAAATGTTATTATTGTGTTATTGTGTAAATGTATTATTGTGTTATTGTGTAAATGTATATTATTGTGTTATTGTGTAAATGTATGATTATTGTGTTATTGTGTAAATGTATGATTATTGTGTTATTGTGTAAATGTATTATTGTGTTATTGTGTAAATGTATATTATTGTGTTATTGTGTAAATGTATTATTGTGTTATTGTGTAAATGTATTATTGTGTTATTGTGTAAATGTATTATTGTGTTATTGTGTAAATGTATTATTGTGTTATTGTGTAAATGTATTATTGTGTTATTGTGTAAATGTATGATTGTGTTATTGTGTAAATGTATGATTGTGTTATTGTGTAAATGTATGATTATTGTGTTATTGTGTAAATGTATGATTGTGTTATTGTGTAAATGTATGATTATTGTGTTATTGTGTAAATGTATGATTATTGTGTTATTGTGTAAATGTATTATTGTGTTATTGTGTAAATGTATGATTATTGTGTTATTGTGTAAATGTATATTATTGTGTTATTGTGTAAATGTATTATTGTGTTATTGTGTAAATGTATATTATTGTGTTATTGTGTAAATGTATATTATTGTGTTATTGTGTAAATGTATGATTATTGTGTTATTGTGTAAATGTATGATTATTATGTTATTGTGTAAATGTATGATTATTATGTTATTGTGTAAATGTATGATTATTGTGTTATTGTGTAAATGTATGATTGTGTTATTGTGTAAATGTATGATTATTGTGTTATTGTGTAAATGTATGATTATTGTGTTATTGTGTAAATGTATTATTGTGTTATTGTGTAAATGTATGATTGTGTTATTGTGTAAATGTATGATGTTGTGTGATTATTGTGAACGACAGGAACTCTCTGCCAAAAGTATTCAGACACCAAACTTTTCCACACATGTGGGACGTTTCTGGATGCTGTAGCGAATCTGCACATGCACTCCAACCAGTTTCACGTGAAAGATCTCCTGCTATAGAGGTTCTAGACACCTTCTGACATACATCAGTATCGAACCCCATTGTGGCTGAATCAATCTCATACATCTCTATAAGATCTAGTAGAACATCTCAGGAGAGTGGAGCTCATTAGAGAAACTGCTTTCTCACACCAGCTTATTGTTGACATTTTTTCAAACAGGTTTGGAATGAAGGGCCTTTCTCAGGAGCCCAAGTGTGGCAATTTGTTGTGGCTGGGATTTGAACCCATAACCTTCAGATCCAAATTATATTCAACATAATATTTACATGAATAATTTTTTTGGACTGATTCACTGATCACCAACATCATCATCTCCTGATGTGAACTCAAAAATCCTCTGCAACATCAACATCTGAAAAACGTCACCTTCTCACCAGAACAGCACTTTTACGAGCTGAATAACGGAAATTCAGGATCAAGATCAGAACAAAAAAATGTTTTCCATGGTTTAAAATGCGCCTCTGATTTGAGATAACCCCCTGTGCTCTGAAACCCAACCTTCTCTGTAGGTTCCTCTCCGAGTTCCTCCGGCGTAACGTAACGCTTTCTGCGAGAGTGCAACCAAATTGGAACCACATGCAGTGGAGGTCTGAGCTTCTGCCCTCCATGCTACACTCCTGCTCCATCTCCTTCTCGCCTCAGACTCACAGCTGACTCCATTTTTAGAGGCTTTTAGCCCACAGATATCACTCACCCCTGGAGTGGAAGAGGAACGGGTCGCTGCGCATGGTGATCGCATTTAAGTTGAGGCGAGACGCTGAGGTTCATCCAGTCCAGCTCGGACAGAAAGACGACCCGGATATGGTTCTCCTCTTCACCTTCTTGGAAAAAATGTGTCCTCTCCTTTTTTCGTTTCTTTTCCTCCCTCCTTCTCCTTCCAGCACGCCCTTTTTATTTCCTTCAAGTGACTCAAATCTTCGGCACGTCCCGAGTGAACGGAACTGTCCTCCCTTTCTTTCTGTCTTTCTTTCTCAGCAGAAACTTTCTTTCCTGCTCTCCTGCTCTTCTTTTTGTCCGGACGCTGCCTGATGAAAAGCGACACCTCTTTCTTCTCCCCTCCCTTTTCTCTCTCCACCCTCAAGCCTTCTCGAGTTCTCCACCCCCTTACATCCCAGCCCAGTGCTCTTTGTGTGCCTCTGTGTGTGTGTGTGTGTGTGTGTGTGTGTGTGTGTGTGTTGAGGTGGAGGAGTGTATTCAGGACTTGCCTACAGCATCTGTACTTTTCTGTAACGCACTTTATTTCAAAACGACGATTATTTAAAGTAAATAACCTCCACACGTGTTCTCCTGCCGCTGCGAAAAGGAAGTGGGGAAAAATTCCCTTGTTGTAATTACAGCGTTGGAGCAAATTCCCTACATACACAACAAAGCCTCGGACCTGACACATGTGGCTCGGAAAAAAATACTCTGTGTAAAGTGGGATCCTAAAGCGCTCACACACTTTCCTTTACACCTCCTGCATGGAAAAAAGGGTGGATGATCAATTCAACATCAAGCAGAAGTTTTGGGACACCTGACTTATTCACCCAAATGTGGTTCTTCACCAACACTGTTACCATAAACACAACTGTATGTAGACATCTGATGTAGTGGAGATATAGTGGAGATGTAGTGGAGACGTAGTGGAGATGTGGAGATGTAGTGGAGGTATGTGGAGATGTAGTGGAGATGTAGTGGAGATGGAGATAGTGGAGATGTAGTGGAGGAGTAGTGGAGATGTAGTGAGATGTGTGAGAGTGTATAGTGGAGATGTAGTGGATGGAGAGTGGAGATGTAGTGGAGATATAGTGGAGATGTAGAGGAGACATAGTGGAGATGTAGTGGAGACATAGTGTTGAGGTATAGTGGAGATGTAGTGAAGATATAGTGGAGACATTGTGGAGACATGTGGAGTGGAGATGTGGAGCATTGTGGGATGTTGGTACATTGTGGAGATGTAGTGGGGATGTAGTGGCGGTATAGTGCAGATGTAGTGGAGATATAGTGGAGGTATAGTGGAGATGTAGTGGAGGTATAGTGGAGATGTAGTGGAGATATAGTGCAGATGTAGTGAAGATATAGTGGAGACATTGTGGAGACATTGTGGAGATGTAGTGGGGATGTAGTGGCAGCATAGTGCAGATGTAGTGGAGATATAGTGGAGGTATAGTGGAGATATAGTGGAGGTATAGTGGAGATATAGTGGAGATATAGTGGAGATATAGTGGAGGTGTAGTGGCAATATAGTGCAGATGTAGTGGAGATATAGTGGCGGTATATTGGAGATGAAGTGGAGACGTAGTGGAGACATATGGAGATATAGTGGAGATGTAGTGGAGACAGTGGAGATGTAGTTGAGACATAGTGGCGATGTAGCGGAGACAGCGGAGACGTAGTGGAGATGTAGTGGAGACATAGTGGAGACATAATGGAGACAGTGGAGATGTAGTGAAGACGTAGTGAGACGTAGTGGAGGTATAGTAGAGTTGTAGTGGAGATGTAGTGGAGACATAGTGGAGACATAATGGAGACAGTGGAGATGTAGTGAAGACGTAGTGGAGACGTAGTGGAGGTATAGTAGAGTTGTAGTGGAGATGTAGTGGAGACATAGTGGAGATGTAGTGGAGACATAGTGGAGATGTAGTGGAGACAGTCGAGATGTAGTTGAGACATAGTGGAGACGTAGTGGAGATGTATTGGAGACAGCGGAGACGTAGTGGAGACATATTGGAGACATAGTGGAGATGTAGTGGAGACATAGTGGAGGTATAGTGGAGATGTAGTGGAGACGTATTGGAGATACACCAACAAGCTATGGAGGAAGAGATAGATGAATACAAAGAGAGATGGAAGAATAGATGGATAGACAGATGGATGGAGGGATGTATGGAAGATCTATGTCAAATTAGCTGATGACTAGACAAAATGGAATATGGATAGATGAATGGATGGATGATAGGGAGGTGAATGGATGGATAGGCAAAGGGATGGTTAGCTGGACAGACAGATGAGTGGATGGAGGGATGGATGAATGGACAGCCAAATCAATAAATGAATAGACAAAGAATTGGATGGATGAAAGATGGAGAAGTAAATGAATGAATGGATGGATGGATGGATTATACGGAGGCAAATAAAATGGATGGATGGACAGACCAGATGGATGGACAGACTTATATCTGCCAGACCTCCACTCCTCCCAAAAATGCAGTGTAAAGGCCAGTAAAGCATTACTGCGTAAGAAGGAGAAGTCTGCGGTTTTCAGGCTCGTGCCCAAACTCCTCCGTCTCTCAGCAGGAGATCTTTCTCCACTCCATCCATCACTCTGTAAGGCACAGGACAACATCACCGTCCTTCAAGCCTGAACATTTCTCACTCTTATCCACGCTAAATGCTCAAACTTCAGAAGAAGATCTCTGGGTTACTGAACACAAGCTTGTGGGTTTGAGCCGCTGTGTGTATGTAACAGTTGTGTATTAAACAGGAGGTGTGTATGTAACAGGAGGTGTGTATGTAACAGGAAGTGTGTATATAACAGGAGGTGTGTACGTTAAAGGAGGTGTGTACGTTACAGGAGGTGTGTACGTTACAGGAGGTGTGTACGTTACAGGAGGTGTGTACGTAACAGGAGGTGTGTATGTAACAGGAGGTGTGTATATAACAGGAGGTGTGTACAGGAGGTGTGTATAACAGGAGGTGTGTACAGGAGGTGTGTATTAACAGGAGGTGTGTACGTTACAGGAGGTGTGTATATAACAGGAGGTGTGTATGTAACAGGAGGTGTGTATGTAACAGGAGGTGTGTACGTTACAGGAGGTGTGTATATAACAGGAGGTGTGTACGTTACAGGTGTGTGTATATAACAGGAGGTGTGTACAGGTTAGGTGTGTACGTTACAGGAGGTGTGTATATACAGGAGGTGTGTATATAACAGGAGGTGTGTACGTTACAGGAGGTGTGTACGTTACAGGAGGTGTGTATGTAACAGGAGGTGTGTATATAACAGGAGGTGTGTATATAACAGGAGGTGTGTATATAACAGGAGGTGTGTACGTTACAGGAGGTGTGTATAACAGGAGGTGTGTGTACAGGAGGTGTGTATTACAGGAGGTGTGTATATAACAGGAGGTGTGTATGTAACAGGAGGTGTGTACAGGAGGTGTGTGTTACAGGAGGTGTGTATGTATATAACAGGAGGTGTGTAACAGGAGGTGTGTATAACAGGAGGTGTGTGTACAGGAGGTGTGTATATAACAGGAGGTGTGTACGTTACAGGAGGTGTGTATATAACAGGAGGTGTGTATGTAACAGGAGGTGTGTATGTAACAGGAAGTGTGTACGTTACAGGAGGTGTGTACGTTACAGGAGGTGTGTATGTAACAATAATGAGTGGTGTGGAGTGGAGGAATGGAAATAGTCGTGTGTGAACTGTTCCTCTCGCTCGGATATTTCCCTGGTATTCGAGGCACGCATTTCAAAACACAGAATACCTCACCAAACACTTTCTACTGCACGCCAATGCTCACACCACCTGCACGGCATTCTGGGAGAATGTCTGCTCTCTGTGCTTGTGTATATGTGTGTGTGTGTGTGTGTGTGTGTGTGTGTGTGTGTTAGAATGAATAAGTGGGTGGTTTGGGTTTTGGGGAGTTCAGTTTAAACTAATTCAGCATTAATGACACATACAGCAGGGCCGGTGCTCGATTCTCCCTCTGTAATACACTTATAAGTAAAGCATGTGGACACCTGAAGATTCTTCTACTTCTACATCCCATTCCTTATTTATATCCCATTCTCATAGGGAACTTCATTCTCTCCATGAAGATGTTCCTATAGATTCTGTGGCGCTCCGTTCCAGAAGAAGGGGATTAGTGATGTCAGGTATTGATGGACATGACGAGACCTGGAGTATTGGAGCTTTATAGATGGAGATTTTCCACTTCCAACACATGTACACATCTCCTGGTTGAAGTACAGGGAACATTTCATTCCATTTCATGGACGTTTCAGGTGAAGGAGATTATTCCAGGTGCACAGGATTAAATGAAATGGCAAATAAAACTGGTTGTTGAAGGAATAGAATGAATATATAAAAAGTATGACTGCAACAACTAATCAATAAAATCCATAATAATGGATAATTAAATGTATTGTTAATGAATGGTGGGTTGAATGGTTGTGATAACGGTGACGTGTGATTATCACAATAAAGGTTTATCAGACAATGCTGTAGTAATCAGAGCACAGGATGTCGCGTGTGATTCACTTCCTGTCGCGGTGTAGCTACATGTTGGTGGTGCTACTGTAGCTTAGGGGTTAAGACAGTGGTTCTCAAAGTGTGGGGCGCCCTCTAGTGGGGAATAAATATATGACGTTTAAGGATGCAAAGTGGTGGAAAATGTCCAGTATATTTCCAGGAAACTTTGCAAAGGAATATAATCTGGAAACTGTGTTTCCAGGGATTTATGGGAATTCATTTGAAATTTAGAAATCGTGCAGGAGGTGTTAGAATGTAACCTTCCATGATTTACGGAGAGCAGTGCAAACACTATTATTTACAAACATTAACATAAACATGTTCTTTGGTCATAAACAATGCAATGCAAATGTATGTAAACTAATACACACGCGTGGCAGTAAGCGTCCTGTGTGAAAGTGACTGATGAATATACAGAACTAAAAATACATTAAATCTAGTTGTTTTAAACAAAACAGTTTTTTTCAACTACATTTAAAGTTCCTAAAGGGAATTAGTGGGAATTCAGTTTGTGGGAATGTGGGAATGTTTGTGGGAATGTGGGAATTCTTCTCAATCTCTCACACACACACACACACACACACACACACAGTGTAAGAATGGCGAATGGATGATGAAGAACAGCAGAAATTCCTCTTTTCTCTTTCTCTGTACAACTTTCTCTCATATACACCAGATCAGCAAAGTGAAGTTTTGTAAATAACAAGTTTATTCCAATAATTTCTGTTCATTTCCACTGAAAGTTTCCAATCGTGACTGTGTCAGCCCAATGGCAGCGATTTCTCATTTAAAAAAGTGAATGAATCTTTTATATACTGAATATATTTATACAAATAAAGCACAATTACACAGACACAACAGCAGCTTGGCGATCTGCCACAACTTTATTTTATTGTTTATTGTGTTATTATTTTATTGTTTATAAATGTAGAATCCGAGTGGAATGAGTTTCTCAGGTCATTGTGTTTGATGTTGTGTGAGTTTCTAGTGATAACTGTGATATTAACGTCACATGATCTGGTTATTTTATAACTCTTAAATAGAATCAGAGCTCATTCTCTTCAGCCAAACACGACGAGGTGGAAATGATCTCAGCCTGATTACTTTACTTATCTCAGACGAACGTCATGATGCTGAAAGAGCGCCAGAACATGAGGACAGAGGAGATGGATCTTATCCACAACACTCGAACCTTTCGGAGGGAAGAACGAAACACTTTAGGACACCTTTCACTCCTATAACACACCGCCTGCTGTGGGGCCGATGTGGGAATTCTTCTCAATCTCTCACACACACACACACACACACACACACACACACACACACACACACACAGTGTAAGAATGGCGAATGGATGATGAAGAACAGCAGAACATTCCTCTTTTCTCTTTCTCTGTACAACTTTCTCTCATATACACCAGATCAGCAGTTTGGATAATTTATCAATGAAGTGTGTACATTCAAAACAATGTACATTCAAAACATATGCATGCAGGGTGAGGCAACACACACACACACACACACACACACACACAGAGGGGTTAAACTGGCAGACAGAATGGAAACTGGAATGAATGGTTTTAAGCACTGCTTCCTCTCACGCTGATTTACACGTCTTCAAGCCCTTCCTCTTCTTTCCTACCTTTTAAGCTTTCACCAGCAATCCATCCATTTATTTGTCTTCTTTTTTCCTCTCTATATTTCTCTATCCATCATTACATATGTAAAACTGCTATACAAACACACACACACACACACACACACACACACACACACACACACACACACACACACACAGGCTTCCTGTAGCCTGTAGATTCAAGTCAAGAGGTTTTTATTGTCATTTCAACCACATATAGCTGACGCAGTACACAGTGAAATGAGACAACGTTTCTCCAGGACGTTCAAAACACTGATACTCGTTGATATTTACTTACATGTCAGTCATCACATCTTTCCAGGGTCAAAAACATTCGCTTTAATTCCATCTTCAATGAAATTGTCGTTTTACCCAATAAGATTTCACGTTTCCAATCTCGTGGTGATTGTAATTTTGGTTTGATTGATTGGTCAGAGAGTTCAATAATCAGAGCTCACAAGCTGCACAAACACTGCACATAAACAAATATTCAATTATATTCATGTGGGTTTAACAGACGTTTTTTATTCCACCATAACTGACAGAGCAGAAGAAATCAGTTGGGGGGTTTGAGGGGGGTTGAGGGGGGGTTTAAGGGGGTTTTGTGGGGGGGGGGCTTACAAAGGCATTTACAAGACTTTTAAGAAAAGCTGGACACCGTGAGGAAACGTCACGCAACATTAGAACATTATAATGACGTATTAAAATGTGGACTGATGACCTTTTTTTCATCATTCTTTCATCTCCATCTGGTGGTTTTTGATTGGCTAACACAGGCAGACGGACAGCGATATGGACAGCCCAGCTGGATAACCAGTCTCTCTCTCTCTCTCTCTCACACACACACACACACACACACACACATACACAAACACACACACACCACCATCTGTCTAGCCAGCAGCACCAGCCCTGTGTGTTGTGTTCTGGCTCCAGTTGGGATGTAGGACCACGAGAGCAGGATTGATATCTGCACACTGAACAATGGCTTAGAAACCTGCCTGTAAAGCTCATGAGTCTCTGTTCATTTCTCACAGGTTAGGCGGCGTCTCTGCACTCTCAGACAGACACACACACACACACACACACACACACACACACACACACACTGTGTTATATCTGCTTTGTGTAGCTCACAGCTGTAACTCCAAAACTGAAGTGATGATATAATTGTCCAAACACAACACATAACACCTCATATATTCAGGTTTCATTACTATATGATCAGTGCATGTGTGTGACTGTGTGTGTGTGTGAGTGTGTGTGTGTGTGTGTGTGTGTGTGTGTGTGTGTGTGTGTGTGTGTGTGTGTGTGTGTGTAGCACATTCGGTCAATCTGTACACAACAGCTTCTTTGTAGCAAAGACTGACAAAGACATTTCTGAGGTGAAATATATTCAGTAGCATGGCTATGTGATGACTGTGTGTGTGTGTGTGTGTGTGTGTGTGTGTGTGTGTGTGTGTGTGTGTGTGTATAGGGCTTTGACTGTGGGAAACACCCTTTTAAAAACAAATGTCCACTCAGCAGAAATTCTTCCTAGATGATTTTTTTCCTTCAGCAGGACGGAGCGATGTGACTGGGAAATTGTATCCCGATACTCACAAGATATTTCAGTGTTGTAGGTTTAGTTTACAACAATAACTTTACAAAATATTAGAAAATGTTACTAAGAAACATATGTAGTATGCTGTAATAATGAAGTTTTGTAATATGTTGTCAATTTTCTTTGTAAACTTTAACGTTGCACGATTGTCACATTTTATAGAACGTTTTACACAGCACAATCCGAGTTTTTTTGGTATCTAGCAAACTTTGTCTTCGGCTGTAAAGTTTCCTAGTATTCTGGATAACTGTAGATGTTGTAGCATGTTTTGAAGTTTTACACTAGTTTGTTAAGCCGTACCATTATAAAGTATGTTGTAAAGTTGTAAACACTGTAGTAAACTGTACAACTGTAAAGTTGTGTAGTATTCTATCAATCTTTGCAGTATTCTGTGAAGTTTTGTAATATGTTGTATCTTTATAATCTTTAGGATCAATAGGATGCTGATAAAGATTTAGAAAAAGAAAAAGAGTATGACGTTATTATTATTATTATTTTTATTAATGAAGTTTTTCTTACTGTTTTGTATAGAATGTAGTATACGGAGAAGTTCTAGAGTATGCTATAAAGATTGCAATGTTCTTGTTTTGTAGTATGTTGTAATGATTGCAGTGTAGTATGATGTGAAGTGTTGCACTGTGCTGTACAAACTGCAGTATGTTGTAAAGTAGTTACAACAATTCTATAAAGGTTTGAAGAATTCTGTAAAGTCTGGCATTATCCTGTAAAGTTTTATAGAATGTTGTAAATCAGGAGACTGTTTGAAAGTTGTGAGGTTGTGAATTGGACATGTTGTACTAAACTACACAAAACTAAACTACAACTGTTACTAAACTAAATAGAGGTATAACAAACCTGCAGTACCTCAAAACAGTGTATACACTTTTATTTACCTTTTCATTCTTTCTCTATCTCAAACACAAACACACTGTTTCACTGCTGTGTGTGTGTGTGTGTGTGTGTGTGTATAGGTATTTAATGCATAAAGGAATGATCTATAAAACTTTCTGCATTAAATGAAGAGGAACATGAAACCAAAAAAAGTAATTGCGGAAGAAGTGATTAGTGATACAGTAAGAGAAAGACAGAAAGAAAAAGACAGCGAGAGAGAGAGAGAGAGAGAGAGAGAGAGATGCCTTGAGGCTTGACATAGCTGGCATTTAGGTGTACACCTGCATGACCAGTAGACACACACACACACACACACACACACACACACCTGGTATTTGTTTTCAATAAAGAAAGAATTTGAAAAGAGAAAAAAGGACAGTGGGTACAGAAGACTTGAGGGAATCAGGAAAATAAAGAAAGCAGGACAGGTCTTATATTAATACATGAAGCAAAGCTCGCTCACGTGAGGGTCGGTTTTAAAATAGGGTATTAAACATAAACATAAACAGCTAAAGAAAATCTATAACACAATAGTATGTGTATGTGTGTTTTTTTCATTGCGTCTATACATACACACACACACACACACACACACACACACACACACAGCTGGACAACAAGTTGTATTGGTGACCAGATTGGATCACATGTATTGATCTGCAGCTCTAACTCTTAAAACAGATGGCTCGGGGCTGATTAGGAATTCAAAAAGGAAAAGAAGTAGCAGATGGGTGTTCTATACACACACACACACACACAACACACACACACACACACACACACAACACACACAAACACACACACACACACACAAACACACACACCATCCTTAGGCTATGACTGTTCACAAACACAAACCAGACACAATCAAACTACTCGCCTTCCGGTAACTCACAATTCCTCTGGAATGATTTTGTGGGTTACTTGGTTACTACCTGAAGAAAACAGACTTCATTCCACCTCACACCTGGGTTTTATTCGGATTTTATTATGTTTAAGGTCTGTCTACGTTCTGTTGATTCAGTGGGTTTTATTTGTTTGTTAGAACATATTTTTTGTCCACCCCGTTCTGCCACAGCCCGCCCTGCCACGCCCTGCCTCGCCACACCCCGTTCTGCCACGTTCTGCCTTGACACACCCCCGTTCTGCCACAGCCCGCCCTGCCACGCCCTGCCTCGCCACACCCCGTTCTGCCACGTTCTGCCTTGACACACCCCCGTTCTGCCACACCCCGTCCTGCCACGCTCTGCCCTGCCACACCCCGTCCTGCCACGCTCTGCCCTGCCACACCCCGTCCACACTTCTCTGGTTATGTTCAAGGACTGTTTACTTCATAATGTTTATAACTGTAATGTGCAGTACTATGTGAGTGAGTAGACTACGCCGATGTGGATGCTTTACGAACCATTCATCACTACCGTACTCTCATCTCTATCAATCTGCACCATTCAATTCTCAAGCGCGATGAATTAGTCTCCAAAACGAATGCTGTTTCTTAATAGGATATATATATATATATTCATTCATTCATTCATCTTCTACCGCTTTATCCGATCTTCCATCGGGTCACGGGGAGCCTGTGCCTATCTCAGGCGTCTATGGGCATTAAGGCAGGATACACCCTGGATAGAATACCAACCCATCGCAGGGCCACACACACACACACACACACACACACACACACATTCATACACTAGGGACAATTTTCCAAGGTGCCAATCAACCTATCATGCATGTTTTTGGACCGGGGGGAGGAAACCGGAGAACCCGGAGAAAAACCCCCTGAGGCACGGGGAGAACATGCACAAACTCCACACACACACATGGCTGTGATGGGAATCGAACCCGGACCCTGGCGGTGTGAGGAGAACGTGCTAACCACTACGCCACCGTGCCCCCTATATATATATATATATATATATATATATATCTATATATCTATATTAAATATTAGATAAAAAATCATCAAGATAACATTTTTTGTATATAACACCTAACCTTCGGCGAGACACTCCAAGTTACGAGCTTCAGTGAAAGCCGACATGGCATGTCCTCCCACCCACGTCCCGGCTCCATCACCACACCATGAGGTTACAGTGAATATGTTCTAGGAGAGCTTTCTGACAGGCGAACAGGATCAAATATCGCAGCACCAGGAGTATTTCAGGACCCATAATCACCACGAGGGTGAAGCGGCTGAATAAACACCTGAGCCGAGGCATGTACGAGCACGACGCCACATACTATCATGGCCTTGTCTGAACCTGAACCACTGGAGATGGTGTGAGGACTCGCCCTGACGTCCTGGTATCCTGAATGATGAAACGAATGTAGAAAACAACACAGTCAAGCACTTTCAGAGCTCATACAGCTTAACGGCCCAGCAGTGACGGCTTGGTGTTGCTCACAGCCTTCTGACCAGATATCTTATACCTTTATGGTGTTTTATAATATCTGATTAAGACGATATTCATATATATATAATTATACTAATTGGACAAATGTTTATGGAACACTGACCATAAAATGTCCATGTGATTCTTTCTGAACATCACATTCCACATGTGTATTTGCTGTAAGAGCCTTCAGTCCTCTGGGACAATGTTCCACTAGATCTTCCTCTCCATTATCTTCCTAAAGCCAGATTTATGCACAGGGCATTGTCATGCTAAAACAGGTTTAGGTCTAATCGTTTCATGCTACAAGACTTGTCCTAAAACATTTGGCAATGTTTATAAAGCTGCAGTACACAACTTTTGCGAGTGGAAACCTGTCTGGTGGAAATATGTAATTACAAGCCAAATATAGTTAACTTATTATTATTAGTAGTAGTATTTTATTTATTTATTTATTTATTTATTTTTCTATAGTGAGGTAAAGGTGACCAACGTATTTCCCCGCAGAGTGAGGTACACAAGTTAGGTACACATTCCTTTATATAACCTTATATAACTCTTTATGTGTTTAAAGTTCATTGTAAAGGCGCTATACAAATAAAATGTGATTTCATTCGATGTAATAACATTTCGGTCACGTTTGATGACAACAGCAACCTACACCTCAGACAATTCTCAGTCACACAGAATAATATCATGGTACAGTATATACCAAACAATCACGTAAGCCTACAGAGATGTATCATCCAATCAGCTGGATTAGATCAATTCTACCTTCGCCCACATGTCCTCCTTCCATTGTCTTTGGATCTAGGTAAGAAATTCAGAAGAAATTGAGTATGAAGTGATGTTTTTAATCCTGTATTAATAAAAAGAGAATATTCAGACCAATCGGGAATCAGCACATACAATGTTGTGGATGTTTTGGTTTATTCTACCGTAGTGGAAAAACATCTGATCCTAAATCAACTCTGGTTACTCTGAAAGATAAATCCTTCTTTGTTACAGGAATCTTGTGTATTTAGGACCCACCTCTTCCCAATTCCCAACTGGCTATTGATCAAAGGCTCTCCGAGTTCTGGACCGAACACTGTGTCCAAATATCTTATCTGTGTTTTTCCACAAGATATCATATCCCTGGCGTACCACTGCAACTGGCCGGCCACGCCGGATTCCTCAAGATTACTTTGACCTGGTCAGGCTGATGGTGCATGACAGGTAAGAGAGGGCAGAATGTTATCCCAGTGTATCAGTGCCTCAGTGTTTCAGTGCCTCAGTGTTTCAGTACCTCAGTGTTTCAGTGCCTCAGTGTTTCAGTACCTTCAGTGTTTCAGTGCCTCAGTGCCTCAGTGTTTCAGTATGTTACAGTATCTCAGTGTTTCAATACCTCAGCGTTTCAGTGCCAGTGTTTCAGCTCAGTGTTTCAGTACATTAGTGTTTCAGTACCGCAGTGTTTCAGTACATTAGTGTTTCAATACCTCAGTGTTTCAGTGCCTCAGTGTTTCAGTACCTCAGTGTTTCAGTACCTCAGTGTTTCAGTTCCTCAGTGTTACAGTATCTCAGTTTCAATACCTCAGCGTTTCAGTGCCTCAGTAGTTCAGTTTCAGTACCTCAGCGTTTCAGTGCCTCAGTGTTTCAGTACCTCAGTGTTTCAGTACATTAGTGTTTCAGTACCTCAGTGTTTCAGTACCTCAGTCAGTATCTCAGTGTTTCAGTACCTCAGTGTTTCAGTGCCTCAGTGTTTCAGTACCTCAGTGTTTCAGTACATCAGTGTTTCAGTACATTAGTGTTTCAGTTTCAATACCTAGCGTTTCATTAGTGTTTCAGTACCTCAGTGTTTCAGTTTCAGTGCCTCAGTGTTTCAGTCAGTCAGTGTTTCAATACCTCAGCGTTTCAGTGCCTCAGTGTTTCAGTACCTCAGTGTTTCTGTACCAGTTGTTTAGCAGTGTTTCAGTCCTTCAGTGTTTCAGTACCTCAGTGTTTCAGTGCCTCAGTGTTACAGTATCTCAGTGTTTCAGTATCTCAGTGTTTCAGTACAGTGTTTCGCAGTGTTTCAGTAGTGTTCAGTCATTCAGTGTTTTAGTTCCTCAGTTTTACAGTATCTCAGTGTTTCAATACCTCAGCGTTTCAGTGCCAGTATTTCAGTGCCTCAGTTTCAATACCTCAGTTTCAGTGCCTCATACCTCAGTGTTTCAGTACATGTTTCTTAGTGTTTCAGTACCTCAGTGTTTTAGTTTCAGTTTACAGTATCTCCTCATTGTTTCAGTGTTTCAGTGTTTCATACATTAGTGTTTCAGCCTCAGTGTTTCAGTACATTAGTGTTTCAGTACAGTGTTTCAGTACCTCAGTGTTTCAGTACATTAGTTTCAATACCTGTTTCAGTAGTGTTTCAGTACCTCAGTGTTTCAGTACATTAGTGTTTCTCAGTGTTTCAGTACATTAGTGTTTCAGTACCTCAGTGTTTCAGTACCTCAGTGTTTCAGTTCCTCAGTGTTTCAGTACCTCAGTGTTTCAGTACATTAGTGTTTCAGTACCTCAGTGTTTCAGTGCCTCAGTGTTTCAGTATCCCTGGCATACCACTGCAACTGGCCGGCCACGCCGGATACCTCAAGATTATTTTGACCTGGTCAGGCTGATGGTGCATGACAGGTAAGAGAGGGCAGAATACCTCATGTTTCAGTGCCTCAGTGTTTCAGTACCTCTGATGTTTCGATACCTCAGTGTTTCAGTATGTCAGATGTTTCAATACCTCAGTTTCAATACCTCCGTGTTTCAGTGCCTCAGTGTTTCAGTACCATTCAGTGTTTCAATACCTCAGCGTTTCAGTGCCTCAGTTTCAGTGCCTCAGTGTTTCAATACCTCAGTGTTTCAGTGCCTCAGTGTTACCTCAGTGTTTCAATACCTCAGTGTTTCAGTACCTCAGTGTTTCAGTGCCTCAGTGTTTCACTACCTCAGTTTCACTACCTCAGTATTATAGTATCTCAGTCTTAGAGTATCTCAGTGTTTCAATACCTCAGTAGCTCAGTGTTTCAGCACCTCAGTGTTTCAGTACCACAATACCGCAGTGTTTCAGTGCCTCAGTGTTTCAGTGCCTCAGTGTTTCAGTACATTAGTGTTTCAGTACATTAGTGTTTCAGTACCTCAGTGTTTCAGTGCCGCAATGTTTCAGTGCCTCTGTGTTTCAGTGCCCCAGTGTTTCAGTACCCCAGTGTTTCAGTACCTCAATGTTTCAGTGTTTCAATACCTCAGTGTTTCAGTGCCTCAGTGTTTCAGTACCACAGTACAACAGTGTTTCAGTACCTCAGTGTTTCAGTGCCCTCAGTGTTTGTTTCAGTGTTTCAGTCATTAGTGTTTCAGTACATTAGTGTTTCAGTACCTCAGTGTTTCAGTGCCTCAGTGTTTCAGTGCCTCAGTGTTTCAGTGCCTCAGTGTTTCAGTGCCTCAGTGTTTCAGTACCTCAGTGTTTCAGTACCTCAGTATCTCAGTGTTTCAGTACCTCAGTGTTTCAGTACCCTGTTTCAGTACCACAGTACCAGGGTTTCATACCTCAGTGTTTCAGTTCAGTGTTTCTACCTCAGTGTTTCAGTGCCTCAGTGTTTCAGAACCACAGTACAACAGTGTTTCAGTACCTCACTGTTTTAGTGCCTCAGTGTTTCAGTACCACAGTACAACAGTGTTTCAGTACCTCACTGTTTTAGTGCCTCAGTGTTTCAGTACCACAGTACAACAGTGTTTCAGTACAACAGTGTTTCAGTACCTAAGTGTTTCAGTGCCCCAGTGTTTCACTACCTCAGTGTATCAGTACCACAGTGTTTCACTACCTCAGTGTTTCATTACATCAGTGTTTTAGTGCCTCAGTGTTTCAGCACCTCACTGCTTCAGTGCCTCAGTACCGCAGTGTTTCAGTACCACAGTACCTCAGTGTTTCAGTGCTTCCTTGTTTCAATACCCAGTATCTCAGTGTTTCAGTGCCTCAGTGTTTCAAGTTACCTCAGTGTTGCCTCAGTGCAATCTCAGTGTTTCAGTGCCTCAGTGTTTCAGTACCACCGTATCTCAGTGTTTCAGTACCAGTGTTTCAGTACCTCAGTGTTTCAGTGCCTCAGTTTTGCAGTATCTCAGAGTTTCAGTACCAAACTTTTTGTGTGTTAATGAGTCAGTATTTCAGTACTTCAGAATTCAGTATCTCTGTATATCAGTGTGTTTCATCTGTTTCATCACACTGTTTCAGTGTGTCTGTCAATTCTTCAGTGTAAAATGACTCAGTAATGCAGCAAACAGGACGACACTGAGGGAGATCTAAGACATTCTCTAATACACACACAAACACACACAACACACACACACACACACACACACACACACACACACACACACACACACACACAAACACAGAATCATACAAATCCAACTAATGAGTTGAGAAATGAGTGACAGTCAGTGGACTGTTAAACATAAATCATAATCACAGTAATAACGTGTTTCAGTGCCTCAGTGTTTCAGTGCCTCAATGTTTCAGTACCTCAGTGTTTCAATACCTCAGCGTTTCAGTGCCTCAGTGTTTCAGTGCCTCAGTGTTTCAATACCTCAGTGTTTCAATACCTCAGTGTTTCAGTACCTCAATGTTTCAGTGCCTCAGTGTTTCAGTACCTCAGTGTTTCAGTACATTAGTGTTTCATTAGTGTTTCAGTACCTCAGTGTTTCAGTGCTTCTCAGTGTTTCAGTGCCTCAGTGTTTCAGTGCCTCAGTGTTTCAGTACCCTCAATGTTTCAATACCTCAGCGTTTCAGTGCCTCAGTGTTTCAGTGCCTCAGTGTTTCAGTGCCTCAGTAGCGTTTCAGTGCCTCAGTGTTTCAGTACCTCAATGTTTCAGTACCTCAATGTTTCAGTACCTCGAATGTTTCAATACCTCAGCGTTTCAGTGCCTCAGTGTTTCAGTGCCTCAATTGTTTCAATACCTCAGCGTTTCAGTGCCTCAGTATTTCAGTGCCTCAGTGTTTCAATACCTCAGCGTTTCAGTGCCTCAGTATTTCAGTGCCAGTGTTTCAGTGTTTCAATACCAGTGTTTCAGTACCTCAGTGTTTCAGTGCCTCAGTGTACCTCAGTGTTTCAGTGCCTCAGTGTTTCAATACCTCAGCGTTTCAGTGCCTCAGTGTTTCAGTGCCTCAGTGTTTCAATACCTCAGCGTTTCAGTGCCTCAGTGTTTCAGTACCTCAGTGTTTCAGTGCCTCAGTGTTTCAGTGCCTCAGTGTTTCAGTGCCTCAGTGTTTCAGTTTCAATACCTCAGCGTTTCAGTGCCTCAGTGTTCTCAGTGTTTCAGTACCTCAGTGTTTCAGTGCCTCAGCGTTTCAGTGCCTCAGTGTTTCAGTGCCTCAGTGTTTCAATACCTCAGCGTTTCAGTGCCTCAGTGTTTCAGTGCCTCAGTGTTTCAGTATCCCTGGCGTACCAATGCAGCTGGCCGGCCACACCGGATTCCTTAAGATTATTTTGACCTGGACAGGCTGATGGTAAATCATAATCACAGTAATAACGCAGTCACATGTCCATCATATTTTATTAATTGACTTTCTTCCAAATCATTAAGTCAACACTCCCTCCCTCCTTCCCTCCCTCCTTCTTTCCTTCCTTCCTTCCCTCCCTCCTTCCTTCCTTCCCTCCCTCCCTCCCTCTGTCTACAGTGTGTCTTTGTGGCATGTCCCTTCCTGGTCCACACATCCCTTCCCCCAAACACATATGGGATAATCTCCATCCTGAATGGGGTCTGCCATCTTATACCACACAAGACCACGGCCCAAATCACACACACACACACACACACACACACACACACACCACACACACACACACACACAGATAGACAGACAGACATACAGACAGAATTGTGTGTGTGTGTGTGTGTGTGTGTGTGTGTGTGTGTGTGTGTGTGTGTGTGTGTGTGTGTGTGTTTAAATGATTACTATTTTGGATGGACACGCACGCGCACATAAACACAAACACATCCCCCGCCTCCGTCTGGCCACGCGAGCGCTCGTGCACGCGCCGCACGGGACTATCCCGTCCCCCGGTGTGTCTTTGTGCTCGTGCAGAACCGAACAGTACCGAACCGGAGGTGTACAAATCACCACTGTATCCATAAACGGTCATTATGGAGGCCACGGGAAAGATTTTATACAATGTGAAACAAGAACCGGGAAACAAAGCGAAGAAACTCCCTGTAACCCTGCAGAGTGTACACATCTATAACATCTATAACATCTATAACATCTACAACATCTATAACATCTATAACATCTATAACATCTATAACATCTATAACATCTATAACATCTATAACATCTAACTACCGACAACAAGGAGAAACAAGTTCTTACCTTTACCGCTGTGTCCCGCCATGAAGCGGTTTTACTCCGAGATTTAAAGCCCGGAGGTGGTGAGGGGAAACGCGGATCCAGCTCCGGATCCAGCTCCGCTCTTACTGTCCGCTCACTTCCACACACAGGCCGGAGCACCGGCCCGCCTCCAACTGTCACACACTACAGACTGACACATACACCAACCAATCACAACCCGCTATGCGGCTACAATCACAACCCGCTCTGACCAATAGAACACAGGAAGGGGAGGGCCCCATTTCCTTTCAGATCTGTCGTATCTATATCTATCTATATCTATCTATCTATCTATCTATCTATCGATCTATCTATCTAGCTATCTATCTATCTATCTATCTATCGATCTATCTATCTATCTATCTATCTATCTATCTATCTATCTATCTATCTATCTATCTATCTATCTATGCTGTCTGCTAATCTATCTATCTATCTATCTATCTATCTATCTATCTATCTATCTATCTATCTATCTATATATACTCTATCTATCTATCTATCTATCTATCTATCTATCTATCTATCTATCTATCTATATCTATCTATCTATCTATCTATCTATCTATTTATCTATATCTATCTTATCTGCAGATATCTATCTAAGATCTATCCGATCTATCTCGCGATCACTTCCACATCTCACATCCTATCTATCCGATGCTATCTATCGATCGCATCCGCTATCTCTCTATCTGATCTATCCGCTCACTTCTATCTACATCACTAGATCTACATCATCACTACGGTATCATCTATCATCACTATCTATCGAGATCTATCTATCTATCAGGCGCAGCTCTAGCATCTATCTGTCTATCACATCTATACGATCTATGGAGATCTATCTATCTATCTATCTATCTATCTATCTATCTATACTACAGGCTATCGAGACATCATCGAGAGACTATCTAGCTCGAGCTATGATCTATCTAGTATAGCTATCTATCGCGAGCTATCACTATCAGCGAGCTATCACGATAGCAGCTAGCGAATCTAGATAGAGATCTATAGCTAGATCTCGATCGATCATCTAGCGATTCTAGAGAGAGGCGCGGATCTAGATCTAGAGACGATCTATCTAGCTTCATATCTATATCTATCTATCTATCTATATCTCTATCGATCGATATATCTATCTATCGATCTATCTATCTAGCGATCTATCTCTATCTATCTATCTAATATCTATCTCTATCTATCTATCTATATCTATCTATCTATCTATCTATCTCTATCTATCGATTGTCTATCTATCTATCTATCTATCTATCTATCTATCTATCTATCTATCTATCTATCTATCTATCTATCTATCTATCTATCTATCTATCTATCTATCTATCTATCTATCTATCTATCTATCTATCTATCTATCTATCTATCTATCTATCTATCTATCTATCTATCTATCTATGTGTGTGTTTCATTCCGATAATACAGAGTAAATAAAGAGTAAATACACATCAGTAGTAAATCACTGCGCATGTGTATGAGACGTTTATTGAAAGACAAACATTGTTTTTTGTAACTCTGCAAAAAGCAAATGAAGAGAAAAACAGAAGGTTTATAAACAGAATGTTTACAGAACGTTGTTTGTATTAAACCTTTATATTTCTCACATCGCTGTACAGCAACAACCACATCCATATCACAGCATTGGCGTAACGACAGATCTGTGGTAATGTGTATGTTACTTTACTTCTTCACACACACACACACACACACACACACACACACACACACACACACACACACACACACACACACACACACAAACTGTTTGATTGGCAGTTGTGTGTCAGGAGCGTTTGAGTTACATTCGCTGTGTATAACAACATAAAGACGTGTTAATAAAGCACAAGAGATCAAAAAAGAGAGTAAAGTATAAATGAAAAACACGAAGACGATCTGCAGAATCTCAACCAAAAACTACCAATCATAATCCCTCATGTAGCTCTTCTGCTTTCATAGATTCTGAGTAACGAGACAATGTTTTACTCTCACACAGTCTGAAAACGCAGAAAGAGAAATGCAGATTACATCCGTGCGAGGCAGAACAGCACACTAAATCACAAACGTCTGACTCCAGCAAAGTGGGCGGAGCTACGAGCTGAAGTCCTGATTTATTCAGTGTATTATCAAGAGGAAAGAGGCAGAGAAGCAAACCTAACATCTGTATTTGACTTTCTCGGCCTGATCTGACTCTTTCACACTCACACACACACACACACACACACACACACACACACACACACACACACACACACACAAAAGCAGCTGTTTAAATAAAGCAAACTTTCCATGCAACCCAACCCAGCATGGTCCATCAGGGAATCTATAATATATATATATATATATATATATATATATATATATATATATATATATATATATTTATATATATATATATATATATATATATATATATATATATATAATACCCTGCACCTTGTGAGGGAAAAGACCGTTCTAAATAAAAATAACGTAATAACGTATATTTTGTTTGCAAATGTTTTTTTCAGAATGGTACGGAATTTTGTGACAAGTTCTATGGCTTTGCAGCAAATATTAAATGGTGATATTAAACATAAAACAAACGAATTATACATATATGTATAGATGTATATATATTATTATTATATATGGTTTAAAGAGGCAGTCTGTAATATTTAAAGACCTGTGTTGTTTGATACACAAATTGCATTTAAAGGTGGTGTTGAAAAAAATAATAGTTTAATAATATTAATTATTGTTATTAATATTAAAAATTCAATCAACTAATATAAAAATGTAATATGAAAATATTTTGTGCATAAAGCATATAAAGTCAAGGAGCGTGAGGTCAAAAGTTCAAATCATAGCAATGCAATTATATCACCATAAATGTGATTATGATAATTACAGGTCTGGAAACATTACACACTAAACCTTTAACATGATACAAACAAATCCCTCTTAAAGTCCAGGCTATGATGTTCATTCTCCACATTTAATCATAAAGGCATTTTAATAACACCAGCTTCAGATTTTGATGTTCATTTTGACACTCGTGTTGGTTTACACTCATGCAGAGGCAACGTCACAATTTCCGAATGAAGGTAAAAATGCTGTATGTGGTTTGGATACACACACACACACACACACACACACACACACACACATATATATATATATTGCAAAACAAATCTATTTCAAAGAAGCTACAGAGTGTATTTGGGAATATGAACTATATGGCCAAAAGTTTGTGGACACCTGACCACACTCCACTCTTCTAAAAAGATGTTCCACTGGATTTTGTAGAGACGTTTCCTCCTTCATATACCAGAGCAGCTTAGTAAAGTCAGGTTCTGATGTAGGAGTGGAAGTGAGGAGCGTTCTCATTCATTCATGTTTAATAAGGTTTAGAGCGGGAGATCTTCCGCTCCAATGCATGGAAAACAGATCTTCATGGAGATACTTTATGCACAAATGTCATGCTGGAACATGTTTGTGTCTTGTAGTTCAACTGAAGGTCAGAATTTCAGGTTCCTACAGTTTAGAGAAATCCTACACATCTGTGTGCCTCTGAATTTTTGCTTAGAGTTCGAGAAAGAACCACAAATGGCTGAAAAATGGCTGCATTAAAAGTAAATATTTTCGACACAAAACATTAACACTACCTTCCAGCAGTGATCCAGATCAGCCAATCCTACATGTGTGTAAAGTTCCTTATAAAGAAAGTATATGTTTTATTAAAAGATAAACTACAGTATGGGAAGATTTCAAGACGTCATCAATTTGCTGGGTTTTTTTGCTCTTGCTTTTTCCCTGTTTTGCACATTTATACACTTATATTTTCAAATACAAGTTTCACTTATAAAATATATAATGATGTATAAAATATAAACCGTATGACTAAAACGGGTCTGCGTACGTTGCGTTGATTCATTTTATTTGTTTGGAAAAGGCAAAACAAAATTGTCACTTTTTTTCCTCAAAAT
>JACRUU010000015.1:3705218-3711098 GCA_030449085.1 Kryptopterus vitreolus | reverse complement strand
GAGAGAGAGAGAGAGAGAGAGAGAGAGATACAGTACCTGTGCTGAATGCCGATTCTCCCCTCGTTCAGCATGCTGATGGCGTATTTATATCCCTGTCCCACTTCACCCAACACATTCTTCTCACTCACCTATAGCACAACACACACCATTTACATGTGTCTAATAACATGTGTGTGTGTGTGCGTGTGTGTGTGTGTGTGGTGTTGTGGTGATGTGTGTGTGAATGTGTGCGTGTGGTGTGTGGCGTGTGTAGTGTGTAGTGTGTGTATGTGTGTGTGTGAGCGTTTGTGTGTGTATAGTGTGTGTGTGTGTGTGTGTGTGTGTGTGTTTGTGTTTGTACCGTGACGTTATCGAAGGCGAGTGCGCAGGTGGACGAGGCTCTCAGCCCAAGTTTGTTCTCCTTCTTGCCAATGTGAAGTCCTTCAGTGTCCCGATCCACAATAAAACATGTGATCCCTCTGTAACCTGACACACACACACACACACACACACACGCACACACACACACACGCCACACACACACACACACAACACACACACACATACAAACTCACACCGACACATGCATTAGTGTGTGTATATGAATGTATATATGTGTGGGTGTGTGCGTGTGTGTATATGGGTGTATGCATGTGTATGCATGTGTATGCATGTGTATGCGTGTGTATGCGTGTGTGTGTGTGTGTGTATGCATGTATATGCGTGTGTCTGACTGTGTATGTATGTATATATGGGTGTAGGAGTGTGTATATATATATATATGTGGTGTATGTGTGTGTGTGTGTGTATACATGTATATGCGTGTGTATGTGTGTGTATGTGTGTATATGGGTGTATGAGTGTGTGTGTGTGTGAGTGTATGAGTGTGTATGCGTGTATATGTGTGATGAGTGTATGTGTGTGTGTATAAGTGTGTATGAGTGTATGTGTGTGTATGAGTGTATATGGGTGTATATGGGTGTATGAGTGTGTGTGTGTGTGAGAGAGTGTGTTTGAGTGCATGTGTGTGTATGAGTGTATATGGGTGTATGAGTGTGTATGTGGAGAGAGAGTGTGTATGAGTGTATGTGTTGTATTTGGGTGATGAGTGTGTATGAGTGTATGTATGTGTGTGTGTATGAGTGTGTGTGTATGTGTGTGTGTGTGTGTGTGTGTGTGCAAGTGTTGTGTGAGTGTGTGTATGTGAGTGTGTTTGAGTGAATGGGTGTATTGATAGTTGTGCTGTGTGTGTGTGTGTGTGAGAGAGTGTGTAGAGTGTGTGTGTATATGTGTATGTGTGTGTGTGTGAGAGAGTGTGTATGAGTGTGTGTGTATATGTGTATGTGTGTGTGTGTGTGTGTGAGAGAGTGTGTATGAGTGTGTGTGTATATGGTATGTGTGTGTGTGTAACATGTATATGCGTGTGTATGTGTGTGTATGCGGTATATGGGGATGAGTGTGTGTGTGTGTGTGTGTGAGTGTATGAGTGGTATGCGGTATATGTGTGATGGTGTATGTGTGTGGTGTATAAGTGTTATGGTGTATGTGTGTATGAGGTATATGGGTGATATGAGTGTGTGTGTGTGTGTGTGTGAGAGTGTGTATGAGTGTGTGTGTATATGTATATGTGTGTATATGTGTGTGTGTGTGTGATCCTCACAGCTGTGAGATCTGCATTAGCCATGACGAGGAAGAATCCTGCGTGTTCTGCGTTACTGATCCCATCTTCGACCGTTAATGACAAACTGGTCTCAGCGTTTCTGATGGGTCTTCAGAGAGAACGCATCGCTCCCAGAGCCGGCCTCGGAGAGACAGAAACTCCCAATCTACACACACACACACACACACACACACATCACAGTGGGTACAATACACAGGCTTCAGTCTCAGTAGCCTCTGCGTGTGTGTGTGTCAGTGAAGGATGCGTGGTCTGTGTGTGTGTTTCAGTGAAAGGGGTGTGGTCTGTGTGTGTTTCAGTGAAGGGGCGTGGTCTGTGTGTGTCTCAGTGAAGGAGGCGGGTCTGTGTGTGTGTCAGTGGTCTGTGTGTGTGTGTGTGTGTCTCAGTGAAGGAGGTGTGGTCTGTGTGTGTCTCAGTGAAGGAGGCATGGCTCTGTGTCTCAGTGAAGGAGGCGTGTCCTCTCTGTGTCAGTCTTGCTGAAGGAGGCGTGTCTGGTGTGTTTCAGTGAAGGACGGCGTGGTTGTGTGTGGCTCATGAGAGCGCGTGGTCTGGTGGTCTGTGATTGGTCAGTGAAGGAGCTTGTCGTGTGTGTGTGTCAGTGAAGGAGGCTGGTCTGCGTTGTGTCAGGAAGGGAGGCGTGGTACTGTGTGTCATGGTCAGTGAAGGAGCATGTGGTCTGTGTGTGTGTGTGTCATTAAGGAGGCGTGTCTGTGTGTGGGGCAGTGAGGAGGCTGGTCTTTTGTGTGTCAGTGAAGAGCTGGTCTGTGTGTGGTCTCAGTGAAGGAGGCGTGGTCTGCGTGTGTCAGTGAGGAGGCGTGGTCTGTGTGTGTCTCAGGGAGGGGGTGGTTGTGGTCTCAGTGAAGGAGGCGTGGTCTGTGTGTGTCTCAGTGAAGGAGGCGTGGTCTGTGTTGTCTCAGTAATGAGGCAGTGTCCTGGGATGGTGTCAGTGAAGGCAGCGTGTTCTTTTGTGTGTCAGTGCAGAAGCGTGTTCTGTGTGTGTCTCAGTGAAGGAGGCATGGTCTCTGTGTCTCAGTGAAGGAGGCGTGTCCTCTGTGTATCAGTGCAGTGAAGGAGGGTGTCTGTCTGTGTGTGTGTCAGTAAGGAGCGTGATCTGCGGTATCAGTAAGGAGGCGTGGTCTGTGTTGTTTCGTAAGGAGGCGTGGTTGTGTGTGTGTGTCAGTGAAGGAGGCGTGGTCTGTGTGTCTGTCTCGGTGAAGGGGCGGGTTCTGGCGTGGTCTCTGTGTGTATAGTGAAGGAGGCGTGGTCTCTGTGTGGTCTGAGTGAAGGAGGAGTGGTCTGTGTGTCTGAGTGAAGGAGGAGTCCTCTGTGTGTCTGAGTGAAGGAGGCGTGGTCTGTGTGTTGTGTAAGTGGGGGGGGAAGGAGCGTGGTCTGTGGGTCTCAGGAAGAGGAGTGGTTTCTTGTTGTTCAGTGAAGGATGCGTGGTCGGTGGTGTAGTGAGGAGGCGTTGTCGTTGTGTGTCGGAAGGGGGCGTGGTCTGTGTGTGTGTCTCAGGAAGGAGGCGTGGTCTGCGTGTGTCAGTGAAGGAGGCGTGGTCTCTGTATCTCGTGAAGGAGGCGTGGTCTCTGTGTGTATCAGTGAAGGAGGCGTGGTTAGGGGTGTTTTTGTCGGTGTGTGTGTTGTGTCTCAGTGAAGGAGGCGTGGGTCTGAGCGTGTGTCTCAGGAAGGAGGCGGGGTTCTGTGCCTGCTGCTTTCAGTGAAGGAGGTGTGGTCTGTGTGTGTCTCAGTGAAGGAGGCATGGTCTCTGTGTCTCAGTGAAGGAGGCGTGGCTTTTGTATAAGTGAAGGAGGTGTGGCCTTTGTGTATGTCTCAGTGAAGGAGGTGTGGGCTGTGTGTTTCAGTCTCAGTGAAGGAGCTGTGGTCTGTGTGTATGTCTCAGTAAAGGAGTCGCGTGGGTATGTGTGGTCTCGTGAAGGAGGAGTGTCTGTCGAAGGTGTATCAGTGAGGAGGCGTGGTCTGGTGTGTATCAGTGAAGGAGCCGTGGTCTGTGAGTGTGTCAGTTGAGGAGGCGTGGTCTTGTGTGTGAGTTAGTGAAGGAGGCGTGATATGCGTGTGTCTCAGTGAAGGGCGTGCGTCTGTGGTGATGTCAGTTGAAGGATGGCTGTGGTCTGTTGTGTGTCAGTTGAAGGAGGGTGGTTGCGTGTGTGAGTGAGGGGGGGGTGGTCTGTGTGTGTGTCAGTGAGGGGGGCGTGGTCTGTGTGTGTGTCAGTGAGGGAGGCGTGGTCTGAGTGTGTGTCAGTGAAGGAGGCGTGGTCTATGTGTCTTTAGTAACATTGAAGGAGGCGTGGTCTATGTGTGTGTATAGTGAAGGAAGGCGTGGTCTGATGTGTGTGTCAGTGAGAGCGTGAAGTCTTGTGTGTGTCAGTAAGGAGGGGTGTCTGTGGTGGTGTGTGAAGGAGGCGTGGTCTGTGTGTGTCAGTGAAGGAGGCTGGTCGTGTGTGTTCTGTGTGGTGGTGTGTGTTCAGTGAAGGAGGCGTGGTCTGTGTGTGTCTCAGTGAAGGAGGCGTGGTCTGTGTGTGTGTGTCAGTGAAGGAGGCGCGGTCTGTGTGTGGCTCATTGAAGGAGGCGTGGTCTGTGTGTGTGTCTCAGTGAAGGAGGAGGTCTGTGTGTTTCAGTGAAAGGAGGCGTGTGTGTGTGTTCAGTGAAGGGGGCGTGGTCTGTGTTTGTGTGTTGTCAGTGTTAGTGAGGGGGCGTGGTCTGTGTGTGTGTCTGTGAGGGAGGCGTGGTCTGTGTGTGTCTCAGTGGAAGGAGGCGTGGTCTGTGTGTGTCTCAGTGAAGGAGGCGTGGGTGGTGTTGTCTCCGTGAAGGAGGCGTGGTCTGTGTGTGTCTCAGTGAAGGAGGCGTGGTCTGCGTGTGTCTCAGTGAAGGAGGCGTGGTCTCTGTGTGTCAGTGAAGGAGGCGTGGTCTGTGTGTGTGTCAGTGAAGGAGGCGTGGTCCTGCGTTGTGTCAGTGAAGGAGGCGTGGTCTGTGTGTGTGTCTCAGTGAAGGAGGCGTTGGTCGTGTGTGTGTCTCAGTGAAGGAGGCGTGGTCTGTGTTGTCTGTGTGTGTGTGTGTGTCTCAGTGAAGGAGGCGTGGCCTCGGTGGTCTCTCGGTGGTCTCTCACCGTGTCGGAGGCGAGGCGAGGTAGATATTTGCGTTTCTGCTCCTCGGTGCCGAGTTTAATCAGCAGCGTGTTGATCAGCGTGTTCTGGATGTCACACAGCACTGATATGGACGGGTCGACCTTCGCCAGCTCCTCAATCACCAGGATGGAGGAGAAGAAGGAGGAACCTGTACCTCCAAACTCTGTGTCTATCTCAATCCCCATCAACTGCAGCACACAAACACACACACACACACACACACGTCACATATCACTGTAAAGTATCTCTGATCACACACACACACACACACAAACGGTACATATCACTGTAAAGTATCTCTGATCACACACACACACACCACACACACACACACACGTCACATATCACTGTAAAGTATCTCTGATCACACACACACACACACACACACACACACTGTAACTCACACACCACACACCACACACACACACACACACGTCACATCATCACTGTAAAGTATCTCTGATCACACACACACACACACACACGTGTCACATATCACTGTAAAGTATCTCTGATCACACACACACACACACACACACACACACACTCACACACACACACACACACACTCACACTCACACGTCACATATCACTGTAGTAAAGTATCTCTGATCACACACACACACAACACACACGTCACACATATCACTGTACACAATCTCTGATCACACACACACACACACACACACTGGTCACACACTATCACTGTAAAGTATCTCTGATCACACACACACACACACACACACACACACACACATATCACTGCACCCCTACACAAAGTCCCACTCTCACTATCACCCCTACAACACACACACACACACACACACACACACACACACACACGTCACATATCACTGTAAAGTATCTCTGATCACACACACACACACACACACACACACACACACACACACACACACACACACACACACACACACACACCCCACCCCCACGTCACATAATCACGTAAGTATCTCTGATCACACACACACCACACACACGTCACATATCACTGTAAAGTATCTCTGACATCACACACCACACACACACACACACCCACACACACACACACACACACTGTAAAGT
>JACRUU010000015.1:3700218-3702718 GCA_030449085.1 Kryptopterus vitreolus | reverse complement strand
CACGTCACTGAACTCGCTCTGTTATATTGTATATAATGTTTATATATATATATGTATATACACAGGAAAACATCAATAATGTGTTGTTTATTTAGATAAACAAGAAGATAAACAAACTGTTTCCACGCCAAATCATTTATTCACCTTTCCGAAGAACCTGAACAAGGGCGCCGCCATTTCTATACGACTTGTTTACATACGGGTTCTTCGAGTCCGGCGTGTAAAAATGTTCGTGTGAAACTGCGACGTGTCGTTTTTCAAATGCACATGTTTATTTACCAAACGCTTGACTTTAAGCTGCATATTACAATAGAATAAATTACAGAATGTATAATAAATGTTTATTAAGTGGAGTAATCCCCGGATTTAAAGTTGCTCTCTTTACTTTTCTCAGTTAGGTACCAATGTTTTATTTCTCGCGGGGGGGGAATTTAGGGGTTACACCACAGTAGGATAGTTTTTATTTCACACCCGTAGTCGTTTGAAACGTGTTTTGATTGGACGCCATCGCGCGCACGAAGGGGGTGTTTGTCGAATCCACTCGCTTGGTGAAATTTCTGACCAATCATCAGGCAGGAGGCGGGAGTTTTATGAAAGCGGGTAGGGAAAGAAAAAAAGACGGGTTGAAGAGCTGGTAAAGCAGGTTAGCAAAACCATTAGCTTCGGTTGTTGACGTAAATATTTATTTTGAAGGATTAAAACCGCTTTATTGGTGGAACAGAATCATGTAACGTCGCGCTATTTCCGTGGATTTTATTTTTTATGCCTTGATTTGAATCTTCAGCCCGATTTTTCCGCTTTATTTATCGTCTGCTAAGTCACCTATTTACCGAGACACAGGTAAGCGCTCCCTTTCTTTTTTATTTACCTTCATAAACAAATAAATACATATAAATCAATCAAGGAAATTAAAGTAAAGCAAAATGTACACGAATTTCACCCGAGCTGGTTTTTTAAATATATATATAAAATAAAGGAAAAGCGTGAATCAATAATGTAGCTTTTTTGTATTTAAATATTACTTTGATGAATAAAAAAAATCAGTAAACATAAACAAAAGTAGTAATTTACAGTAATAAGATAAAAACCCAAATCTAGTACATTCCTTATAAGGGAAAAGAAGAGACGCCATTTTCAGTGACGTATGCGACCTTATTTGCATGTGGCCCTCTCCTATTTGCATAACCACGCCCATTAGGTTAAGGGCCCTCATCTTAGTCCTTTATACGAACGGATTGTGTGTGTGTGTGTGTGTGTGTGTGTGTGGTGTCAGTCAGATTGGCGTAGATGCGGATCGAGCGTATGGAATCGGCGGCGCGTCCCGGTTGGACGATGAACGAGACGAAGGCGGAGCCTCTGGACTTTGTGAGGGACTTCCAGGAGTATCTGGACCAGCAGACGCACCACGTGAACGCGCTGTCGTCCTCCGTGAACGGGGAGAAGAGCGATGAGGAGCTGCGGACAGGTGAAAGATTTCGTAATAAGGGGCGGGGCATTACCCAATCAAGGGGTGTGGCTTTGTAGGGACTTTGATGTTATTGTTTCAGGCGTGTGTGAGGCGGAGCACAGCGTGATGGATCATTTGGCGCCTGTCGAGGTGCGTCTAGACACGGACGGGTTCGAGAGGACGGGGGACGGAAAATTCCGCTGTCGTTTCTGCACTTACGCCAGCAAGGGCCAGGCCCGCCTCATCGAGCACATGCGCACACACACAGGTCTGACTTGGGGTGGGGTGGGGGCGGGGCTTAACTTTTCCTTTTTATTTATTTCTTTTGGAGGAAAACCTTTGATCTTTTCTTTCGTTCTCGTCCGACGTTCTTTGTTGTTTATGGTTTGTTTCCCGCGTGCGTAGGAGAGAAGCCTCACCGCTGCCAGCTGTGTCCGTTCTCCTCGGCGTACGAGCGCCAGTTGGAGACGCACATGCGCTCTCACACGGGCGAGAAGCCGTACAAGTGCGAGCTGTGTCCGTTCCGCTGCAACGACCGCAGCAACCTGTCGCACCACCGCCGCCGCCGCCACAAACTCCGCCGCCCCACCAACGCCACCGCCACGCAGACCAGATCCCAGCCGCCCTACGTCCCGGACGACAAGCCCCTCCCCCTCCTCCAACCTCCGCCCAATCAGGAGCACGACTGCGCCGAAGCCCCTCGTCCCGGTTCCCCCCGCCGGAGCGCCGAGGGCTACGACGCCGACGCCAAGGGACGCACGCTGACTCCGCCCACTCAGGACCTTACCGCCGACGCCCTCCTGAGTCCGGAACCTTCCCCGGCACAGATCAACGCTCGGACGCTGTACTTCTGCCCGCACTGTCAGACCTACTTCGGAGACAACGTGCTCTACACCGTGCACATGGGTTGCCACGGTTACGACCAGCCCTTCCAGTGTAACGTCTGCGGCGTTCACTGCAGCGACAAGTACGACTTCGCATGTCACTTCGCCCAGGGACAACACCGCAAGTGACACACACACACACACACACTTATTTATAAACATGTCTTTA
>JACRUU010000015.1:3687718-3692718 GCA_030449085.1 Kryptopterus vitreolus | reverse complement strand
AACTAATTAACAGTGTAAATAAGAGCGTGTCTCAGATCTGCGTTTATTCTAATTATTTTTAAATCATGTTTTTTTATTTGGACAGAATAATTAAACTGCAGAGTTTATTTACTTCTCTGTACAAAAGAGGAAAAAGAAGCGCGACCTTATTTAGACGCGTCCTCGTGTTTAGTAAACCTATTGGGCAGCATCGTACACGTGACGTGTGACGTCAGACGTGTGTGTGTGTGTGTGTGTGTGTGTGTGTGTGTGTGTGTGTGTGTGTGTTAAATAAATAAATAAATAAATGCATTATGCATTTATTGGAAAGCAAAAATAATGTATCGTTTTATTCATAATAATAATATTATTATTAATAATAATAACAACAATAATAGAAATAATAATAATAATAATTATTATTATTATTATTATTGCCTGTCACAACTTGAACAGAAGTTGAACATTGTAACAACAATTCATTCATTCATTCATTCATCTTCTAGCGCTTTATCTGATCTTCTCTCGGGTCACGGGGAGTCTGTGCCTATCTCAGGCGTCTATGGGCATTAAGGCAGGATACACCCTGGATGGAATGCCAACCCATCACACACACACACACACACACACACACACACACACACACACACACACACACACACACTCTAGGGACAATTTTCCAAGGTGCCAATCAACCTACCGTGCATGTGTTTTTGGACCGGGGGAGGAAACCGGAGAACCCGGAGAAAAAACCCCCTGAGACACGGGGAGAACATGCACAAACTCCACACACACATGGCCGAGACGGGAATCGAACCCGGACAATTGTAATTTCATTAATTACAATTAAATCACGTATAAATGTTAATTTCACCTGTTTCTTTTTACATTAATATTTTATTTTATGTTATTTATAAATTACAAATAAAATGAAATCGCTATAAGTTTCAGCTGCTGAACTGAGAGTCAAAGATAAACTTAAATTGTTTTTAAGATTATACTGACCGGAAATGACCTTATTTAGTATAAACGTTCATGTCTAAACACTAAGTAGGTGTTCAGCTTTTAATAGTGTGTGTGTGTGTGTGTGTGTGTGTGTGTGTGTGTGTGTGTGTGTGTAATACAGTTGAGTCGTTGCACTACCTTTTGTCTACCATAAGATGGCGCTGTGACTCCACGGTAGCGTGGAGTCGCCCGGTGAAGCGCGTGTAATTTCGATGAGATATTCTAATAAATTATATTACAGAAATGTATATATATATATATATATATATATATATATATATATATATATATATATATATATATATATATATATATACATATATATATATATATAATATATATATATATAGGTATAAATCAGGCTGGTTTTGTTTGTTTGTTTGTTTGTTTGAAAGGTTCACGTTCTCATTAGATGTAAACTATTTATACACTGCTAATGAACACAACAATGTACGTCCTCAGGATGGCAGTGGTGACCTGTGTGTGTGTGTGTGTGTGTGTTGTGTGTGTGTGTGTGTGTGTGTGTGTGTGTGTGTGTGTGTGTGTGTGTGTGTGCGGGGTTAGTAATTCAAAATTAGTATCAATACGCCACGCCTCCTTACATGAGATTGACAGTCGGAGACCACGCCTCCTTTAATAACACCTACACAAAGACCACGCCTCTTTTGCAATTATCTTCTGAGAATGTTATTAGATATTATATGTATTATTATTATTGAATATAATGTGTATGTGTGTGTGTGTGTGTGTGTGTGTGTGTGATGTGTGTGTGTATGTGTGTGTGTGTGTGTGTGTGTGTGTGTATGTGTGTGTGTGTGTGTGTATGTGTATGTATGTGTGTGTGTGTATGTGTGTGTGTGTATGTGTGTGTGTGTGTGTGTATGTGTGTGGTATGTGTATGTGTGTGTGTGTGTGTGTGTGTGTGTTTGTGTATGTGTATGTGTGTGTATGATGTGTGTAGTGTGTGTATGTGTATGTATGTGTGTGTGTATGTGTATGTGTATGTATGTGTGTGTGTGTGTGTGTGTATGTATGTTGTTGTATGTTGGTGTATTGTGGTGTATGTGTGTAGTAGTGTGGGTGTGTGTGGTATGGTGTGTGTGTGTGTATGTTTCTGTGTGTTTGTATGTGTGTGTTTTATGTGTTGTGTTGTGTGTGGTGTGTGTGGGTGTGTATGTGTGTGTAAGTGTGTATAAGTGTGTAAGAGTGTGTAAGTGTGTGGGTAGGGTGTGTGGTGTGTGTGTGTGGTTTGTGTTTGTGTTTGTAGTTGTTTGTGTATGTGTATGTATTGTGTTGTGTGTATTTGTGTGTGTGTGTTTGTGTTGTGTGTGTGTGTGTGGTGTATGTGTATGTATGTGTGTGTGTGTGTGTGTAGTGTGTGTGTTGTGTGTGTTGTGTGTATGTGTGTGTATGTCTATATATGTATGTATGTGTGTGTGTGTGTAGTGTATGTATGTGGTGGTGTGTATGTTGTGTTGTATATGTGTGTGTGTGTATTATTGTAGGTATGTGTGTATGTGTTTTTGTGTATGTTATTGTGTATGTCCTGTATGTGTGTGGTATGTGTATGTATGTGTGTGTGTATGTGTATGTAATGTGGTGTGTGTGTGTGTGTGTATGGTATGTTGTGTTGTGGTGTATGTGGTGATTATGTGTGTATGTGTGTTTGTGGTAGTGTGTAGTGTTGTGTAGTGAATCACTGTAGTGTATGTGTGGGGGTGTGTAGTGTGTTGTGTGTGTATGTTTATGTATGTGTGTGTGTGTGTATGTGTGTGTATTTGTTTGTGTGTGTGTGATGTGGTGGTAGGTGTGTGAGAAATACAGTATTGGGACATGATCATTTTTGCGTATGGGCTGCAGCAGTACAGCAGGAGAATGAGATGTGGAGGTTATAAAGCAGTTTCGTGTACAGCGCTCCAGCGGAGATAATGAGGCTCCGTCTCGAGATCTCCGGTGCTTTTAACCTCACACACTGCTCTTTTTCTCCTCGTTACTGAAACTCACAGCACAGCCAGGCACAGCCGTTCATTCCATCCCTTCAGAGAAAGGTCATTTATACTCTCCTGTCAGAGAAAGAAATACAGGTACCAATGTCTGCAGTTACACACACACACACACACAGAAACAAGGGTACACACACAAAATAGCACCCACACACACAAACACATGACACACACAGCACACATCAAATAAATAAACACACACACAAACAACCACACATACAAGAAACAACATACCCACACACAACACATACACACCACACACACACATACACACACACACACACACACTCACCACACACCAAACACACACACATGCACAACAACACACAATCTCACACAACACACACACACACACGACACACATACACACATACATATACATACATACACACACACACACACACATGCACACACATACACACATATACACACCCACACATTATTGTACACATTCTCTCTCTTGCTCTCACACACACACTCTCACACATTATTGTATAGACACACACATATACACACACATTATTGTACACACATACTCTCTCTGTCTCACACACACACACACACACACACACACACACACACACTGTCTTATTGACAGAAGGAGATAAGTGTGAAGTGTGTTGTTCTTGTGTGTTGTCGCTTCTCTCAGTATATACACACACATATACACACACATTATTGTACACACATACTCTCTCGGTCTGTCTCACACACACACACACACACACACACACACACACACACTGTCTTATTGACAGAAGGAGATAAGTGTGAAGTGTGTTGTTCTTGTGTGTTGTCGCTTCTCTCAGGCTTTTTGTGGTTTGATTCGAGGTCATGTGACCACTCACAGTGTTTTTGTGTTTTTTTTTTTCCGTGACATTTTTTTTATTAATCAGAAATGTTAAACATTTTGCAGCTTCCTGTGGTTTGAAATGTCACTTCCTGTTCCTGAGCTGCAGCGTTGGAGTCGGATCGATTTCCGTCTGTCACACTTTTTCCACCTTTTTATCCCAAATGGGTTTAATTCTATTAAAGGAAACCAGTAAATCCATACACAGGCTAATTTCACCTCCTAATAAACAGCAGTGTCTTCCTCTCCTCCTCCTCCTCTTCGTCTTCTCCTCCTCCTCTTCTTCTCCTCTTTCGCTCTGTAACACTCTAGTGTTAAATCATCTTCCTCACACTGCTGAGTGATGGATCTCACAATGACCTCGGTCAAGATTTACCAAAGAGCTCGTTAATTGGATCAACGCTGATCTGGAGGAGGAGTGTGTGTGTGTGTGTGTGTGTGTGTGTGTGTGTGTGTGTGTGTGTGTGTGTGTGGGTGTACTGTGCTCAGAGGAAGCACAGGGAAATTGGGAAAATAAAGAGTGAGGAAGGGTGAGGAAGAATGGGATGAAGAGTGTGAGGAAGAGAAAGACTGAGGAAGAGTGATGAAGAGTGAGAGTGCAAAGAAGAGGAAGAGTGTAAGGAATAGAGTGCTGAAGAGAAGAAGTAAGAAAGCGTGAGAAGAACAGTAAAGGAGAGTGTGAGGAAGAGTATAAATGTGTGAAGAAGAGAGTGGGGAAGAGGAAGAGTCTATGTAAGTATGCAAAAGAGGAAGAGTGTTCGAAAGAGGAAGAGTGAATAAGAGGAAGAGTGTGTAGAAGAGAACAGGTGTTGGGAAGAGGAAAAGTGTGCAAAAGAGGAAGAGTGTGAGGAAGAGGAAGAGAGTCAGGAAGAAAAAGAGTGTGAATAAAAGGAAGAGTCTGAGGAAGAGTGTGAGGAAGAGTCTGAGGAAGAAAAAGAGTGTGAATAAAAGGAAGAGTCTGAGGAAGGGTGTGTGAAAGAGGAAGAGTGTGAGGAAGAGTGTAAGAAAGAGGAAGAGTGTAAGAAAGAGTGTAAGAAAGAGGAAGAGTTTGAGGAAGAGGAAGAGTTTGAGGAAGAGTGTAAGAAAGAGGAAGAGTTTGAGGAAGAGTGTGAGGAAGAGGAAGAGTGTGAATAAAAGGAAGAGTGTGAGGAAGAGGAAGCGTG
>JACRUU010000015.1:3662718-3680218 GCA_030449085.1 Kryptopterus vitreolus | reverse complement strand
TGTGATATCTCTCAGTGTGAGTGTGTGATGTCTCTCAGGGCGAGTGCAGTGTGTGATGTCTCTCAGGGCCAGTGTGTGATGTCTCTCAGGGCCAGTGTGTGATGTCTCTCAGGGCCAGTGTGTGATGTCTCTCAGGGCGAGTGTGTGATGTCTCTCAGGGCCAGTGTGTGATGTCTCTCAGGGCGAGTGTGTGATATCTCTCAGTGTGAGTGTGTGATGTCTCTCAGGGCGAGTGTGTGGTGTCTCTCAGAGTGAGTGTGTGATGTCTCTCAGGGCGAGTGTGTGATGTCTCTCAGGGCGAGTGTGTGATGTCTCTCAGGGCGAGTGTGTGATGTCTCTCAGGGCGAGTGTGTGATGTCTCTCAGGGCGAGTGAGTGTGTGAGTGTGATGTCTCTCAGGGCGAGTGTGTGATGTCTCTCAGGGCCAGTGTGTGATGTCTCTCAGGGCGAGTGTGTGATGTCTCTCAGGGCGAGTGTGTGATGTCTCTCAGGGCGAGTGTGTGATGTCTCTCAGGGTGAGTGTGTGATGTCTCTCAGGGCGAGTGTGTGGTGTCTCTCAGTGTGAGTGTGTGATGTCTCTCAGGGCGAGTGTGTGGTGTCTCTCAGTGTGAGTGTGTGATGTCTCTCAGGGCGAGTGTGTGGTGTCTCTCAGTGTGAGTGTGTGATGTCTCTCAGGGCGAGTGTATGATGTCTCTCAGAGCGAGTTAGTCTCTCATGAGTTGAGATAATTAACAATTAAGAAACACATCATCACCTGAACCCCTTTCAGCCAATCAGAGCGCTCCGTTCAGGACCATGCAATAGAATGTGATCAGATGCTTTTTGTCGAAACAGAACGAATCGCGGCGTTTGGGTTTTATATTTTTGGGAAATCAGAGCTAATTAGACGTGATTACACAGAGTGACCTTCACTTTCATCATCATCATCATCATCATCCTTTTTTATTCTCCCTGTATTTAAAGAGCCGCGTCGTCTCCAAGTCCCCGGAGTAATTACTCTGCTCTGATTGGACGAGCCCTCAGAGAGCCCTACATTAGTCCTGCTAATTGAGTCAATGGAATGAAGCTGTCTCGTTTAGCCAGCGCTTAACGTGATTAGTGTGACCTGTGACCGTGTCACTGAGGATGTAATGAAATCAACCTGCTGCAGTGGCACCGAGCCACCACTTCAAAGGAGAAAACACAGCCCACACACACACACACACACACACACACACACACACACACACACACACATTCTCGGGAGTCTCAGAGCAGGTTTCGGCTCACTTCCTGCTTCATGAGACACATCCAGGTCCTAAACATTTTACTCCTCAGCTGATGAAGTGAATGCAGAGGAATATTAGATGGATTTGATTATAAAGTGTCGCAGCTGCTTCTTTTGAATTACACCTGATCGTTTGTGCCGCCTTATGAACATCTTATGTAGTCTCCATTCACTCCTGAGTTAAACTCCTGAGATGATGTTCCACAGGGACCTGAGACACAGCCCAGGAGATCTTTCACTCCATCTCATGCAAAGCCCTAAACGCTGTGGGAGACGATAGCTTAATCATTAAAGTGCTTAATCATTAAAGTGATCGGAAGGTTGTGAGTTTAAAGCCCAGTTTAATGCTGGTGAGAAAGACCCTGAACCATCAACTCCAAATTGTAAATGTTGGTTAATTGTTCATTAAGACTGATGGCTATGAGTTCAAATCCCAGCCACCCCAATCTGGACTGAGGGGTAAATGTGCTGGACCTCTGATTGGAAGGTTGTGAGTTTAAATCCCAGTTTAAAGTCCTTGAGCAAGACAACCAACCATCAACTCCAAAATGTTTAACTGGTAAGACTTTGCAGATGAAGGCCATGAGTTCAAATCCCACCCACCCCAATCTGGACTGAGGGGTAAATGTGCTGCACTTCTGATTGGAAGGTTTTGAGTTTAAATCCCAGTTTAAAGTCCTTTAGCAAGACAACCAACCATCAACTCCAAAATGTAAAATGTTGGTTACTTTGGAGAGCTGAAGGCCATGAGTTCAAATCCCAGACACCCCAATCTGGACTGGGGGAGGGGGTAGATCAGTGGTTAAGGCTCTGGACTTCTGTTCAGAAGGTTGTGAGTTTAAAGCCCTCCAGCAAGAAAACCAACCATCAACTCCAAAATGGTTAACTGGTAAGACTTTGCAGCTGAAGGCCATGAGTTCAAATCCCAGCCACCTGAATGTGGACTGAGGGGTAAATGTGCTGGACTTCAGATCGGAAGGTTTTGAGTTCAAATACCAGATTAAAGCCCTTGAGCAAGACAACCAACCAACTCCAAAATGTAAAAGGTTGCGTTTAAGAGCTGGGAGCTGAAGGCCATGAGATCAAATCCCAGCCACACCAAACTGGACATGTTTGAGTGGTTAAGGCACTGGTCTACTGATCAGAAGGTTGTGGGTTCGAGTCCCGGTATCTCTAATAAGCCACTCTTGGGTCCTTAAAGATCTGCTCTCCGGGGGGCGCTGTATCATAACCCCAGCTTGTTTGGAATATGCGATGAAACAATTTCACTGTGCTATAATGTACATGTGACAAATAAAGGCCACTCCCGGGCCCCTGAGCAAGGCCCTTAACCCCAGTTAAGAATGAATGAGATAAATGTCTCTACAAGTCCTCCTGCGTTGTTATTTTTACCGTTACCTGTTTTGTCGTATGTGTATTTCGTTCCTGGCGCCTCGTCCGGCACCTGTAATATTTCAGCGCATTGATCGCATTTCAAACCAACGCCGCATTTCCAGCGTTCTGTTTTTGGAGACATGACCTGACATGTCGCTGGTAATGTATTGAGCAAAATGTCTCCACACGCAGGACACACAGCTAACGAGATTAATGCAATCTCTCCCTCTCTCCCTCCCTCCCTCTCTCTCTCTTTCTCTCCGTCTCTCTCTATAGCTATCTATCTCAGTAATATCTCAGAGTCTACCTCGTATCTCTGCCATGTCCTGATTGTTTGATTTGCTAAATGGAGGAAGACACAATGAGATTAATGCTAGCTCTGATGGAGAGAGAGAGAGAGAGAGAGAAGAAAGAGAGGAGAACTAAAGAGAATGATGGTCTTATCTGGTTTGCAGTTTTGTTACAGAGGACACACTGTGACGTTTTCGAACAACAACAAAAAAATGCACATAAGATGCGACTACAAAAATAACCTATAAAGCGGAATAAATTCTGTCCCGTGGTGTTTCCAGTGATGGACGGTGATGTAATGTGAAGAGTTTTTCCTCTCCTTCTCTCTCTCTCTCTCTCTCTCTCTCTCTCTCTCTCTCTCCATCCATATCCATCCACTTTTCTATGTCTTGTTAGTTTGTTCCTGCAATGCATTATGCGCCCTTAATGCAATGTAGTGGTTAGAGCTTTTGTGTGTGTGTGTGTGTGTGTGTTGTATGTCAAGAGTGGCCGATACACTCCGGGGTGGAGAGATGATGGAGATGGATGAATGGACTCTGCTCTCCCTCAAGGACTTTCTATTGCGCTTTTTTCATTCCCTCTGTTTTCCCCTCTCTCTCTCTCTCTCTCTCTCTCTCTCTCTCTCTCTCTTCTCTTCTCTCTCTCTCTCTCTCTTGTCTCTCTTCAAGAAAAAGGGAATGAAAGAAGGAAGGAAAGAAAGAGAGAATGAAGTGTTTTAGTAAAGCACCACTGGGGAGAAAATCCTGCTCCTTATTTCTCTTCATCTTTCTCTGTTTCATTTTCCACCTCGCTCTCTTTTAGTAGGCGTAATGGTGCTGTATTGATAGGCCGGGATTATCAATTATAAACACACACACTCACACACACACACACACACACACACACACACACACACATAGACAGATTAAAGTTGAGGTTACAGTGAAGCTGAGGTAACAGTGGGGTAATAGTGAGGCTGTGGTAACAGAGGGATTACACTGGGGTAACAATGAGGTAAAGGTAAGATTGGGGTAACAGTAACAGTGGGTTAACTGTGTTGTTACAGTAACGGTGGGGTAACAGTAACAGTAAAGTAACAGTAACAGTGGCGCAACAGTGGGGTAACAGTAACAGTGGGGTAACTGTGGGGTAACAGTGGCGTAACAGTGGGGTAAGAGTAGGGGGTAACAGTAATTGTGGGGTAACAGTGGGGTAACAGGGGTAACAGTAACAGTGGCGTAACAGTGGGGTAAGAGTAGGGTAACGGTGGGGTAACAGTAACAGTAGAGTAACAGTGGGGTAAGAGTAGGGTAACAGTGGGGTAACAGTAACTGGAGGTAACAGTGGGTGGGGGTAAAGCAGTATGGGGTAACAGTAACAGTTGTGGGGTAAGAGTAGGGTAACAGTGGGGTAACAGTAATTGTGGGGTAACAGTAATTGTGGGGTAACAGTGGGGTAAGAGTAGGGTAACAGTAACAGGGGTAACAGTGGGGTAAGGGGTAACAGGTGGGGTAACAGTAACTGTGGGGTAACAGTGGGGTAACGAGTAGGGTAACAGTGGGGTAGGGTAACAGTGGTAAGAGTAGGTAAGTAACAGTGGGGTAACAGTAATTGTGGGGTAACAGTAACGGGGTAACAGTAACTGGGGTAAGTGGGGTAGTAGGGTAACGGTGGGGTAACAGTAACAGTAGGGTAATAGTAGGGTAACAGTGGGGTAACAGTAATTGTGGGGTAACAGTAACAGTGGGGTAACAGTGGGGTAAGAGTAGGGTAACAGTGGGGTAACAGTAACAGTAACTGTGGGGTAACAGTGGGGTAACAGTAACAGGGTTGTAACAGGGGTAACAGTAACAACAGTGGGGTAAACAGTAATTGGGGTAACAGTAACTGTGGGGTAACAGTAACAGTAACCGTGGGGTAACAGTAAATTGGGGGTAACAGTAACTGTGGGGTAACAGTGGGGTAAGAGTAATTGTGGGGTAACAGTAACTGTGGGGTAACAGTGGGGTAACAGTAACTGTGGGGTAACATTAATTGTGGGGTAACAGTGGGGTAACAGTGGGGTGTGGGGGGTAACAGTAATTGTGGGGTAACAGTAATTGTGGGGTAACAGTGGGGTAAGGGGGTAACGGTGGGGTAACAGTGGGGTAACAGTTAACAGTAATTGTGGGGTAACAGTAATTGTGGGGTAACAGTAATTGTGGGGTAACAGTAACAGTGGGTAACAGTAACTGTGGGGTAACAGTGGGGTAACAGTAATTGTGGGGTAACAGTAACAGTGGGGTAACAGTGGGGTAAGAGTAGGGTAACAGTGGGGTAACTGTGGGGTAACAGTAACTGTGGGGTAACAGTAACAGTGGGCAACAGTGGGGTAACAGTAACAGGGGGGAAATAACAGTGGGGTAACAGTGGGGTAAGAGTAGGTAACTGTGGGGTAACAGTAACAGTGTGGGGTAAGAGGGTAACAGTGTGGGTAACAGTAATTGTGGGGTAACAGTAACTGTGGGGTAACAGTGGGGTAACAGTAATGGGGGTAACAGTGGGGTAAGAGTTTGTCGGGAGGGTAACGGTGGGGTAACAGTGGGGTAAGAGTAATTGTGGGGTAACAGTAACTGGGGGGTGGGGTAAAAACAGGGAGTTCACAGTAACAGTGGGGTAACAATGTGGGGTAACAGTAACTGTGGGGTAACTGTGGGGTAACAGTAATTGTGGGGTAACAGTAACTGTGGGGTAACAGTGGGGTAAGAGTAGGGTAACGGTGGGGTAACAGTGGGGTAAGAGTAATTGTGGGGTAACAGTAACTGTGGGGTAACAGTGGGGTAACAGTAACTGTGGGGTAACAGTAACTGTGGGGTAACAGTGGGGTAACAGTAATTGTGGGGTAACAGTAACTGTGGGGTAACAGTGTGGGGTAATAACAGTAATTGTGGGTAACAGTAACAGGTAACAGTGTAACAGTAACAGTTTGGTAACAGTAACAGTAACAGTAACACTGAGGTAGAGATTGTTTGTTTGTAAGCTTCTCAAAGATGGACATCAGAGTCAAACAACACTTGGAGTTTAAGAGTTTTTATTGAAGTACAATCCAACACCATCACTATTTACAATCAGTCCAATTTACCCCAGATTTCCCATCAGCCCCTGCACGGTGGGGTATCTCTCTCTCTCTCTCTCTCTCTCTCTCTCTCTCTCTCTCTCTCTCTCTCTCTCTCTCTCCGCTCTCTCCTCTCTCTCTCTCGTAGGGGTCTTTCCTGATTGCTAACTGTAGATTGCAAACGGTTTAGAAGGAGGAAATGACAATCACACACTCCATACAACAACCTTCATTTCTAAACACAGAACCTGTTTGACCTTAAAACTTCAGCACATAAAACATAACAAACAAATAACAGTTTAAACAAATATAATAATAAATAAACACATTTAAAACACATTTCAAATATTTAGTGACGTGTGCAAAAGTATCACTATTATAATCTCTCTCTCGCTTCGCTCAAATCTCCGGAGTGTAATCGTCACGAATCATACCTCATATCGTGCGTCCCGATGGTGTGAGACGTGCTGTTACTTTTATAAGGAATCGCCACGCAGAATTCCGAACCCGGGGCCAAAAAGCGGGAATTTTTTTTCCCATAGAAAATGAATGGGTTTGAAATTTGGTGCCTCACAGTTCGACCTGTGAGCGTCCGACATGCACATATGACAAATCCACTCGTAGGTGAGATTACGTAAATATGACTGCCGCATGGCATCACGTGGCCGCAAATCTCAGACACCAGGTCATGTGACATATCTAAACGCTGGGCACATCGACGGGAGTTGGACGCTGGATAATTTGATGTCATGTGCGTGTCACTGGCCCCGCCCCCTCCCAAAAAAAGATGCATAAACTCTCGTCTCTCCAAATGAGCATTTTGAAGTCGGTTTGCATCGGCAAACATCACTCACATTTTCTTCAGGAAATCTCTCATGTTTAATTAAGATTAATCTGTTACAATGTAAAGGGCACGGAGGTTTAGTGTTTAGCACGTTCGCCTCACACCGCCAGGGTCTGGGTTCGATTCCCGTCTCGGCCATGTGTGTGTGGAGGTTGTGCATGTTCTCCCCGTGCCTCAGGGTTTTCTCTGGGTTCTCCGGTTTCCTCCCTCGGTCCAAAAACATGCACGGTAGGTTGATTGTCACCTTGGAAAAATTTTCCCTAGTGTATGAATGTGTGTGTGTGTGTGTGTGTGTGTGTGTGTGTGTGTGTGTGTGTGTGTCCTGCGATGGCTTGGCATTCCATCCAGGGTGTATCCTGCCTTAATGCCCATAGACGCCTGAGATAGACACAGACTCCCCGCGACCCGAGGGAAGATCGGATAAAGCGCTAGAAGATGAATGAATGAATGAATGTTACAATGTGCTGAAATAAACTGGTGTGCATTTCAACACTGGACAGCTCCTCAACACTGATAGCGCTTGTAATGAATAGATATTTGGGTTCCTTTTAGGTTCCTCTGAACATTTGCTCCTCATGATGTTTTATTTTGGTGCTCACATATTGGTGATAAACTCATAAAGAACAAACTTACAGGTATAAGACTTGTTATAATTCCTTTATGACTTCTATCATGTGATGTCTCATCATTGGAAATGACTGGGAAAACCAATGACGAGACAGGACAAGTCACATGACTAACAACTGATGCATGTTGGATGTGATCTTTATTATTCCAGGAGAATCTTTCACACTGCTTTCTCCCTTCAGTCATTCTTATATAACACAAGGTCGCCTCATCCCGTCTTCATCGCTGACGAAGGAAAAGTTTTATCCCCGATATATACTTTATTGGAATTCTAAGTGACTTTGATTTCAGCTTCCTCATGACTCATTTTATAGTTGGATATCATCCTTACTTGCGGCTGTGAGCCAATAAAAACACTCCGCCAGGAAAACGAAAAAAAATCAGTCTCCCAGATTTATCGCGGCGAGAGAACGACGTGTCCCGGTCATATACCGTTTATATATATTATCGGTAACGTACATATTGTCCTCGTCGCCTCATCAAAATTCTGCCCTTGCTTGTCCGTCACCCCGTTTCCATGGCGTCATCTTCTGGACCCTCCCTCTCTCCCTCCCTGACCCTCTCACTATCTGTGTTGCCTGCTCAAGTGCACTTAACTTTATTAAAGTCGGCTGAAATTAATTACGACCCGAGCGGGACTAATGTACACGCCTGTTCCATTTTCAATATTACACACACCCCGTCCTTCTTCTTCCTCTCTCTCTCTCTCTCTCTCTCTCTCTCTCTCCCATTATAAATCAGATTCTTCACAGAGAGTCGTGACATGCCGCCTTAATGGCTCTTACACAAACTTCCTTAATTGAATTCCCGTTAGTGACGGAGCGTCTGCCCACCATCAGGAAGGGGGGGAAAAAGATAGTAAGAATGGAGGAATTAATCTGATGTGAGTGTGTGAGTCATCGATTGCCACGGTGACCCTGAGAAAACATGACTCACCTCACCTACAGTTTTATCCGAGGTTACTGAACGTCTCCAAATGTCCGAGTTAAAGCCAAGCATCGTTTTTCCAAGCAGTTTAATCCAGGATCGGATCATGCCACAGAATGAGCTTGCAATTAACACAATTCTTTTAAATTCACTTTAGGATTTCCGTTTTTAGTTTCGTAATCATTATATATATATATAATCCAGTCTGACTTTTGATCATTTAATTCAACTGAGGGGCACGGTGGTTTAGTGGTTAGCATGTTCGCCTCACACCTCCAGGGTCCGGGTTCAATTCCCGTCTCGGCCATGTGTGTGTGGAGTTTGTGCATGTTCTCCCCGTGCCTCAGGGGGTTTTTCTCCGGGTTCTCCGGTTTCCTCCCCCGGTCCAAAAACATTGGTTGATTGGCACCTTGGAAAATTGTCCCTAGTGTATGAATGTGTGTGTGATGTGTGTGTGTGTGTGTGTGTGTGTGTGTGTGTGTGTGTGTGTGATGGGTTGGCATTCCATCCAGGGTGTATCCTGCCTTAATGCCCATAGACGCCTGAGATAGACACAGACTCCCCGTGACCCGAGGGAAGATCGGATAAAGCAGTAGAAGACGAATGAATGTATGATTCGATTGATGTTGTGTCATGGTTTTATTCCACTACAATAAAGCTAAAGTAATCTCACATTTAGAATGTGATTACATTAGATAGATACATTAAATACAGTAGACCTTGACAGTAGACAGCAGGGTTGAGTCCCGGTTAGTACCCGGATGGAGACCTCCTGGGAAATCTAGGTTGCTGCTGGAACAGGTGTTGCCAGCAGGGGGCGCTTAGCCCTGTGGTCTGTGTGGGCACCCCAGTATAGTGATGGAGTGGGATATAAGGATGGAGCTTGCGTTTGAGTTACGTTGAGGCATTGTTAACATTGGGGTATATTAACAATATTAACATTGGGGTAATATTGGGGTAACATGTGGGTAATATTGGGGTAATATTGAGGCAACATTGGGGTAATATTGAGGTAACATTGGGGTAATATTGAAGTAACATTGGGGTAATATTGGGCTAACATTGGGGTAACATTTTGGTAATATTGGTATAACATTGGTGTAACATGTGGGTAATATTGAGGTTATATTGGGTTAACATTGAGGTAATATTGGGGTAACATTTGGGTAATATTGAGATAACATTGGGGTAACATTTGGGTAATATTGAGGTAACATTGGGATAACATGGGGGTAATATTTGGGTAATATTGAAGTAGCATTGGGGTAATATTGAAGTAACATGTGGGTAATATTGAGGTAATATTAAGGTAACATGTGGGTAATATTGAGGTAATATTGGGGTAACATGTGGGTAATATTGGGTCAACATTGGGGTAATATTGAGGTAACATGTGGGTAATATTGAGGTAACATGTGGGTAATATTGAGGTAACATGTGGGTAATATTGAGGTAATATTGGGGTAATATTGAGGTAACATGTGGGTAATATTGGGGTAACATGTGGGTAATATTGGGTCAACATTGGGGTAATATTTGGGTAATATCGAGGTAACATTGAGTTAACATTGGGGTAATATTGGGGTAATGTGGGTAATATTGAAGTAGCATTGGGGTAATGTTGGGGTAACATTGGGTTAATATTTGGTTTACATTAAGGATGAAACTACATTGTGGTTACAGGGCTTTGGTCTCTATCAAGCTTGAACATATATAACAGAGTAAAAGAAACATTTAAACTACATTACACTGTCTTTAGGGTTAAATAAGGCCTAACTGAACTGTGTGCACCTATACTGTATTTCGCTACTTTACCTTTTCCAGCTACAGCCCAAATGTCCAATTATTATGAAATTCATAAGCTCTACTGTTCTGGAACTACTTAGTCCTTCTTCTGAAATTCTTTGGTCCACGTTTTCCCGAAGCCAACATTGTGAATTCCTATGTACACATGTTCTGGAATTTCCAAGGCCTTTAGTCTCGGATTTCCTTGGTTCACTTATTTTGGAATTCCAAAATCCACTTGTGGATTTTTCAGGTTTTTTTTTTTTTAATTCCCAAATGCATGTTATATTATTCTTAACTTTATCCTGGACTTCTTAAGTCCAATTTCATTTGCTCTGAAATCTTTTTGCAACTTGTTTTGGAATCCCAAAGTCCACATGTTCTGGAAATCCACATTTATTTTGTTGTGAAATACTTCAGTCCAATTATTATGAAATTCTTAAGTACAATTGTTCTGGAAATCCTCAGTCTATTTTTTCTAGACTTCATGTCCACTTGTTCCGGAATTCCTTATTCATTTTCTTCTGGAATTCCTTAGTCCACCTTAAAAAAAAAAAAAAAAAAATCATTCATTATGGAAAATCTTTGTGCACTTTTTTTCTGTAATTTTGTAGTGAAATTGTTCCTTAATTCCTGAGTCCACTTGTTCTGTAAAATCCTTCTCTATTGTCTCCAGTTTCTTATTAATTCCATCACAAGAAATACTTTTAGATATGAAGAATTATTATGTATTTTATTTATGTTTTTTTTTTATTATAATATCTCATTACCTTGGAGACGGAATCAATCCAGGCTTTGACTTCTTGAATCTCAAATGTCAATATTTGTTTGTTGCTGAAAAGGAAGCGGTCTTCGTGCCGGTGGCTAAAAGGAGAAGACTGGAATGTTTTTTTTTAGAAAACAAAGCCACCAGAAGGTGATGACATTAAGATTATGGTAATGACGTTCCTGGGAGGATGTTTTTCAGTCGGTCAGTTTCACTCTGACGAGACGCGTTCCTGACCTTTCTCTACGTTTCGGAGACACGTAAACACTTGGCGGATCAAACACAGCCTTCAGGACACTGACAGGAATAAGGACATTTCTCCTGTGAGTGAAACATTGATGGGCATCGATACACCTCAGGAGACAGAACGGCACAGGTCTGATTTAGGACCAACCAAAATGGATTTAAGGTTCAGAATAAATTACAAAAAATATCTATGAAAGATTATAAATCAAGTAATCATCCTGGATTGTTTTATATTGAATGTAATTGCTTTATAATCCAGTGTGTGATTTTCACGGTGGTATCAAGAAGACTCGCTCTGTTTACCATAAAGTTCTTTATTTATCTCCTACAAAATAACATCCCTTTACAGTAATACGGTTCTTCTAGAACATGCCTCGGAAATCTTATTTTCCGAGTGCCATTCAAGCTGGAACTCCAAAACAGTGGCAAAACAGCAATCTGGATCTTCATCCTTTGGAAGAGTGAGAATTCCTCGAATCTTCCGATCCGAGTGTGTGCAGAAGTGAGATCATATGGATTGCAGAGTCGCCGTATGCCAAATGTGCATCATGTTAAATATCTCTGTAGCAGATTCGCCCAATTTCATGCAGAATATTACGTCCACTTGTTGAAATCCTTCATCCACTCATTCTGGAATTCCGTAGTCATTTTTATTCCTTGAATTCTATACCACGGTCTGGAATTCTTAAGTTCATTCATTCTGGAATTTAGTCATATTTTCTGGAATTCCAAAGCTCACGATTTCTGGAATTTCTAAGTCCATATTTTCTGGAATTCCATTGTCCACAAGCTCTGAAATTCTTTAGTCCACCTATTCTATAATTCCTCAGCCCACATGTTTTGGAATTCCTAAGGTTCCTTCTCTATTGGTTCCGCCAATTCCATAATTTTACTGTTTTGTACAATATAATTTTGCCAAACATCTCTGGTTCCAAACTTCTTATTAACTTCATCACAAATACAAGAAATAATTTATACTTTTAGATTTGTAGATTTTTTTACTTTTTTATTTACATGTTTTTCCCAATCTTTTATCATCTTCCGGTAATGTTTTTTTCCGCTCTGGAAAACACCTCAAACGACTTGTTGCAGAGTCATTAAAACTCTAACGTCCCTGTAGCCCAGTTGCCCGGTCTTATAAAGAATTTGACATTTGTTTTCTAACTTATTGTCCATGATGAAATCACAGACATGCTCAGAATAGAGACAGTTATCAGAATTAGTCTCCAAACTTTTTGATACCTCATATGTTGATGGGGGGAAAAACACAAACAAAGATCTGAACCAATACATGTTTGTGTGATTGCCATGTTTTGTACTCGGCGTCATGCTAGCGTTGTCTTTTTAGAAAATATAAGTAAAGTGTACATGCTATATTAATATTTATGACATTTCGCAGAGAAAGGAGGGTTAAAGGTCCTTGCTCAGGGGTCCAGCAGGGGTAGATTAGGTGTGTTGGGATTTGAACTAAAGACCATGTGATCATCTTAACATCTTAACCATTGAGCACCCACTTCCATACAGGAGACAAGACATGCTAACAAGAGGCAGCAGTGATATCTGGTTTGTCTCTCCGAATCTTAATCTTGTCTTGACTTTCTAAAGTTGTCTTGTCTTCTGATGTTATCTTCATTCATTCATTCATTCATTCATCTTCTACCGCTATATCCGATCTTCTTGGGTCACGGGGAGCCTGTGCCTATCTCAGGCGTCTATGGGCATTAAGGCAGGATACACCCTGGACGGAATGCCAACCCATCGCAGGGCACACACAATCACATTCACACACACATTCATACACTAGGGACAATTTTTTTTTTCCAAGGTGCCAATCAACCTACCGTGCATGTTTTTGGACCGGGAGGAAACCGGAGAACCCGGAGAAAAACCCCCTGAGGCACGGGGAGAACATGCAAACTCCACACACACATGGCCGAGACGGGAATCGAACCCGGATCCTGGAGGTGTGAGGCGAACGTGCTAACCACTAAGCCACCGTGCCCCCTTGATGTTATCTTGTCTGGCAAAAAAAAAAAAAAAAAAACTTATTGTTCTGTTGTCGTATGTAAAAACAACTCTTCAGTGTGAGACAGTATTTGTGTAAACTGCTCCAAACCTTGTTATGTGTACTTTTCCTCTGGTGCTGATTACAGGAGCTTATATGTAAATTTTGACCTGCAAGTCTTTTAAACAAGAACTTTAAAAAGTAGCGTCCATGTCATTCTGCCCCACGCGGCATTTCTCTGAAATTGGGCACAATAAACATGCCGAGAAACGTTTACGCCATACGTCTCGGTACCGATTTAGATTGTGAAGGTCAGACGTGTGAAGGCTTGTTACAATATTCTGCTGCTTCATGCTTTTCCTAATGAACTCCATGGGTTTATTTCTAAAAGCCCTCTCTTTATACTATATATATATATATATATATATATATATATATATATATATATATATATATATATGACACAATGAGTTGATGTTCCTCTGCCAGAACTCGTTTATTAGATTAAAGCTCTTTGTGCAGTTCGGAGATCTCCTCCATCTCCAAGGACGAGGTTACGCTCCTGCATTTTATAAGACCGGACAGTAATGTGATTAAAAATGTGCTGTGTATGATAGCACATGCTGCTTCTGATACACAGCGGAGATAAAGGCAAATAAAAATAAAACATCTGAGTTTGCTAAAAAGAATTGCTTTATTGATTTATTGAATCCCAAATAATCCATTTGGAATCTGTTAAAAGAATTGAATTGGCCCTGGTGGAGAATTATGGATTCATATCTCTGTACGACCAGGGATAATATTTCATCAGTGTTTCACAAAGAAGTAGATATATATGTCAGGTTAACATTACAAATCCTGTCAGGTTAACATTACAAATCCTGTCAGGTTAACATTACAAATCCTGTCATTTTAGCTTTTAAAACTGTCAGGTTAGCATTTACATTTACATTTACATTTGCATTTGCAGTATTTAGCAGACGCCCTTATCCAGGGCGGCATACAAGAAGGTTAACGTTACAAATCCTGTTAGGTTAGCATTTAAAGATCCTGTCAGATTAGCTTTCACAAATCCTGTCAGTTTAGCATTATAAATCTTGTCAGGCTAGCATTTAAAAATCCTGTCAGATTAGCATTACAAATCCGGTTGGGTTAGCGTTACAAATCCGGTTGGGTTAGCGTTACAAATCCTGTCAGGTTAGCATTACAAATCCGGTTGGGTTAGCGTTACAAATCCGGTTGGGTTAGCGTTACAAATCCGGTTGGGATGGCGTTACAAATCCTGTCAGGTTAGCATATAGAAAGTCTGTCAGGTTAGCATTTACAAATTCTGTCAGGTTAGCATTTACAAATTCTGTCAGGTTAGCATTTAGAAATCCTGTCAGGTTAGCATTACAAATCCTGTCAGGTTAGCATTACAAATCCTGGTTAACATTACAAATCCGGTTGGGTTAGCGTTACAAATCCTGTCAGGTTAGCATTACAAATCCGGTTGGGTTAGCGTTACAAATCCGGTTGGGTTAGCGTTACAATCCGGTTGGGATGGCGTTACAAATCCTGTCGTTACAAATCCTGTTGGGTTAGCATATAGAAAGTCTGTCAGGTTAGCATTTACAAATTCTGTCAGGTTAGCATTTACAAATTCTGTCAGGTTAGCATTTAGAAATCCTGTCAGGTTAGCATTACAAATCCTGTCAGGTTAGCATTACAAATCCTGTCAGGTTAGCATTACAAATCCTGTTGGGTTAGCATTACAAATCCGGTTGGGTTAGCGTTACAAATCCTGTCAGGTTAGCATATAGAAAGTCTGTCAGGTTAGCAAATCCTGTCAGGTTAGCATTTACAAATCCTGTCAGGTTAGCATTACAAATCCGGTTGGGTTAGCATTACAAATCCTGTCAGGTTAGCATTTACAAATCCTGTCAGGTTAGCATTACAAATCCGGTTGGGTTAGCATTACAAATCCTGTCAGGTTAGCATTACAAATCCGGTTGGGTAAGCAAAAATCCTGTTTACAAATCCTGTCAGGTTAGCATTACAAATCCGGTTAGGTTAACGTTACAAATCCGGTTGGGTTAGCGTTACAAATCCGGGTGGGTTAGCGTTACTAAATCCGGTTGGGTTAGCGTTACAAATCCGGTTGGGTTAGCATATAGAAAGTCTGTCAGGTTAGCATTTACAAATTCTGTTAGGTAGCATTTACAAATTCTGTTAACGTTACAAATCTTGTCAGGTTAACATTTAGAAAGTCTGTTAGGTTCGTGTTTATTTATCTTATCAGGTTGCATCTTAAAATCCTGTCTGGTTAGCAACTATAAAATTTAAATTATAAACAGCATTTTAGCATTTAAATATCATGTCATGTTAGCATTTTGATATCATTTTGTATTAGCATCTATAAATCTTGCCAGCATCTAGAAATTCTATCAGATTAGAGTATAGAAATGTTGTAAGTTAATATTTATGAATTCTGTCCGATTAACATCCTAAAATCATGTCTTTGTCTTATATTAGCATCTATAAATCCTGTCAGGTTAGCATTTAAAAAGAAAAGCTGTCTGGTTACAATCTAGAAATGCTAGTTTAGGCTTCTGTTGTTTATTAAATAGAAAAACTGAAAAAAATATCAGACAACAATTTTCATGTTATTTTAAATTCTGTCATTTTTGTTTCGGCACTCTGTCTATCTCTCAATTTATTCCTCTGTCCATTTTTCCTTCTTTAGTCTTTAGCTTTCCTCTCTTTCGTCCTCTTCTGTCCTACAGGATTTTCCACTCACCCCGAGGGTACTTCATCAATCACGGACAATTTTTAAAACCACTTTAAACTAATGCTACGTAGAGGCTAAATCACGCAATGTCTAATTAGCATGATGGAAATGGGAAGCTTTTGATGCTAAAACTGCGTATATTTGTAATATACGCATTGTTATTTATATTAGGAATGAAGAAATAAATAATTGAATAACCCAGGAATAAATATTTGAAACCCCCCAGGGATGGATACGTGCTCTAATTGGAACTGTGCGATTCCTCTGAAGCGATACGACGCGACTCGTACGCTGCGTTAAGCATTCAATAGCTTTACTTCACTCCGTATTGATTTGGTCTCGAATTATGCAGTTGTGTTACGCTAAGTGGTGGCTATTGATTTTTTTTAGTACTTATTAGCGACGCTCGCCTCGCTGCAGTCTTACATAAATACTTCATTCAAATAAAAATTACTTTATTAAACGCAAGGAGATTAAAAAAACATGTATAATATATTTATTATGCATTAAATATTAATATTATTTGTATTTATTCTCCTGTTTCCTTTACTCACTCCTACTGCACTAATTCTTACGTTCTTTTGCAATTAAAATTTTATCCGTGTATTGCGCTTTTAACTGTAAACATTGTCCCAAAACAACTTTACAACGATAAATAGGTTTTATCATTTTAATTTAGATGTTAATGGCTATGAGTTTCTTCCTAATGACTGAGACAGTGGTGACTGTGTCGTAACAATTATTATTATAATTTTTTTATTTAATTATCTTTTGTTATTTTATTATTATTATTATTTATTTCATTATAATAATAAAAATAATAATTATTTATTTCATTATTATTATTATTATTATTATTTTAGTAATAGTAGTAGTATATTATTTTTCTTTTTTTTTCTGATTTGATTTTTTGTGATAAAGACATATAGAGGAGCAGAAAAGTCCCATCATGCATTGTGCTACATAACAGCCATATACATATTTTGCTGTTTAATGACCAAGATAGTGTTTTTCGATTTTTATAATAGTACAAGATAGAAATTAAAAGTACATAAACTGCGTTTTTATAGTTCATATAATGAGCAGCACATTGAAGTGGAGGTTCTAAAGGTGGCGCTTCTGAAGCTGGCGGCTCGTCGTGGCAGGAGGAAATGGAGATGGCATCATTAACATGAACATATTTTGAGTTGTTTTGCACTTTCACACTGCACTGGGTGTGTGAGGATAAAAGTGTGTGATGCACGCTGGGTCGAGATCGAATGGGTGCCTGGCGTTAGCTGCAGGATCTGAGAGCGCTCTTTGTAGCTGGCGGTTTTCAAACGAGCTCGGGCTCATCGAGTGTGCCTCTGTTCCGTCGCCTCCCCTGAACGAGCACGACCTTTTAGGGACCATCTGTCTGGAAATATCTGTATTCAGCCGAACACCAAAAACCACCAGCAAGTCACTTCAGGGTTAAAAGACAAAGCACACGGTCTCGCCACAGAGGACATTTCATTTACAAAGATCTGCATTTGAGGATGATCATG
>JACRUU010000015.1:3655218-3657718 GCA_030449085.1 Kryptopterus vitreolus | reverse complement strand
TCGACTCTGTGTCAAGATGAATGAATCGTTCATAAACGACTCACCACTGATTCATTCGCTTTTTTTTATTGATCTAGTAAATTTTATTCGTAGATTAATCACCAAAAAATGATCACAACCAAATAAACAAAGCAACCATGAAGACAAACACCGAGCTCGAGTAGCGTGGAGGAACTTTTATCCTGATGTTGTTTTAATATCCAGGAGATTCTAATAATAAAGATCAGAGAGATTTCAGAGAGTCCTTCTTGCTAAACTGTGAGTGTGAGTGTGTGTGTGTGTGTGTGTGTGTGTGTGTGTGTGTGTGACGGTTTATGTTTTAGCCCACAGCAGCAGCAGCATGGCCTTGTTTAGCGCTCGTCGATTCAGGACCAGCGTTATTGACAGGCGTGTCGTACCCCGCAGCACAGCGTGGCAGGTGGAGGGTTATGATGGAGGCGCGGTGACGCCGCGGTGACGCCGCGGGGCTAAATGGCAGCGCCAGAGGGTCGGGAAGGAGGCGTCAGGTTTTGTCAGGAGCTGGAGTAGAGCTGCAAGGTGCAACGTTTCAGGTTTCCCTTCACGCTTCACCTCTTTTTGTGTAATAGTGATGGGGTCAGTGGGGCGATGCTCTGTAGCCACGCCCACTGTTTTCAGCTCCTGCTTTATTTTCATTTGCATGTCTGGGCTCGTCAAACGTCTGCCACATGTCAAGAACGCCTGACAGCTGTGCGTGAGCCGTCCTCTTCAGCGGTTTAGTGTTTTTTGGGGGGCTGCCATCGTCTCGGAGAAGGTGATATGACACGTCTCAGCTTCACGGCTCGGATGAAGTTTTGGACTCGAGCACTTTTATATAAAAGAGCTCTTTATTTTGGGGCTCTTCTTCGTTTTAACATTATAAGGTGATTTATTCATGAACCTGGAGGTCAGAAAGCAGCGGTTCAGTTATAACGCACGCTCCCGGAGCACAGAGGGTTAAAGGCCATGTTCAAGATTCACCATCCAGAGACTTGAACCCACAACCTTCTGATGAGTAACCACAGAATTCCCACTTCCATAATGCACTTTATCCTTCAGGGCTTTGATCTCATACACCATAATGCCTTCATCTACATAATGAATAAAGACATTTTGTAGATAAAGAAATAATGATTAATGTAATGAAATAGTAATCATGAATAATGACATAGTTTTGAATAAAGAAATAATGATTACGTAATGAATAAAGAAATTTTCATTTTCATTTAATCTGTCACATTTGACTGCAAACAAGTAATAATAATAATAATAATAATAATAATAATAACAATAACAATAATTATATATTTTAAATATGTGAACATTCTGCAAAACTTTAATCGTAATTAGTAAATAATAATAATAAAAAAATAATAATAATAATTCAAGGGGCACGGTGGTTTAGTGTTGTCCCTAGTGTATGATTGTCCCTAGTGTTGTCCCTAGTGTATGATTGTGTGTGTGAGTGTGTGTGTGAGTGTGTGTGTCCTGTGATGTGTTGGCATTCCAACCAGGGTTATTCTGCCTTAATGCCCATTTTTGCCCAATTAATGCCCAATTTAATGCCCAATTATTATTCATTCATTCATTCATCTTCTAGCGCTTTATCCGATCTTCCCTCGGGTCACGGAAAGCCTGTGCCTATCTCAGGCGTCTATGGGCATTAAGGCAGGATACACCCTGGATGGAATGCCAACCCATCGCAGGACACACACACACACACACACTCACAGACACAATTCATACACTAGGGACAATTTTCCAAGGTGCCAATCAACCTACTGTGCATGTTTTTGTACCGGGGGGAAACCGGAGAACCCTGAGAAAAACCCCCTGAGACACGGGGAGAGAACATGCACAAACTCCACACACACATGGCCGAGACGGGAATTGAACCCGGATCCCTGGCTGGTGTGAGGCGAACGTGCTAACCACTAAATCACCGTGCCTACTACTACTACTACTACTACTACTACTACTAATAATAATAATAATAATAATAATAATAATATTTTTAAATATGTGAACATTCTGCAAAACTTTAATGGTAATAAGTAAAATAATAACAATAATAATAATAATAATAATAATTTTTTAAATATATGGACATTCTGCAAAAAAGTTAACTTTATCTACAGCAAGAAAAGTGTATTATGATTATTTTAAGGGGGGAAAACTTATTTCGATTTCCTTTTCTTCTGGCTTCAAATCTCTTTTTGTGAATGAAACAGAGGGAGTGTGTGAAACCTGCAGCTTTCTTTTATTGATCATTCGACTCCATTTTTAGCCGGTCTTGGGCCCCATGGTGCAGCTGCACGACAGGGCTCACTCAGTCTAGTTTTAGTCCTTTTAAAGACCTCTAATACTTTTTACTATATTTATACTTTCATTATTTCTTATCTGAATACAGATATGCATGTGATTATCCTCCATGAAAGAAAAATAAATACAATTTCCCAACATTGTCCCTAGTGTGTGAATGTGTGTGTGTGTGTGTGTGCCC
>JACRUU010000015.1:3645218-3647718 GCA_030449085.1 Kryptopterus vitreolus | reverse complement strand
GTCTGACTTTTCTTTCTTTTTTATTTTTTTCTCCCTTTCCTTCCTTCCTTCCTTCCTTTCTTTCTTTCTTTCTTTCTTTGTTTGTTAATTTGTTTGTTTGTTTGTTTCTTTCTTTCTTAATGCCTTCCTTTCTTTCTTTCTATCTTTCTTTTTTCTTCATTCATTCCTTCCTGTCTTTCTGTTTTTCTTCCTTTCTGTCCCTCTCTCATTGCCTGTCTTCCTCCTTCATTTCTTCCTTTCTTTCTTTCTTTCTTTCTTTCTTTTTTTCTTTCTTCTTTTTTCTTTCTTTCTTTCTTTCTTCCTTTTCTTTCTTTCTTTTCTTTTCTTCATTCTTTCTTTCTTTCTTTCTTCATTTCTTTCTTTCTTTCTATATTTCTTTTTTCTTTCTTTCTGTCCCTCTCTCATTGCACGTCTTCCTCCTTCCTTCTTCCTTTCTTTCTTTCTTTCTTTCTCTCTTTATCTCTTTCTTTCTTTCTTCCTTTCTTAATGCCTTTCTTTCTTTCTTTCTTTCTTTCTTTCTTTCTTTCTTTCTTTCTTTCTCTCTTTCCTTCACCCCTTTTCTCTGTACCACCTGTTCTTTTTTCCTTTCTTTCTTTCTCCTCAGAACTTCATCTCAGTGATGTTTATTATCTTCTGCTCCATGCTCTCTCCACCAGACCAGGCTGATCATGAGCTATCTCTGTACAGGTTGGAGAACATGGTGCATGTGGGTGAAGATGTTCCACAATGTAGAGCTTCAGGTCGGAGAGCGAAACCATCACACGTCTCAATCGCATTAAACATGATAGAAGAGCAGGAACGCGGCGAACACGCAGCTGACCTTTCGCTCCACGACCTCGAGCCTGAGATGAGCAGCTCATTGATCTGAAGGAGCAGAAACGGCATGTGATAAATGTCATGTGTAATGGTATAAATCACTGATGCTCTTTCATCTCGCCATGTTTATCTGATAAAGTGGACCAAAGGGAAAGGTTCTGTAAATCTGACCACCGCATACATGAACATCAATCTCAGCCCGCCTTCACTTCGCCTGCGCTGATTGATGCGCTGACATGAAGCAGTCCTGGCGGTTTTCCCGCCGCTGGTTAACGCCGCCAGTCCTTTACGCTCCACTCTGTTCCAGCGAGCAGAGGAATAAAACCACGTTCAGCAGGTTTCCGATCACCGCCACGTCGCTTCCAATGACAGTTAATGATGATTAGTGGGCGGTCCTATGTTTAGTTGCCATGGTTTCACAAATCAGACGTTTCTGATACGTGTGATTGGATGTAAAGATGTACACAAGAGCTGTGATTGGATGTAAAGATGTATATGAGAGCTGTGATTGGATGTAAAGATGTATATCAGAGCTGTGATTGGATGTAAAGATGTATACTAGAGCTGTGATTGGATGTAAAGATGTACACGAGAGCTGTGATTGGATGTAAAGATGTATACTAGAGCTGTGATTGGATGTAAAGATGTACACAAGAGCTGTGATTGGATGTAAAGATGTATATGAGAGCTGTGATTGGATGTAAAGATGTATAGGAGAGCTTTGATTGGATGTAAAGATGTATACTAGAGCTGTGATTGGATGTAAAGATGTACACGAGAGCTGTGATTGGATGTAAAGATGTATACTAGAGCTGTGATTGGATGTAAAGATGTACACAAGAGCTGTGATTGGATGTAAAGATGTATACTGAGAGCTGTGATTGGATGTAAAGATGTATAGGAGAGCTTTGATTGGATGTAAAGATGTATACTGAGCTGTGATTGGATGTAAAGATGTATACAAGAGCTGTGATTGGATGTAAAGATGTATATGAGAGCTGTGATTGGATGTAAAGATGTATATGAGAGCTGTGATTGGATGTAAAGATGTATACTAGAGCTGTGATTGGATGTAAAGATGTATATGAGAGCTGTGATCGGATGTAAAGATGTATACGAGAGCTGTGATTGGATGTAAAGATGTATAGGAGATCTGTGATTGGATGTAAAGACGTACACGAGAGCTGTGATTGGATCGTTTATATAGAGACAGCAATACAAATAAGAGATTAGATTGTTTGTAAAAACGAGAGACAGACGTATACGAGAGCTGTGATTGGATGTAAAGATGTATAGGAGATCTGTGATTGGATGTAAAGACGTACACGAGAGCTGTGATTGGATCGTTTATATAGAGACAGCAATACAAATAAGAGATTAGATTGTTTGTAAAAACGAGAGACAGACGTATACGAGAGCTGTGATTGGTTCATTTAAATAAGTTGAGCTGTAAGGAGAAAACCTGCAGGTCTCAGGATGTTCCCACACACTTCGACCATCGTCCACTGCAGGAGCAGCCAATTAGAGGTGAGTGTGAGGTAACTGGACATCATGTCCTCTTAATGTCCTCTAAATGTCCTCTAAATGTCTTCTCAAACATCTCTTTCTCAAATGTCAAGCTGGTCATTAGCACACACACACACAACACACACACACACACACACACACACACACACACACACAC
>JACRUU010000015.1:3620218-3640218 GCA_030449085.1 Kryptopterus vitreolus | reverse complement strand
GTGGCTTAGTGGTTAGCACGTTCGTCTCACACCGCCAGGATCCGGGTTCGATTCCCGTCTCAGCCATGTGTGTGTGGAGTTTGCATGTTCTCCCCGTGTCTCAGGGGGTTTTTCTCCGGGTTCTCCGGTTTCCTCCCCCGGTCCAAAAACATGCACGGTAGGTTGATTGGCACCTTGGAAAATTGTTCCTAGTGTATGAATGTGTGTGTGAATGTGTGTGTGTGTGTGCCCTGCGATGGGTTGGCATTCCATCCAGGGTGTATCCTGCATTAATGCCCATAGACGCCTGAGATAGGCACAGACTCCCCGTGACCCGAGGGAAGATCGGATAAAGCGGTAGAAGATGAATGAAAAATGTACAGCATGTAATGTTGTTTTGAGGGATGTGCATTGTGTATGAGTGTTGACATAGTGTGTAAATTATAAGCCAAAAACTCTTATCTCTTATAATCATCTTTATTGTCCAGTATTATAAGACATTATAGCGTTTCTTCTAACATAGACACGTGTGTGTTCTGATCTCGCAAACAAATAATTTGATAAACACTCTGATAAAAAATACATGGCACAGAATGATGGAGATGCAAAAATAAATACACTGTTTTTCATGTCTGCATAAATAAATAGAATCTCTGATTTGAACAGCACTGACTGTAACACATCAAACACACACAAAGACGCACAATAACGACACTTTAACACTTAACATTTTACGCACAATAGATACACGACATTTAGTACGATACAATATTTAAAAATAAACCAGAATGAAGTGAAAATTCTTTTCAATTGTAACATATAATAAAAATAATGATTTATAGATTTATTTATGATGTACAGTCGACAAAGTTCTCGCTCTCAGTCGTTCGCCGATTTTAAGTAATAAAGTAGAATAAAGTTTATTAGTAATAAAGTAATAAATTAAGTAGTGATTTTTGGGCAATATATACCTTTTCACGCACTTTAACGCTAAATCATTCATTTAATTCATTTTCTTTTCATTTTACTACATTTTACTACTAAAGGATTACAGCATATTTTATTCAGTTAAATGATTACTGTATTTACTGTCTATTTTACATTCTCGCTCTGTGGGAGACACAGCAGGACAGGACTCTACAGTATACACCTTATATTTTGGGGTTTAAAATTTCATAGAGATTTATAATCATTTCTTTTAGCACATCCAAAATGTGTGTGTTTTTTTTCACAATTCATAGATGCATTAGGATCGACTTTATGGTAAATAAAATGTTTAAATAAATAAACAACTAAATATATATAGACTCCTAAAAATACTAACAACATCAATACAATTTTGAACACTTCAGTGTTTAGACCCCTAATGAACATTTACAATGTGGCATGTATTCCATAATTACAAAGATAAATAAATTATTACAAAGAAAAATGAATAAACTTTAAATTTAATAAACATATTTGTAAAAAAATATTGTAAACCATAAATATATCATATATTTATATAATTTCTATTGCATTTAATAAATAGGCAAACAGAACACAATAAATTCTACATCAGAATGTTTGTTCATTAAATACATAAAATAAATATCATTTCATTTTCAGATATTTCATTTTTAGACATTTGCCATAAAAAGGAAAAATGAAACAACACAATGAGATATATACATAAACAAATGTAACAAGCGAACATGATCTGTAATACGCAGACACATTTATCAAAGACAAATCCTTATCTATGTGTTAAAGTTTACAACTTTTCACAGGAACACACATACATAGATCACATATAGCACTTTAAATAGATTTACTTCTTCATTTATTGCTGTCCATTTATTTATTTCTTTTTATTTTAAAAATAAATGTATAATTGCACATAACATTAGAATAAACTGCTGGATGTATTTTGAATGCACATCGTTCATAATCTTTGCAATATATATATATATATATATATATATATATATATATATATATATATATATATATATATATATTATATTTTTACTTATTACTTGAATAAATATAAAGTGCAAATAATTTGATTTGAACTTTTGCAAGTTCAAGTATATGTATATTTGTGTTAATAGCTTTAATAGAAAGAACTCTCATCATTTAACATTTTTGTTATACAAAATAAAAATATTTAATCTTCTTCAATATAACCACAAATTCACATTTTCTGTGTAAAATGTGGCACATAATCAATGACCAGTGATCAGTGATCAATCACTTATATTTGGCAACGTTTACTTATAATATGAAGTAACTGCAAGAGAGGCCCATAATGCAGTGATATGCACAAAACTTCCAACATTGTCAGCCTGGGACACAGCGGTGAGTGAAAACAATAACTGACTTGATAAACACAATATCAACTATTAATTTCAGAAAACATCGACTGAAAACTGAACTGAACTGTGTATATTTACATTTATGGCATTTGTCAAATGCTAACATATATATATATATATATATATATATATATATATATATATATATAATATATATATATATATATATATAAAACCAGAAATACAGGACCACAACACAACAAATTTGGAAACTTATGACACTTGGGAACATAAGACCCTGGCAGACACCTGACTTTAGAAAACAGAGGACCCTTGGAAAGATAAGAATTTGGAAACACTGGACCTTTGGGAGAATAAGACCGTAGAAACATAGGAACCTGGAAATACCAAAGGACTGTTGAAACTCAAGAACCATCAAAATGCAGTACCGCACTAACGTGGGTCCCTGTAAATACACAATGTAAAAAAAACAAACATCACAGGACCTAGTAAACGTTACCCTGAAAACTTCACCAAGAACATGAGACCCTGAAAGTAATTCACTGGTCCCTGGGATTATAGGAGCCAGGAAACCCTGAATAAATAGGGAACGGAACCCTACAAACAAAAAAATTCCCTGAGAACTTCAGTCTCGGGAAACACTGGACCCTAATAAAGTGGACGGTCGGTCTCCAACACTATCAATAACATATATATAGACTCATATATATATATATATATATATATATATATATATATATATATATAAATATATATATACATATATATATATATATATATATATATATATATATATATATATATATATATCTATATATATATATATATATATATATATATATATATATATATATAATATATATATATACCTTAATTTGCTAACTGGAAGTTTTCCACATATCCCACATTATAGAAGCCGTGACCCACAAACACACTGTTACATCAGGGATACACTTTCAGTGTAAGATCGGCATCGGCGGAGAATCACAGTGTTCAGGTTTCTACACACCGTTTCCTGCGACACGGAAACTTTCGAACAGGTTATAAAACAATCTCACGCTGGACATGCATATCATATTCAATATCTCCTTTTTCACTATATACTATATTGAACATGACTTCTTCTCACAATATATACACACACACACACACACACACACATACACACATACACACAAATATCTATCACACACACACACACACACACACACACACACACACACACACACACACACACACACACACACACACACACATAGGCTTTGTATTAATTACTTTGATGCAACTTTTCCACACAAGATGCTAACCTGAATTTGACAAAGTTTAGACGGAGTTGAAAATCCACCAATAGGATGACGTGAAATTGACAGGACAGTTACAGGTACAATGCTGGTGATGGAGAATGTTAAACAAAATAGCTAATGGATATAAAGATGAATAATATTACATCAAGTTTTTTTTTTATATGAAAAACTGTGTGATTATCATCAAAGAATTCTCACAGGTTCAAATCTAGCAATCACGAAATCATGTCCATATTATATTCTAGAAATTCGCTCGGGTTAGCATCTGGACGTGATATCCGGTGTAGAAATCCGTACAAGTTAACGTCAAGAAATCCTATCTTTTAGCAATCCTGTCAGGTTAGCATGAACTATTCCTGTCAGGTTAGCATGAACTATTCCTGTCAGGTTAGCATGGACTATTCCTGTCAGGTTAGCATGAACTATTCCTGTCAGGTTAGCATGAACTATTCCTGTCAGGTTAGCATGGAACTATTCCTGTCAGGTTAGCATGAACTATTCCTGTCAGGTTAGCATGAACTATTCCTGTCAGGTTAGCATGAACTATTCCTGTCAGTTTAGCATGGAATATTCCTGTCAGGTTAGCATGAACTATTCCTGTCAGGTTAGCATGAACAATTCCTCTCATTCCTGTCAGGTTAGTATGAACTAATCCTGTCAGGTTAGCATGAACTATTCCTGTCAGGTTAGCATGAACTATTCCTGTCAGGTTAGCACTTACAAGTTAGCTTCCAGAAATCCCATTAAGGTAGCAACTTAAATAGGTTAAATTCAAGAAATCCATTTAGGTCCGATTTTGATTTAGAATAAATAAGATTGGTATCTAGAAATCCTTTTGGATTAGAATATGGGTCCAGTCAAATTAGCATCTGAAAATCCTGTCATATTAACATGCTATGACGTTAGCATCTATCATGTTAGCGCTTAGAAATGTCAGGTTTACAATTTATGCCAGGTTAGCATCTAGCAATCCTGTCAAGTTAGCATCTAGCAATCCTGTCAAGTTAGCATCTAGCAATCCTGTCAAGTTAGCATTTTAGCAAGTAAGTCATTACTTCTTGCACACTAACTTCTCCTCTCATGTCAGAATCAGTAGTTTGTAAGCTGAATATTTAGTCCATGTTACACAGAAATAAAGGCGGTTGAAGATGAACATCAAAGCGTTAACGTTATTGACAGTATTTTGTGTCGAATACTGTAAAGACTTCTAACATGCTACAATCCTTATAAGCTACTTCCTGGGCGTGGCTTAGATTTAGCTCCACCTTCTTCCTGACCGACATCACTGCATCTACAGCACAGCTCCTTCATGTCTATAAGTGCCTGATCCAGAGCCTTGACCAGCAGAAGAGACGAAGACGAAACACACTCACGGAAACTGGACACGCAGAACAGGACGTGTTCGGCCTGAGGATTGTAACATGCCCCGTAACCGTTAGCAACCACCGGGCCATAACAGCAGAACATGTCCACGGTGGTAGGAACCTGCAGAGAAGAAGACCAGGAAGTTTTCTGCAGAAGCTCGGATGAGGTAAGACTTTATCTCTGTAATGAACATGTGACTGATAAAAAAAATACATCGTAAATGCATGCAATGTACGGTCTGACCACTAGGGGGTATCATTATCATTATCATTTAAAAATTGGTTTGAGATATTTATTTAGTATTTAGCAGCTAGTGTAGCTTTTCCTGCAATTTTCTCATTCTTTTATACACATTATTTTTATATTTATTATTTATTTATATTTATATATTTCATAAATGTCTACTCTATTTTCTTTGTCATGTTTACATATTGGACGCTGGTAATAAGCATTTCACTGCATTTTGTACGCGTGTGTACGCGACAAATTAAACAGATGCAAATTTCCTAATAATTTGCATGTTGTACAACCTTTGAACACTAGGGGCAGCTGATTTTTTTTCCTCCCATTTAACATTTAATCCCTATAAAGCAGGGGTGTACAAACTTTTGGACCAGATTTGGTGAAACTATGTTGGGGGCGTTCAGTCTGACATTCCTTTAACATTAAAATTAAATGCAAGAAATTAATGATTTTATTTTGTATTGCAATTGAAAAAGACTTTTCATTTCTTCACTCATAAAAGAAATAAATCTAAACAAGTTTTTACTAAAATGATTTTAAGGCCGTATAAACTAAAGAAAACGTTCAGGAAGATTAAACATATTTATGTTGATTTGAAAGATTATATATTATTCACTATTAAATGGTAAACTGTAAAAACCTCTAAATCCAAATCCTGTCAACAGGAAAACAACAACAACATTGATGTTATTCTGAAGTACAAAACGAGGGCAGATTAAAAACCATAAAATGTGATTTTATTTTGCATTAATTGATGAATAAAGTGGAATTTTATCGCTTTACCTCCTTCTTCTCTGATCTTTACGCAGCTACAGGTCTTCTGGTGACATTTAAAATAGATTTTATTTGTATTCTTGTATTTTATACTGTTGGTAAACACTGCTGCTGGCGGGTCGTATATTATTGATTTTATGACAGAGACTGCGGGCCGGGAGAAATGTGAACACGGGACGCATTTGTCCCCCGGGCAAGACTTTGGACATGCCTGCTATAAAGTGTTATAACTCTTCATCAGGCGACTTGCATGATCCACAAGCTCTTTGTCAGTTAAAGCGTGTAAAACATCAGACACTGTGTCTGATCTCACAGGCTGATCCCGGATCTGACCTGACTGGTGGAGAGGATGAACTGGTTGCTGAGGTGGTAAGTTTCATCGGTGAACATTTCTGCAGTGTCCATCTTCAGTTCCTGAGCAAGTTCCCGAAGCCCGAGCAGGTGATTATCAATTCCCAAACCTGCAACAGCCTTTACATGATCATAAGAGAGAAGAATTAGTGTGTAAATAATGATAGTTTTATTATTAGCTTGTCCGAATATGCTAATGATGCTAGTTTAAGAATTAGCATACCATCTTGGTGTATTGAATTTGTGTGTCTATGGCTTTCCTCAGTCTTTCCATCTTCTCAGAGTCCTAAAAGAAGAAGAAAATTGTTGTTAAATTCCTAAATGACAACAAAATCTTTATATCCTGTAGGCACGACTTTATAATATTCCCCCTAATCTCTGGACTGTGATTGGTGTGTGATTAGTGAACTTATTTCACTGAACCAATCACATCTCTGGTATACTCCCCCAAACCTACAGAATGATCCAATCACAGGCTCCTGTATTCAGGGTGGTAGCAATAAATTTGGAGACTGGCCTTGGAGAAAATGTGTTGTTATTTGTACTTGTTTGTTGTCTGTGTTTTGCCGCTGTCATATTTATCCCGCAGCGCCACACACACACACACACACACACACACACACACACACACACACACACACCTCCCCATTCAACAATGTGCTTGTGTTTGGTATAAATTAGTCGTGCTGCTTCCTTTACAAACTTTATAAAAATGTTACAGCGAGGTTTTGTCTTGTTACAAAGACGTCGGAAGTTACAAACCCGAACCGTTTCCATACGACTGATCAAACCCCGCCCCCTCTTGGAAAACGAGCTCGTTGGATTCGTCCGAGCGCCGCCATGTTGTATTTCATATTTCCCAAGGGAGGCGGAGAACTACGGACGCTCGCTGTGCAGTTTCAACATTGACACAAACACAAACTTAAATGAATCCATAATGAGGATTATAATCTCCCAGATCGAGTTAAAGGTCTCGTCGAAGGTCTTCCTGATCTCTTCCGTAGATCTTGGAAATCGCTGTCAAATGTACCTAGCATCAAGAGTCTCGGATTTTCCTGGTTTCACACAGACTTTACTTGATTGCTCTTTGTTGGGATCGGAATAACACCAGGTACACCATTATACAGAATGAAGACTGCAGATTCACTGCTTTACATCTACAGCAATTGGCTGACGGCCTTCTCCAGAGCGACTTACAACTGAGGAATAAGGGCCTTGTTCAAGGGCCCACTAGTGGCAGCTTTGTGGTGGTGGGATTTGAACCTGTGATGTTCTGGTCCAGAGGCCAATGCCTTAACCACTGATCTCCCAGCTCCTAATGCCAGATCATGTGATGCATCTCGGTGGTAATGGGAATAGATTAAACGGCCGTGCGGTGCAGCTTGTGTGTTTAACGTGGCGTGGCGCTCTGTGATCTTTAACGTGATTAGTGTCTGGTCGCAGCGGAGGAGACGGAGGCCGGGTGGGACTCGTTTACCAGCGCACCGTGACAGACGGCATTAGAAGCGGTAGGAGCAGTAATGGGGGAATAAGGAAGAAAAACGAGGCACCTGCACTCCTTCATCCGTCATGGCTTTGGAGAATCTCAGAGCCTCGGCAGTGGACGAGCGGATGTTGTCGACTCGGCCTTGACGGAAACGCCGCGTGGAGGCGCTCTCGTAGGTGAACACCGACCTCCTGGTGCATCTGAGCAAAAAAAACACACCCTGATTCAGATTAAAGACATGTTAATTTAGTTTGTGATATTAAGTGCAGAAGGTCTCACAGGATGAGTGTGAGGGGAAAAGGGGCGGAGTTAATAGTCCCTAATTTGAATATTTTTACCTGTAGAAGGCCAGCTGTAGCGCCACCTGGATATAAGCGTCAGGACTCATCTTCTGCTTCTTGATGAATTCTTTCCCATAACCTCTGAAAGTGAAAACCTCCATGTCCAGGTTTTTTACGAGCCTGAAACAGAGGAAATCAGAATGAATGTGTTGAGAATATCAAGGGGAGTGTTTTTAACGAGATCTGGATAATCTCAAGGGGGCACGGTGGTTTAGTGGTTAGCACGTTCGCCTCACACCTCCAGGGTCCGGGTTTGATTCCCGTCTCGGCCATGTGTGTGTGGATTTGTGCATGTTCTCCCCGTGCCTCAGGGGGGTTTTCTCCGGGTTCTCCGGTTTCCTTCCCCGGTCCAAAAACATGCACGGTAGGTTGATTGGCACCTTGGAAAATTGTCCCTAGTGTGTGTGTGTGTGTGTGTGTGTGTGTGTGTGTGTGTGTGTGTGTGTGATGGGTTTGGCTTGGCATTCCATCCAGGGTGTATCCTGCCTTAATGCCCATAGACGCCTGAGATAGACACAGACTCCCCGTGACCCGAGGGAAGATCGGATAAAGCGCTAGAAGATGAATGAATGAATGTATAATCTTACATATTAAATTAATTAGTGCCGTGTGCAAAAGCATCACTATTATAATTTCTCTCGCTTGGCTTGTAACTCGTCCCGCAGTTTTTATCCGATCGTCACGAATCGTACCTCATATCGTGCGTCCCGATGGTGTGAGGCGTGCTGTTACTTTTATAAGGAATCGACCCACGGAATTCCGAACCCGGGGCCAAAAAGCGGGAATTTTTTCCCATAGAAAATGAATGGGGTGGAAATTTGGTGCCTCACAGTTTGGGCCTGTGAGCGTCCGACATGCACATATGGCAAATCCACTCGTAGGGGGTCCGGAGTGGATCACGATCATATACCTCCCGAATTCCACACACGTTCGGAATTTCGGGAAATCCACATTTTACACGATATTCCGACCCCATAGAGAATGAGAATGAATGAGAGAATGATTTTTTTAAATAAGTGGTGTAATTGATTGTAATTGAAAGGTATTTAATGTAAATGATATTTCAGTGTAATGTAAAGATTATAAGTGTGTATTGTACACGTCTCACCTCTGCAGGTTGTTAGCGGAGGATGAAAGCGAACTCAGGATCGGAGAAGAACAATTCCAGGAGAGTCTTTTAGGGGCCACGAGATCGCTCACACTCGACCTCCTCACTAACTTACTGGGGCTTCTGGTCCTGATGGAGAAAAAAAAACAAACAAAGAAAAAACTTTGTTTTTTTTTCAACTGAGGATCTCAAACAGGATCCCAGAATCACTTATTATTACAACGAAGATACGTTTCTCTGCAACTATCGCATATGACGACAACAAATCCTTTAGATCTCAACAAATCCTTCACTTATTACATTCTTAAGTGTTTCATTATGTTGTGTGTTAAAGATCATTGTGTGTTCTCTTCCCATATTTCTAACGTTTCTCGCTCTTGTCGTCACCTTCTCTACAACATCAGAAGGATTCGACCGTTTTTATCCACACAGGCTGCTCAGGTCCTGGTTCAGTCTCTTGTCATCTCGAGACTGGACTACTGTAACTCTCTGCTGGCAGGTTCTACCTCAGAACGCTATTCGTCCACTGCAAATGATTCAAAATGCAGCTGCGCGACTCGTGTTCAACCTGCCTAAATTCTCTCGCACCACCGACACTGCTGCGCTCGCTCCACTGGCTTCCTGTAGCTGCACGCATCAGATTCAAAACACTGACGCTCGCCTACAAAGCTAAAAATGGATCTGCACCATCTTACCTCCGCAACCTCATCACCTCCCGTACTGCACCTCGCTGCCTGAGAGCGTCCAGCACTGCTCGCCTGGTTCCACCGTCTCTCAGGGTAAAAGGTAAGGCCAGCTCAAGGCTCTTCTCTGTTCTGGCACCGATGTGGTGGAACGAACTTCCACTGGAGATTCGAACAACGGAGACACTGTCTACATTCAAACGTCGACTGAAGACCTACCTCTTCCAACAACACCCATCCTAACATTCCTTTTATTCTCTTTTACCTCACTGTCCAGAAATACATAAAAAAAAAAAGGCATCTGTCTATTCTTGTGTATTTGAGTTTGTATTTACCTTCCTTGAATAAATCTTATCCTTAGATCGAGACCTAAAGCACTTCCTGTACGTCGCCCTGGATAAGGGCGTCTGCTAAATACCGCAAATGTAAATGTAAATATTTTACGAGGTACTTTATTTATCTACGTTTCCACAATAGTTCCTTTGGACAGCGCTCCCAGCATTTCTCTGGAATGTGTCGTGGAAGTTTTGTTACCTGAAGTGTGTGGAAGTCCGCTAATCTGGTGGATCATGAGAATTGCCGAACGTTCTTTCGGTTCTACTGCTCTGGAAGCGTGCATAAAACTTCGAAAACCTCAAATGACTCATTCGAGAGTCGCTATGTCACGTCAAATGTCCCTGCAGAAGATTTATCCAGATTCATAAAGAATATCACGTATAATATAGTGATAATAATAGCCTCCAACTTTTTGATACGACCTCGTATCTGCCGATGAATACCAACGTCGTCATGTAATGATTAAAGATACAACTAGCAAAATATCAGCAATATATTAGACTAGACATGGGACATGTCCTGAAGAAAATGTGAGTGATGCTTGTCGATGCAAACCGCAGCTCCGGGCGCGACCCCCATACAGCCTGGTCTGTTTAATATTTAGCGTTCACTTCGAAATGCTAGCTTGTTCGGAGAGACGACTGTTTAGATACCAAAAATGCCCGTGACGCACGTGACATCATCAATTTATCCAGCGTCCGACTCCCGTCGATGTGCCGAGTGTTTAGACATGTCACATGACCCTGTGTCCGAGTTTCGCCGTTTCGAAGATTTTTCACATTTGCGGTCACATGCTCTACGTTAAAATCGCCTTACAAGTAAATATGCATTAAATATTTTCACTGCAGATCGTAATATTTCCTTAGCTTGCGATGTAGCATTTTACAAAGTATAAAATAAGTCGCTGAGGTTAAGCTATGTTCACACAACTCGCATCGACAAATTCCTTCTTGGTGATTTCAAGGGTTCGGGGGGTGGAGCTGTGGGCGTGTCCAACAGCGCTACAAAGTCGTGAAAATGTTTACGAAAAATTTGGAAAAATCTAGTAACCAACGATCGCTGCTGTCGAAGTCAGGCTGAAAAGATATAATAAAATCGCTAATGAAGATTAATCGTAAGAATCGCTCCGTAGGTTGTGCTTACATGTACTTCAGCAGGTATTCGGTACACTGGACCAGGACGATCCCCTCGAACGGTGAGTGTTCACACACCACTCCACAAACACCATCAGCACCAACTACAAACTGTAACAACAACAACAACAACATTTATTCATTAGTTATTATTTATTCAGCGTATATTTACATTTACAACTGAGCACTTGAGGGTTAAAGGCCTTGTTCAAGCGCCCACTAGTGGCAGACTGATGGTGGTTGGATGTGAATCTGTCATCTCCCTATTATATTTTATATATTAAGGTTGTTTTAAGGGATTTTACCTGCAGGGATTTGTCGTACCAGCGGTTGGCGCCATTCTTGTCATGGCCGCCGCCGTGCAGAATGAGTGACGCCCTGTTAGAGTCGCTGGGCTGAACTCCGGTGGCTTCATCCAGACACAACACACACACACAGCTCTCTATCAGCTCTACAGACTCCCGGTTCACTGGGTCTGTTAATCACACACACACACACACACACACACACACGTCATATGTTAAAGGTTTAAGGATAATAAATATATTAGACTAAAAAAACACTTTTTTAACCTTTAATGAAAAAAGACCAGAATTCACAAAATTCACAACAGGTACGATCTCCTCACTATATTAGCGTATATTACCGTATGGAACCTTACGCAAGCGCATCGCATTCCCAAATCTGTATTACGCAATAAAGCGCATTTTTACTGAACGCAATAAAGCGCTTCCGTATAACCTAAACACCGTATCACCAGTTTATATGGAAAAGCAACCGGAACACAATTCTTAAAGGAGCCACGTCCCATATTTTACACTTCAAGCCAACACTAAACAAATAAACATTGTAATTAATATTAAAAGAATAATTTCCAGATTAAGAGAAACTTATATAATTCTAACATATGTTACATATATATATATATATTTGTTATATATATATATATATATATATATATCTATATATATATATATATATATATATATATATATATATATATATAGATATATATATATATATATATATATATATAATATATTACACTGTATATGTATACCCTGTGTTACTGTGGAACGCTGACCTTTGAGCAGGATATCTCTAGCTTTAGCCCACTCCGTCCGGCCGTCTGAAGTGAAGAGGCCGATTGGCGGAGGTTTCACCTCCATCTTCTCCGCCATCTTGCTGATCCTGATTAGCTGGGTGAGGATGTCACTCTCGCTCAGCCTCCAGGATTTCTCCATCAGATTCAACACAAAGAACTGAGGAGTGAGAGCGAGAGAGAGAGAGAGAGAGAGAGAGACTTTCTGTGAATTCAGAAGAAGAAGAAGAAGAAGAAGTAAAGCTGGTAACCATACTTCAGTCTTTGGATAACTAATCAGAAGGATAAGGGTTCAAATCCCATTGTGTCTGTCAAGGTGCCTCTGCTGGATCCTTCACTAACCCAATATGTCCCAATGGTTTGGAAAGGAATTGGCCCAGCTTTGTTCTTTAGACCCGCCTTAATAACCTTTATTTGTCACGTATAAATTACAGCACAGTAAAATTGTTTCTTCGCATTTCCCAACTTGCTTTTGGAGGTTGGGGTCAGAGAGGGATCTCCTCCTCCTCATCCACCACCACCACCACCACCACCACCTGGACGATGCCACGGCAGCCATAGTGCACCAGAACTCCCACCACACATCAGCGTTACTGGTGGAGAGGAGACAGAATGATGAAGCCAATCAGTAGATATGGGGACGGTTAGGAGGCCGTGATGGTCAGAGGACAATGGGAGAATTGGGCCGGGATGCCGAGGACCTCGGTTTCATCCATAGTGTCCCCCCTTCACTATACTGGGGTGTTAGGACCGAGTATAGTGACGGGGGACACTATACTGGACACTATACCCTGTGGCGCAGACCACAGGGTAAGCGCCATCTGCTGGCCACACTAACACCTCTACCAGCAGCAACCTAGTGTTTCCCAGGAGGTCTCCCATCCAGATACTAATTGGTACTCAATGCTGCTTAGCCAACCAGTCTTGGGCTACAGGATGATATGTACATCATATAAATATCACAGCATTTAAATTTTGCATATAAATATCACAGCAAAGCAGAGGCAGGAATCATCCACAATTAAGCCTCTGGGTAATTATTCAGAGCTGCCACCTCTGTTGGGCCCTTGAGGCCCTTGAATGGATATTGGATTCAAATTCTTGTAGAAGAATAGTCACAGATATGTTACAGCACATTGAAATTCTTTTCTTTGCATATCCCAGCTTGATGTTGGTAGCTGGGGTCAGAGCGCAGAGGTCAGCCATGATACGGCGCCCCCTGGAGCACAGTGGGTTAAGGGTCTTGCTCAAGGACCCAAGGGCGCAGCAGCTTGGCCATACCAGGGGCTCGAACCCGGATCTTCCGATCAGCAGCCCAGCGCCTTAGACCACTGAGCTACCCCCTTTCCCCTTAATAGCAATGTTTAAGTCTTGATCTCCAGGGTATCATGGGCAGGTTTTTCATTTGGATACACAGTACAAAACCATAAACATTAAGGCCTAAATATGACCCAATCAGTGTTACACCATCATATATATATATATATATATATATATATATATATATATATATATATATATATATATATATATATATTCATTAATCTTCTACCGCTATATCCGATCTTCCCTCGGGTCACGGGGAGTCTGTGTCTATCTCAGGCATCTATGGGCATTAAGGCAGGATACACCCTGGATGGAATGCCAACCCATCGCAGGACACACACACACACACACACACACACACACACACACACACACACACACACACATTCATACACTAGGGACAATTTTCCAAGGTGCCAATCAACCTACCGTGTACGTGTACATGTTTTTGGACCGAGGGAGGAAACCGGAGAACCCGGAGAAAAACCCCCTGAGACACGGGGAGAACATGCACAAACTCCACACACACATGGCCGAGACGGGAATCGAACCCAGACCCAACCCAGACCATAATATATAATAATATATATATATATATATATATATATATATATATATATATATATATAGTTTTTGTTCACATTATAGCAGCTACGAACGTTCAATTTCTCTTCCACGTTTATTAATAAATTCGTCAAAACTACAGTCCATTTCCGAAAGCAGTGCCGAGCAAATATATGCTGATCTGATTATGATGTTTCCACTGCGTCGGAAACTCTTACTGATAAATGAAAGGCATGTGTTTGGACGTGTATAATTCCTCTCCTGTGAGGGATTAAGTGCATGTTGGCATGGATTCCACTAAGACTGGTTTGTGCTAGGGTTTGTTGTCCTGCCAGTGCTGATGGTTTAAGCCAGACAAAGTGGCCGATCCAATCAGGACTTATCGAGTTATATCAGGCCAAGTGCTCATTAGCAGCAGAACAACTGTTCCTGGGTCAGTTCCAGGTATTCGCTCTATAACCTCCCTGAATATCAGAAGAGTTGAGGAGAATCTGAGATAAGGATGCTGAACATCCCAATCCAATGTGCAGCAATGCTAATGTGTGTTTTTATCAGTAGAAGGTGTGGTATAAGAGGAGTAGTGTTTATGCGGCAGGAGCTCATCAGTGCAAGTCATTGATGTCCAGTAGATACAACTTATCATTTCTATCATATTTGCTTCATTTATAAATATATTTGCATTGATAAAAAGTGATTTATATTAATAAATAACGACAGACTGGTTCTAGGTGGAGGTGGAATTGCAGCAAGGATCGGCCCTGAGCCCTTTCCTGTTTGCAGGGGTGATGGATGTGGTGATGGACGACGGTCAGACAGGAGTCTCCATGGACTGTGAGGTTTGTGGATGATGAAGAGTAGGGAGCAGGTGGAGTGGTGCTGCTGCAGGGAGAATAGGTGGAGAAGGTGGAGGAGTTTAAGGACCAAAGTAATGGAGAGTGTGTTAGAGAAGTGAAGAGAAGAGTTTGGGCAGGGTGGAGTGAGTGGAGAAGTGAAGGGAAAAGTTTGGGCAGGGTGGAGCGAGTGGAGAAGTGAAGAGAAGAGTTTGGGCAGGGTGGAGTGGGTGGAGAAGTGAAGAGAGAGTTTTGGGCAGGGTGTGGAGAAGAGTTTGGGCAGGGTGGAGAAGTGAGAAAAGAAGAGAAGAGTGGAGAAGTGAAGAGAAGAGTTTGGGGAGGGTGGAGTGGGTGGAGAAGTGAAGAGAAGAGTTTGGGCAGGGTGGAGTGGGTGGAGAAGTGAAGAGAAGAGTTTGGGCATGGGGGTCAGGGTGGGGCAGGGTGGAGTGGAAGAGAAGAGCAGGGAGTGGAGAAGTGAAGAGAAGAGTTGGAGTGGGTGGAGAAGTGAAGAGAAGAGCAGGGTGGGAGTGGAGAAGAGTTGGGGCAGGGTGGAGGTTTGGGCAGGGTGAAAGAGAAGAAGAGAAGAGTGAGGGTGGAGAGAAGAGAGACGAGTTTGGGCAGGGGTGGCAGGGTGGAGCGGGTGGAGAAGTGAAGAGAAGAGTTTGGGCAGGGTGGAGTGAGTGGAGAAGTGAAGAGAAGAGTTTGGGCAGGGTGGAGCGGGTGGAGAAGTGAAGAGAAGAGAGTGCACAGGCAGGGTGGAGTGAGAGTGAAAGAGTGAAGAGAAGAGAAGAGCACAGGCAGGGTGGAGTGGAGAAGTGAAGGGAAGAGTTTGGGCAGGGAGAAGTGGAGTGGAGTGGAGAGAGTGGGTTTGGCAGGGTGGAAAAGAGTTTGGAGTGGGTGGAGAAGTGAAGAGAGAGTTTGGGAAGAGTTTGGGCAGGCAGTGAAGAGAAGAGTGAGTGGGGCAGGGTGGAGCGGGTGGAGAAGTGAAGAGAAGAGAAGAGAAGAGTTTGAGTTGGAGAAGTGGGCAGGGTGGAGCGGGTGGAGTGAAGAAAAGAGTGAGGCAGGAGAAGTGAAGAGAAGAGCACAGGCAGGGTTTGGGCAGGGTGGAGCGGGGAGAAGTGGAGAGAGTGAAGAGAAGAGTTTGGGCAGGGTGGAGCGGGTGGAGCGAGTGAGTGAAGAGAGAGAGTTTGGGCAGGGTGGAGTGAGAGAGAGTGGAGAAGTGAAGAGAAGAGAGGTGGAGCGGTGGGTGGAGAAGTGAAGAAAAGAGCAGGTGGAGTGAGTAGAGAAGTGAAGAGAAGAGCAGGCAGGGTTTGGGCAGGGTGGAGTGAAGAGTGCAGTGAAGGAGGGGGTTTGGGGCGGCTGGAGTGAAGAGAAGTGAAGAGAAGAGTTGGAGAAGAGTGGGCAGGGTGGAGTGAGTAGAGTGAAGTGGAGAAGTGAAGAAGAGTTTGAAGAGCTTGGAGAAGGGGTGGGCACGGGTGGAGCGGGTGGAGAAGGGTTTGGAAGAGGGTTGGAGCCGGGTGGAGCGAGTGAAGAGAAGTGAAGTGAAAGAAGAAGAGAGTTTGGCAGGGTGGGTGGAGAGTGGAGCAGGAGTGGTGGAGAAGTGAAGGGTGGAGAGCGGGTGAAGTGAAGAGAAGAGTTTGGGCAAGGCAGGGTGGAGCGGGTGGCAGTGGAGTGGTGGAGAGTGAAGAGAAGAGCACAGGCAGGGTGCAGAAGAAGGAAGTTTGGAGCGGGTGGAGAAGTGAAGAAAAGAGTGCGGGTGGAGAAGTGAAGAGAAGAGTTTGGGCAGGGTGGAGCGGGTGGAGAAGTGAAGAGAAGAGTTTGGGCAGGGTGGAGAAGTGAGGTGGAGAAGTGAAGAAAAGAGTTTGCAGGGTGGAGGCAGGGTGGAGCGGGTGGAGAAGTGAAGAGAAGAGCACAGGCAGGGTTTGGGCAGGGTGGAGTGAGTGGAGAAGTGAAGGGAAGAGTTTGGGCAGGGTGGAGCGGGTGGAGTTGAGAAGTGAAGAAGAGTTTGGGCAGGGTGGAGTGAGTGGAGAAGTGAAGAGAAGAGTTTGGGCAGGGTGGAGCGAGTGGAGAAGTGAAGAGAAGAGCACAGGCAGGGTGGAGCGGGTGGAGAAGTGAAGAGAAGAGTTTGGGCAGGGTGGAGTGAGTGGAGAAGTGAAGAGAAGAGTTTGGGCCGGGTGGGCAGGGTGGAGAGGAAAGAGTTTTTGGGCGGGTGGAGGTGGAGAAGTGAAGAGAAGAGTTTGGGCAGGGTGGAGTGAGTGGAGAAGTGAAGAGAGTTTGGGCAGAGTTTGGAGAACAGGGTGGAGTGCAGGGAAGTGGAGAAGAGAGAAAGTTTGGAGTGGACTGGAGAAGTGAAGAGAAGAGTTTGGGCAGGGTGGAGTGGGTGGAGAAGTGTGAAGAAAGAGAGTGCAGGCAGGGTGGAGAGTGGAGAATGGAGAGTTGGAGGAGTGAGAGAAAAGAAGGTGGGCAGAACTGGAGAAGAGTTTGGGCAGTGGTGGAGTGGGTGGAGAAGTGAAGAGAAGAGTTTGAAGGGAGCGGTGGAGAAGTGAAGAGAGAGTTTGGGCAGGGTGGAGAAGTGAAGAGAAGAGCAGGCAGGAAGTGGAGAAGTGAAGAAAAGAGTCGAGTGGAGAAGAGAAGAGGAGAAGACGAGGAGGAGGAGGAGGAGGAGGTTTATGGGTAGGGCATTGGGCTCTGGATCGGAAGGTCAGATGTTCACCACCACCAAACTGCCATTGTTGGGCCCTTGAACAAGGTCCCCCATAAAGCTCAGGTTGTAAGTCGCTCTGGATAATAACGTCTGCTCCAAAAGCTTTGATCCATTTCCAGGATTTTAGGTGTTATTTTAGTTTTTTGGGATTTTATAGTGAATAAGGCGAAGTTTACAGAGTAGTTATGAAATTGAAACATGGTGGTGGGAGCTCAGTGGTCAAGACGTTAGCCTCTGGACCGGAAGATCACAGGATCAAATCCCACCACCACCAAGTTACTACTAGTGGGCCATTAAGTAAGACCCACCTAGCTACCACGAGTGGGCCCTTGAGTAAGGCCCTTCTGTCTCTCTGTATAAGGAGGCATCTGCGTGCTGTATATGTGAATAAGAATGACCTGGTTCCTGCAGGCCACTATAACGTGTCCCGGATGTTCCGGTGTTTTCTCGGCTCTTGCGCTGCTCTGTGTGATCAGAGAGTCTTTCTTCAGTCCCGGTCTTCTGTATGATGTAAAGAGATGATGATACTGCTCCATGCACAGATCACTGCCGGCCTGCTGACCTCGAGCGCAATCCGGCGGTAACGTCCTCCTGATCACACGCAAACAACAACAACAACAACAACAACAACAACATGCAATGCATGACACCATTACATACACACCTTATTAAACTGTAAATATTTCTATAAGACCGTCTGTACATTTTTTAGCAGGTCATTTTGGAATATTCTTTCACCTTTTTTGAATTTCCAAACATCAGCACGTTTATCTCGTTTGCACATGTGAGGAATGATGTACCTGTCCAGCATGGCTTTATACTCCATCACTCCCGTAACGAGATGAGCGGCGAACCTGTAAAAGTAAAGAATTCTTATTATAACCCTAATTACAGCCCTGTCCGTTTAATATTTAGTGTTGACTTGGAAATGCTAGCTCGTTCGGAGAGACGAGTGTTTAGACACCAAAAACGCCCATTATGGGCGTTTTTTGGGATGGGCGGGGCCAGTGACACACGTGATATCATCAAATTATCCAGCGTCCGACTCCCGTTGATGTGCCAAGCGTTTAGACATGTCACATGACCCTGTGTCCGAGTTTCGCAGATTTTTCACATTTGCAGCTACGTGATGCCATGCGGCAGTCATATGTCCGTGACCGACTCCATCTCACCTACGAGTGTTTATGTCACATGTGCATGTCGGGCGAACACGGGGCCGAACAGCTGAGCGTCAAATTTCCCCATTCATTCTCTATGGGGCCGGAATGTCACGGATTTCCCGAAATTCCGAACGTGTGTGGGGTTCGGGAGGTATATGATGGTGATCCACTCCGGACCCCCTACGAGTGGATTTGTCATATGTGCATGTCGGACGCTCACAGGACCGAACTGTGAGGCACCAAATTTCCACCCCATTCATTTTCTATGGGGAAAAAATTCCCGCTTTTTGGCCCCGGGTTCGGAATTCTGCGGGGAGATTCCTTATAAAAGTAACAGCACGCCTCACACCATCGGGACGCACGATATGAGGTATGATTCCTGACGATCGGATAAAAACTGCGTGAAAATTTGACCGAAGCGAGAGAGAGATTATAATAGTGATGCTTTTGCACACGTCACTAATAAACAGTCGTTTTTCTATTGAGTGCTGCATCACATCTTCATAACGTTGTTTAGTGTTTCTGTTTTCTCGTCATGTCTTCTGTCCTTCTCCATCTGAGGAAGTGAGGAGAGCAGGTGCTGAAGGTTTCAGGAGAGGAGAGTGTGTGTGTGTGTGTGTGTGTGTGTGTGTGTGTGTGATACAGGATTGTATCTGCTCTACAGGTGTGGGTTTCCTTTGTTGTGTTTGTTGTTTGATGATGTCCACATGTCCGAGCTGCTCGTTCCACAGCTACTAATGTTCTCCCACAATCATCAGAGACGCAGCGTTCTGTTACTGAGCGACCAGGACAAGCCAGATGTTCCCTCTCCTCTTTATTCCGGAGGACCATGGTGTCGGTTTCCACAAGGAATCTGACCCCAGAACAGTTTTCCCTCAGTAGATGTGAAATGT
>JACRUU010000015.1:3607718-3617718 GCA_030449085.1 Kryptopterus vitreolus | reverse complement strand
CTCGGCCATGTGTGCATGTTCTCCCCATGTCTCAGAGGGTTTTTCTCCGGGTTCTCCGGTTTCCCCCCGGTCCAAAAACATGCATGATAGGTTGATTCGCACCTTGGAAAATTGTCCCTAGTGTATGAATGTGTGTATGAATGTGTGTAAATGTGTGTGTGTGCCCTGCGATGGGTTGGCATTCCATCCAGGGTGTATCCTGCCTTAATGCCCATAGACGCCTGAGATAGACACAGACTCCCCGTGACCCGAGGGAAGATCGGATAAAGCGGTAGAAGATGAATGAATGAATGATAATGAGAAGTCTTGATGACATTATTCACAGATTCCAGCCGACTTTACTTCTGAGAGGCTGGTCTTCTCCAGGAGATACTCGATATATCGATCATCTCACTGACCTGCTGTAGATGAACCTCATTAGGTGTTTCTATAAATGTTTATTTACAGCCTTTTGTTGACACTTTACCACCTTTTTGAGACGTGTTGCAACCATCAGGCTCAACCATCAACCATCCACAAATGGTCACTACATTTCATATTAGATCTCCATTTTACTGTTATAATGAGCTCCAGGCTTCTGTGCAGATGTTCCTCTGGATTGTGTAGAAGTGTATTCAGCCGTGAGGGTGTTTTTAAGGCAGTAAGTGATGTTTGTGAGAAGGTGTCAGTGTTTACACTCATTCGTGTTCAGTAGAGTTGGAGTTCTTTACCAGGAAACCCTCCACCCATCATGGAGCTGGATTTGTGGACAGGAACATTTTTGGTCTCCTAGTGCAATGGACATTCTCATGCAACTGCTGCTATACACGTGTGTGTGTGTGTGTGTGTTGTGTGTGTGTGTGTGTGTGTGTGTTAATATTTCATATTTTGTACCCAGTTATCTGTCTTGTCTCTCCTCTCCAGCAGTTTCTTCTGGAGCATTTCTCCGGTTCCTCCCGGTTTTCCGAAGTTCTCAACTATGGCTTTGGTCTTCTGGAACTGGGCTTCAGGGACGAGATGTTTCACACACTTCAGGTAAGCAGACAGGGTGTCCTGCAGGTCTGGTACTGGTACTTTGGGCAGGACCTGGAGGAAACCCAATTATACAAATCTAATTCTATTCCATAATGAATGTGATGATGATGTGTGTGTGTGTGTGTGTGTGTGTGTTTGTGTGTGTGTGTGTTATGAATGTGTTATGGAAATGGAGAAGAAATGTTCAGATTCACCCCATTTTGGCATATACATGTATAACTTACAATGAGACTTACAATTTATATAATTGAGCAGTTAAGGGCCTTGCTCAGGGGCCCATGCAGTGGTACCTTGGTGGATTTTTTTCACACATGGACAGGACAGGATCAGGTCCAAAACAAAGCTTTATGGAATGAACATATCATGTTTTTATTTGTATTGCATTGTTTACAGTCAACAAAAAAGCTTCACAGAAATAAATACGTTTATCCTGAATGTATGAGACACAAGACACAACTTTGAGACACAACACACACACCCCCACCACACACACACACACACACACACACACACACACACACGTGTACTCTTTATGGACAATAACAAAACCAAAAAAATAAAAGGCGTTTTCACTCCTATCTCTGAGTGCTCAAATGTTTACATCATATCACACTATTTATCTTTAACCGCGTACAAGCAAATCCTGTATATGCACAATTGTATATAACATGGTAAGTGTAGTGTTTATTGTCTTGTCCCGGGGAAACGTTGTTTCACTGTAAACTGCACTGAATATTGTTGAAATGATAATAAAAGCCTACTTGACTTGACCTTGAGCTTTAATTTAAGGCATAAAGATGCAGAATGTTTATTATACAAACACGTCTCCACGGCGTGTGTAGCCTACATGCTTAAACACAAAAATTCATCTTGCATAAACAGGTGCATACAAAAGTTCAGTTTAGGCCTGATTCAGATAATAATAATAATAATAATAATAATAATAATAATAATAATAATAATAATAATAATAACATTATCATTTAATACCATTTACTCATCTAAGGCCATTTAGCATTCATTTAAACTAAAGCTTAATCCAATAATAAATAAAATAAATAAATTAAACAAGTATTATTTAACTCTGTGTATAATAACAGTTCACTCCTAATAATATTATAAGGCGCGTAATAAATGTTATGAAGGCCAGTGAGTGGATCATATGATGGTTTGGGATAAAAAAAAAGGGAAAATGAGATAAAAGTGGGAAAGTTCACAGTGAAAGGACAAACAGGATCAGCGCACATGCATTATAACATATTTATATAGTATTATTAAATCTAAGAAATAAGTATATATGACGAGTAAAGAAGAGTAATGCGGTGAATAGGCACAAACTATCGCCAGGTGATGATGCAGGAGAAAAGAGTTTTCTAAAAGATTACACACAGGAAATAAACTGTAAATAAAAAAAGCACCATAAAATGTTCAGAATACAGGAATAACCTGTAACGCATTTAAGACGGGAAATGAACGGAAAAGCAAATCATTTCAGCAAAATTAGACAGCGTTTAAGTTGTGTAACTTATCAACAACTTTATAAAAGTAATGTAACTGATTACTTTTTGTGGGGCACGCTGGTTTAGTGGTTAGCACGTTCGCCTCACACCACCAGGGTCCAGGGTTCGATTCCCGTCTCGGCCATGTGTGTGTGGAGTTTGTGCATGTTCTCCATCCCCCCCCGTGCCTCAGGGGGTTTTTCTCCGGGTTCTCCGGTTTCCTCCCCCCCCCCCCGGTCCAAAAAACATGCACGGTAGGTTGATTGGCACCCGTTGGAAAAATTGTCCCTAGTGTATGAATGTGTATGTGTGTGTGTGTGTGTGTGTGTGTGTGTGTGTGTGTGTGTGTGTGTGGTGTGTGTGTGAGTGTATGTGTGCCCTGTGATGGGTTGGCATTCCATCCAGGGTGTATCCTGCCTTAATGCCCATAGACGCCTGAGATAGACACAGACTCCCCGTGACCCGAGGGAAGATCGGATAAAGCGCTAGAAGATGAATGAATGAATGAATGAATGAATGATTACTTTATGATTACTTTTATTTGTCCACTAGGTGGCGCTCAGAAAAAGAGGGATATATTTTCGCATTTGAGGTGTTTCAAGAATCACATTACTGACTGGGAAAATAATGCGGGCTGAAGTGTTTGGGATGGTGGGGGTGGGAGTGGGGTGGGGGGCGGGGGGGGGTGGTTGTGTCACATGTTTCTCTTTGGGTTTTGTAATCTTAAACATTTTCAAAAGTCACTATAATTTAATGACATGTTTTTTTTTACTGTAATTTAATTACAAGTTTTTTTTACGCAGTAACTGTAACGGATTACTGTTACTTTTATTTTGTAATAAAAATACGTAACGGCGTTACATGTAACCAGTGCCTCCCCAACACTGAAAATGAATAGGAAGAAAAACAGCGGAAGGATGGATGTTAAGTGTAAAAGTAGAAGAAGATGATTTGGAAAGGAATCAGGAGACAAACAGCGAACAAGGCGACAAAAGGTCCCGGCAAGAAAAAGGTGTTACATTTGCGCTGTGCAGAATAAACATGTTACAGGATTTAAAAAAAAAATCAAGGTCACCTTTTTCCCTTTTTCAAGACAGAAATCTGCAGGCAATTTTTTTTGCTATAATTGTATAGAGTTAAACGAGACTTCTTAGAAAAGGGTGGAATTTACATATGCAAAACAGAGGAGTGGAATTAAATTAATTAAATCTCGTAAAATTAGTGGATAATGAAAATGATCAAGGAGGAGTTATTAAGCAGAATTATGTCAATTTTACTGGATGTAAAAAAAAAAAAAGGGGATTTTTGGACTAAACTACACACTTACATGCAGTGTTGCGGAGTAAATCATTACATGTAACATTCATTCATTCATGCATTCATCTTCTAGCGCTTTATCCGATCTTCCCTCGGGTCACGGGGAGTCTGTGTCTATCTCAGGCGTCTATGGGCATTAAGGCAGGATACACCCTGGATGGAATGCCAACCCATCACACACACACACACACACACACATTCATACACACATTCATACACTAGGGACAATTTTCCAAGGTGCGAATCAACCTATCATGCATGTTTTTGGACCGGGGGAGGAAACCGGAGAACCCAGAGAAAAACCCCCTGAGGCACGGGGAGAACATGCACAAACTCCACACACACATGGCCGAGACGGGAATCGAACCTGGACCCTGGTGGTGTGACGCGAACGTGCTAACCACCAAGCCACCGTGCCTCTTGATTACATGTAACAGTGTTATGTAATTTCATTACATAATTTAATTTAGTTTAATTACAAAATAAAAGTAACAGGAACTCGTTAGAAATTCCCCCCACCAAAAAAAATTTGGATGGAGCTAAATTTCTTAAATATAACCCACTTTTTCCAAATGGACAAATGAAAGTAATCAAAAAAAGGACTCTACATTTTGAATTGAGTCATTTGTGATCTTTAAGCTATAAATAACGTCCCAACACTGCTTGCATGCGATCGTTGACTTGCTATTGGGGAGGTTTTTTTCCGGGTCTTCATTTTCTTCGTTTATGCATTATTTAAAGTTTTAAAGATTCGTGGTAATTGATCAGTCACTTGGTAACGAAATGACAACAATCCTATAAGCTTCAGGCCTCTGGGGGGCGCTGTGTCATGGCTGATCCTGTACCTGCTTTCTGACAAGCTGGAATACGCAAGAGTCATCAGTAGTTAAATCTTTGGATTACTGATTAGAATTTTGGGGGTTTTTGGTCCCAGGAGCTCCATGCAGCAACTCCTCAAACCCTCCGAGCAGTAGGGGGCGCTGTATCATATCCCACACAGCTTCCAAACATGAGAAACGAAAAGCAAAAAATCCTTTCTTACATTTTTTTATGGAGGTTTAAACAAAATAAGGAGTTTGGATCCTCCGACCTTGTGATCAGTAACCCACAGGACCACCACGCCGGCGTGTCACACACAGGATAAACATAACACTGATGTCATCACATGTTTACTGATGAAATGCAAAAACAAAGCGGTAAAAAGAGGACGTTATTGATGAGAACGCTTCTCCATCTGAAGCACTTTCACCTGAATAGAACGTCATCCAAAAGCAATCAGAATGGATTTTTCCGTTTTCTGTCACCAAGGACTTTTTGCTTGGCTGGAAAGAGAAAGTGGACTAAATATTCAGGTCAAGGCTGCGGGTTTAAGCAGCACGAAACCCAAAAACACCTTTTAAAGAATTTCAACATGTTTTCCGTTATAATGTTTAATGTTTACTGGAAAAAAATGAATCAGATCATAAAATTCTCTACGGTGCATAAAAGACAAGATCGTAAACAATTTTAAACTGTTTTTATAGATAGTTAATTGAATTGCATTGAAATGTTACATTAAATGGACTTAATTATTTCATAATATATATATAAGACAATAAATTCATTCATTCATTCATTCATTCATTCATCTTCTAGCGCTTTATCCGATCTTCCCTTGGGTCACGGGGAGTCTGTGTCTATCTCAGGCGTCTATGGGCATTAAGGCAGGATACACCCTGGATGGAATGCCAACCCATCACACACACACACACACACATTCATACACTAGGGACAATTTTTTCAAGGTGCCAATCAACCTACCGTGCATGTTTTTGGACCGGGGGAGGAACCAAACTAGTGGTTAACTAGAGTTAACCACTAAGCCACCTTTATATATATATATTTATATAGGGACACGGTGGTTTTAGTGGTTAGCACGTTCGTCCTCACACCGCCAGGGTCCGGGTTTGATTCCCGTCTCGGCCATGTGTGTGTGGAGTTTGTGCATGTTCTCCCCGTGCCTCAGGGGGTTTTTCTCCGGGTTCTCCGGTTTCCTCCCCCGGTCCAAAAACATGCACGGTAGGTTGATTGGCACCTTGGAAAATTGTGTCCCTAGTGTATGAATGTGTGTGTGTGTGTGTGTGTGTGTGTGTGTGTGTGTGTGTGTGTGTGTGTCCTGTGATGGGTTGGCATTCCATCCAGGGTGTATCCTGCCTTAATGCCCATAGACGCCTGAGATAGACACAGACTATCCGTGACCCGAGGGAAGATCGGTTTTCTGAATGGTTTGAAGAGGAATATCTCCGGGTATAGAACACTGACCTTGACTCTATTGTACACAATATATATATATATATATATATATATATATATATATATATATATATATATATATATATATATATCTATATATATATATATATATATATATATATTGGGAATATTGGAAATGTTGGGACTTGAACTAATGACTGAGCTACTATAATAGAATAGATTTTATTTGTCACATAAACATTACAGCACAATGAAATTCATACTTTGCATATCTCAGTTTGTTTTTTGGGGTCAGAGTGCAGGGTCAGCCGTGATACAGCGCCCCCTGGAGCACAGATGGTTAAGGGCCTTGCTCAAGAGTGGCAGCGTAGTGATACCGAGGCTCGAACCTCCGACCTTCTGATTTGTAACCCAGCACCTTAAACCACTGCACTAACACACCACTGAGATACACCCTCAAACCCCCCCCGACGCAAACCCCGCCCCGACAACCCCACGCCGCGGACGACTCCCCTCCCCGACTAAACCCCTCCCCCCCCCTCCACCCTCCGCTACTAAACCCCTCCCCTACTAAACCCCTCCTCTACTACACCCCTCCGCTACTACACCCCTCCCCTACTAACCCCTCCCCTACTAAACCCCTCCTCCTACTACACCCCTCCGCTACTACACCCCTCCCCTACTAACCCCTCCGCTACTAAACCCCTCCCCTACTAAACCCCTCCGCTACTAAACCCCTCCCCTACTAAACCCCTCCGCTACTAAACCCCTCCCCTACTAAACCCCTCCGCTACTACCCCTCCCCTCTAAACCCTCCGCTACTAAACCCCTCCCCTACTAAACCCCTCCGCTACTAAACCCCTCCCCTACTAAACCCCTCCGCTACTAAACCCCTCCCCTACTAAACCCCTCCCTACTACTCCCCTACTAACCCCTCCCCTACTAAACCCCTCCGCTACTAAACCCCTCCCCTACTAAACCCCTCCGCTACTACACCCCTCCCCTACTAAACCCCTCCCCTACTAAACCCCTCCCCTACTAAACCCCTCCCTGACTACACCCCTCCCCTACTAAACCCCTCCTCCCTACTAAACCCCTCCCAAACCCCTCCGACTAACCCCTACTACCCTCCCCTACTAACCCTCCTCTACTAAACCCTCCCCTACTAAACCCCTCCCCTACTAAACCCCTCCCTACTACACCCCTCCGCTACTACACCCCTCCCCTACTAAACCCCTCCTCTACCACCCCTCCCCTACTAAACCCCTCCTCTACTACACCCCTCCGCTACTACACCCCTCCCCTACTAAACCCCTCCCCTACTAAACCCCTCCTCTACTACACCCCTCCCCTACTAAACCCCTCCCTACTACCTCCTCTACTAAACCCCTCCCCTACTAAACCCCTCCTCTACTACACCCCTCCGCTACTACACCCCTCTAAACCCTACTAAACGCTACTAAACCCCTCCCCTACTAAACCCCTCCGCTACTAAACCCCTCCCCTACTAAACCCCTCCCCTACTACACACCCCTCCGCTACTACACCCCTCCCCTACTACCCTCCCCTACCCCCTCCCCTACTAAACCCCTCCTCTACTACACCCCTCCGCTACTACAACCCCTCCCCTACTACACCCCCTCCCCTACTAAACCCCTCCTACTACTACACCCCTCCCCTACTAAACCCCTCCCTACTAAACCCCTCCCCTACTAAACCCCTCCCCTACTAAACCCCTCCTCTACACCCCTCCCCTACTACCCCTCCCTACTAACCCCTCCTCTACTACAACCCCTCCGCGAACCCATAAACCCCCCTCCCAACGACCAACCCCGAAAACACACTAACCCAGGATACCAAACCACCCCTCCGACTAACAGACCCACAACCGGCCCCCCCTCCCGCACGAAACCCCTCCCCTCCCTCCCCAAACCTCGCTACTAAACTCCTAAACAAAAAAAGGTACCCTACTAAACCCCTCCACCCAACCGCTACCCCCCCCTCCATACTACAACCCTACCACCCCCTCCTCTACTAAACCCCTCCCCTACTAAAACCCCTCCGCTACTAAACCCCTCCCCTACTAAACCCCTCCGCTACTAAACCCCTCCCCTACTAAACCCCTCCGCTACTAAACCCCTCCCCTACTAAACCCCTCCGCTACTAAACCCCTCCCCTACTAAACCCCTCCGCTACTAAACCCCTCTCCTACTACCCCCCTTACTACTCCTCATGGTGTTCTCATAAAACATCTGTTTCATTCACACCACATCTGTAATGCTGACATAATGACATGTTTAGATTCACTTTTCAATACTCTGAATTTGCAAGACCTTAAACATAGACAAACACAAACACACACACACACACACACACACACACACACTGACCCGGTCTCAACACTGCCTTTAACACACTCTCAGTGTATTGACTCGGCCTTGCTGTTGCCCCTCGAGATCCTCCCTGACGCCGGGTTAAGAGCCTCTCCAGGACTCTATTAGCTGAAGTGAGGATTGTTAAAGGACGCGAGAGACGCGAGGAATCGACGCAGCGTTCATTTACAATTCATCACAAATCAACTTCAACAGAACTCTGATCAAATTGTATCATTAAATAATATAATATAATATAACATAACATAATATAACATAATAATATAACATAATATAACATAAAATAATATAATAAATAACATAAAATAATATAATATATAACATATATAATATAATATAATATAATTTAACATAAAAAAACAAAAATAATAATAACATAACATAATATAAAATAATATAATAATAAAAATGTAAACACTCACATCTTCAATAACAGCAAACATCCAGATGTTTATTCCTATTAAAGCATCCAAATGTGTTTCATTTTAACTACAACATCCAGATGTGTTTGATTCCTACTACAACATCCAGATGTGTTTCATTTCAACTACAACATCCAGATGTGTTTTATTCCTACTACAACATCCAGATGTGTTTCATTTCAGCTACAACATCCAGATGTGTTTGATTCAGCTACAACATTCCAGATGTGTTTCATTTCAGCTACAACATCTAGATGTGTTTCATTTCAACTACAACATCCAGATGTGTTTCATTTCAACTACAACATCCAGATGTGATTCATTTCAACTACAACATCCAGATGTGTTTTTTCAACTACAACATCCAGATGTGTTTTATTCTTAACTACAACATCCAGTATCCAGTACAACATCCAGATGTGTTTAATTTCATCTACAACATCCAGATGTGTTTGATTCCTACTACAACTTCCAGATGTGTTTCATTTCAGCTACAACATCCAGATGTGTTTCATTTCAGCTACAACATCCAGATGTGTTTCATTTCAACTACAACATCCAGATGTGTTTCATTTCAACTACAACATCCAGATGTGATTCATTTCAACTACAACATCCAGATGTGTTTGATTCCTACTACAACATCCAGATGTGTTTCATTTCAGCTACAACATCCAGATGTGTTTCATTTCAGCTACAACATCCAGATGTGTTTCATTTCAGCTACAACATCCAGATGTGTTTTATTCCTACTACAACATCCAGATGTGTTTTATTTATCTACAGAGTCCAGATGTGTTTTATTCATACTACAACATCCAGATGTGTTTTATTCCCACTACAACATCCAGATGTGTTTTATTCCCACTACAACATCCAGATATTTTAGTCCTACTACATCATCCAGATGTGTTTTATTCCTACTACAGAATCCAGATGTGTTTCATTCCCACTACAACATCCATATGTTTTAATCCTACTACATCATCCAGATATGTCTGTAATCACATCACAATATCCAGATGTGTGTTTATTCCACTTACACCACGGCAGTTTGTGTCTGCAGAACAATTGTGTAGTGAACATCTTTCTTACTTTATAG
>JACRUU010000015.1:3600218-3605218 GCA_030449085.1 Kryptopterus vitreolus | reverse complement strand
AATTTATTTATGTATGCTTTTGTTTTTCAGACACAAGAACACAAACGGCTGAAACGTGTCATTTATTATCAAAATGATAAATAAGACTCCATCCTGTTCTGACTTTACCACTTTATATATCTGTTTCAACATTTCAGTCATATAGATTTAATATTTATTCATATCCACATATTCACACACTGACAATTTACACACATTTACAAATATATACATGTCTTACAGAATAACACAGTCTGTAAAAGATATTCTTTAGACAGGCTGATGTTCATACAGGGTTTTTTTTTTTTTTACAACAAATAAAATCATTTCTTTTACATTAAAATAAGATATAATTTCATTGGCATGTAAATAAACATGGTGTATTTTTGTGTACATATCGTTTGTGTGTGTTTACGGCGACGTTACTGCATTGTGACTTTATTTTACGAGGAGAACTTCACGGTACGAGCAGCAGCGTGGGAAATAAAGGGATTTCTTTTCTTTTCCACAGAACATAAACATGTTAAAATAAATATAAAATAAAATAAAACCCAGCTGTTTTTTCTTTACCGGGTAGAATTATATTTTAATGTAAACGTTTGCCTGAAAAGGATCATATTTGGTCTTCAGAAAACTGTTTGGTTAAATGTTTTTTTATTTTATTTTATGGAACAGCTGCTATAAAATGTTGAACGTTTGGTGCTCGGAGGAAGTTCCTGCGTCCTGTCCCTGAAAGAACCTGTCTAGAACCCGTGAAGAACCTGTTGGCAGCAATAACTGGTGTATGTAAATAAATAAATAAATAAATAAATAAATAAATAAATAAATAAATAAATGAGTTATTTAATGAACTAAACTCCTTTGAAATTCATCTCATTGGTTCTTCCCGATGTATCTTCTGTGTCCCTCCAGGAAATGTTCTATTTTTTTATATTTATATAAACTTCATTAACTTATATTAATGAACATAAAGTGTTTGGCAGAAGAACCTTCTCCATGTGGGAGTGATGTTAAGTATACTCGGGTCCTGACGATTCCTCCTCGGAGAAGGATCTGGAGCCGAAGCCGTCCTCGATGGGCAGAGCGTTGGTTGTGGTGTGTGAATTAGTGTTTGTGGCGGTGCTTAGTCCTTTCTTTTTTAGCTTGCGTTCCTCCATCTTGATGGTGTCGTAGAGTCCCGTGGGACCCTCCTCCAGGAGCACGTTCCTCTCCGAGTAGGACGGCTTCATCTGGCAGACGCGTCGCAGGACGAGCAGAGCCGGCGCGTACAGCATGTTGACGAGGCCCATGCCTAGGTTCAGCTGGACGAACCCCAGGTTATGGACGATCTGACCAGCTACGATGGGCCCCATGGCGTAAGCCACGGAGTACGAGATGTCTGAGATGGCGTAGACGCTGCCGTACACGGACACGTGCCGGACGTCGACGAGGAACGCCAGCGTGGGTAACAGCGCCGTGTCGACCAGCGCGATCCCGAAGCAGATGCCACACAGGGGCAGCATGAGCTGTCCGAAGTTCTTGCAGGCCGGAACGGTGCACGAGCTCGCCCCGATGATCACCATGCCCAGGGCGCCGTAGAACCACTGCAGGTGCGGGTACTTGGCTGCCAGCTTGACCGTCATGTAGACGCCGAGAACGTGCGGGAAGAAGGACGGCAGCCACGTCAGGCCCATTTCCCACTTGGTGGAGTGCATTGTGCTCTCCATCCAATTGGCCACGGTGGGTTCGAGAAAGGCCAGAGGTATGTTGCAGACCGTGAGCGCGCCAGCCACCACGGCAATATACGGGTCCACCATGAGCCTGTGGATGGGCGTCCCGACCGGCATGTTCTCACGCGAGTGGTCTGAGAAGGGCTTGATGACGGTCAGCAGCAGGAAGCCGTCAGCCAGGCAGACGCACGCCAAAACCACGAAGGGCAAGCGCTTACCGGAAAACTCGTACAGCACGCCGCCGAACGGGGGCGCCACCAGGCTCCCGAACGATATGAACGCCAGGGCGATTCCGAGCGCCCGACTTCGTTCCCCCTCCTCCGTGTACTTATCGGCGATCATGGCGATGCCCGAAGTGTCTGCGAACGCAGAGCCGAGACCCTGAAGACTGCGCGCCATGAACAGCGTGGTGTAGTTCTCCGCGAACGCGAACACGCTGGTGGACAAGAACATGACCGTCAGTCCGATCAGCAGCGGGATGTCATAACCCACCCGGTCTATAAACGTTCCCGATAACGGGTTTACAAGAAGCTGGACGATGGCCTTGGAGGCGAACAGCACTCCGATCTTCATGTCCAGGTTCTCCTTGGTGCTGGGCGTGGAGGTGTTCCCGTGCGCTTCGCTCTCGCTCTCCAGGTCGGCCAGGTAGTCTGGGATGATTGGAACAATCACCATGTAGAGCATGTTGTCTAAAAGCAGCGCCACGCACACGATGACCAAAATGATCCTCCTCTGGCGCTCGGGGTCGTGCACCGCCCCGCCGAGCTGCTTCGTCCTCTCCGAAAGTTTCTGCGCAGCTGACCTGGCCAGACCGAGCGAACCTCCAGACTCCTCCATGCTTCAGAGTACAGGGGAAATAATTAAAGATCTCTCCTCTTGCTTTTTCCCTCCTCCTCCTCCTCCTCCTCCTCCTCTATCTGTTCTTTCCTTCCCCGTGAAGCGCGCGGTTTTCCTCCTGTCCGTGCGCGCTGCCTTCAGCTCACCGCGCGTTCACTTTCCATCTCCAGCACTCGCGACGCGTCTCCGGGCGTTGGCTTTGATTCCCTCTCTCTCTCTCTTGCTCACTCTCTCTCTCTCTCTCTCTCTATCTCTTTCTGTTCTCTTGCTTCTGTGCTTCCCTTCTACCCTTCCCTTCCTCTCTTTTTCCCCCTCTCTTGTCTCTTTTTTCCCCCCGTCTTTGTCTTTTGTCTTTCTTTCTCAGACTTTGCGTCTTTCCGGATCCACAAACCGCCGCGCTGCCATTACAGCGAATCAACTGACAGCTTTGGGTTCAGATGGATTTGTTTTGTTTTTTTTGTCCTCATCTCTCTCTCTCTCTCTCTCTCTCTCTCTGGTCTATAAATGGATTCGCACTGACCAATCAGAAGTGGAAACAGAAGAACTCGAGCTTTCGAGCATCACCTCCTTCTAATGCGCGCGCGTTTGTGTGTGTGTATGTGTGTGTGTGTGTGTGTGTGTGTGTGTGTGTGTGCTTTATATTGATAATTAGAAAGAAAACGCACTTGAAATGTGTTTTAATTTTTATTAAAACAGATAAATGACTTTCCGTTATATAAACAATACATAAATAAATCTATAAACAAGCAATTCTATATAAGGGGAGTGTGAATATATATATATATATATATATATATATATATATATATATATATATATATAATTAGAAGATATATATATATATATATATATATACGATATATATATATATATATATATATTATATATATATATATATACGATATATATATATATATATATATATCCTATATATATACGGTAAATAAAGGGCGGATATATATATATATATATATATATATATATATATAGATATATGTTTGTATATGTGTGTGTGTGTGTGTGTGTGTGTATATGTGTGTGTGTGTGTGTGTGTGTGTGTGTGTGTGTGTGTGTGGTGTGTGCCCCGAAACCCTCCTGTGTTCAATCGTGTGTGTGTGTGTTCATAAAACATACGATAAATAGATGTCAAATTCAGCATATGGATTAACAAAGACCTATGTATAAATACCCATTTGAATATATATATTATATTTATATATCTATATATATATATATATATATATATATATATATATATATATATATATATAGGATATATATAGATTCTCTATATTCAGTTAGTGATTTAGGTCAAAAAAGGTTCAAATAAAATGGAGTTAAAATACAAAAATACAAAAAGTCTAAATTCACTCAGTGAATTCTACAATTGTTATTATAAATAATAATTATCAATATTTTATTATAAATATTCACATAACAAAAATAAATAACAAATAACGAGCGCGTCCATTATTATAGTAAACTTTTCATCTAAACCTGATTCACTGCACACAAAAACCCCCAAAACAAATATTATCAACGAAAGTGAATTATTGTTTAGCGACACTGCCACCTAGTGTTCACATCGTCGCATTACACATCAAACTCACGAGAAATGATGTGCCTTGTGGTTTTTCCTGGAATATTCATTCATTCATTCATCTTCTAGCGCTTTATCCGATCTTCCCTCGGGTCACGGGGAGTCTGTGCCTATCTCAGGTGTCTATGGGCATTAAGGCAGGATACACCCTGGATGGAATGCCAACCCATCGCAGGGCACACACACACACACACACACACACACACATTCATACACTAGGGACAATTTTCCAAGGTGCCAATCAACCTAACGTGCATGTTTTTGGACCGGGGGAGGAAACCGGAGAACCCGGAGAAAAACCTCCTTGAGGCACGGGGAGAACATGCACAAACTCCACACACACATGGCCGAGACGGGAATCGAACCCGGACCCTGGCGGTGTGAGGTGAACGTGCTAACCACTAAACCACCGTGCCTCACTTTTCCTGGAATATAATATTTTGATTTATATTCCGGGAAATGATTTAATTATTTTAAATGTGAGCTTTGTTTGCTTGTAAAGCAGCATTAATTCTTCTCAGAAGATGTTTTTGAAGGACGTCAGCAGGAAGTTTGTTTGAAATATCTTGTAGACTGAAAGCCGTGTGTGAATGGAGTCTTCCAACACTTCTTATTCCTCTCTTCAGTGAAGATCGATCGTAATGACGCTGTATGTTTGGGTTCGTCCTTGTGCTGCAGAATAAATTCATGCTTCAGCACGATGGAGAAGTATTTACTGGTTTTAATCCTGATCACCATCATGCTTCCTGCACACACTCATTACGGTCCAGACCTTCAGCAAACATCTCATTTCCTGCTACAGTGCTGCTATTTTCTGCTTCTGATCCCATTCACACAACAAATACTGATTACATCTGTTTATTTTTATTCTCTTT
>JACRUU010000015.1:3590218-3595218 GCA_030449085.1 Kryptopterus vitreolus | reverse complement strand
AAGACACCAGAAAAGTTTAAAATGAACCAAACCCACGTAAAGTTTAATTTAATCCCCAAAGACCTGCGTAATATTCCCATCATCATGTGTGTGTGTGTGTGTGTGTGTGTGTGTGTGTGTGTGTGTGTGTTGTGTGTGTGTTAGAGAAGTGTGTTTGATCCGAAGCTAATCCACACACCAGGGGAACATTGTTTTTGCTGGAACCTTGCACCTTAACAGGAATCAATCACCTCATCAGACTAAATGAAAGGGTGTAAAAAGGAGCCTGAGCGCCTGAACGCATAGAATTACAGTGATTAGGGAAATATTACTAATCACTCTAATATAAACTCTAATATTGGAAAAAAAGATATCTGCTGGAATAAAAAACAAAAATAATAATATAATAATATATTATAATATAATAATATAATAGAATATGTATATAATATAATAATATAATAAATATAATATAATCGTACTCATAATATAATAATAATACCTAATATATAATTATAGTGCCTAATATCCGTAATATAATCTATAATATAATCTAATATAATATAATCTAATATCCTCTCCTATCCTCTCTCTCTCCCTAATCCTATCCTGTAATCTCTAATATATAATCTATATATAGTGTAATATAATCTCTTATCTCCAATATAATACTATTGTACCCACCCCCCCCCCACACCCACCCCCACCCATACCCCCCACACCCCCCCACACACCACACACACCACACACACACACACACACACACACCACACACCACTACTGGACCTCTATTTCTTCTTTCTGCAAATGTCTCTGTCCTGTCAGGAACTGCCAGATTCCTTCTCTGTAAAACTCGTTAGCATGAGCGTACAGCAGAGCGTTGAAGAACGGAGTGAGTTTAGCCACAGCGGGGAGAACCTGCGGAGAACAAACACCAACATCTCACCAACATCTCACCAACATCTCACCAACATCTCAACATCTCACCAACCATCACCAACATCACCAACATCTCACCAACATCTCACCAGCATCTCACCAGCATCTCACCAACATCTCATACCAATATCTGCATCTCACCACCATCTCACCAACATCTCACCAACATCTCACCACCATCTCACCACCATCTCACCAACATCTCACCAACATCTCACCAACATCTCACCAGCACATCTCACCACCATCTCACCAACATCTCACCACCATCACCAACATCTCACCAACATCTCACCACTCACCACCATCTCACCAACATCTCACCAATCTCACCAACATCTCACCAACATCTCACCAACATCTCACCAACATCTCACACATCTCACCACCATCTCACCAACATCTCACCAGCATCTCACGAATATCAACCATCTCACCAACATCTCACCAACATCTCAACAGCATCTCACCAACATCTCACCAACATCTCACCAGCATCTCACCACCATCTCACCAACATCTCACCAACATCTCACCAACATCACCAGCATCTCACCACATCATCTCACCTCACCACATCTCACCATCTCACCAATCACCACATCTCACCCCCCTCACAACACATCTCACCAACATCCAACATCTCATCTCACCAACATCTCACCAACATCTCACCAACATCTCACCAGCATCTCACCACCACCACCATCTCACCAACCCACCACATCTCACCAACATCTCACCAACATCTCACCAGCATCTCAACATCTCACCAACATCTCACCAGCATCCAACGATCTCAAATCCACAACAGACTCCGCACTCAACCCCCCCCCTGCTCTCGCCCCCCCCTCTCCCGCCCCACCAGCCACTCTCACCAATCCTCATCTCACCACCATCTCATCCAACCATCACCAATCACCAACATCTCAACCAACAAGGAGCTCACTCATCCATCTCACCAACATCTCACCACATCTCACAACACCACATCTCACCACGGGGGGTCCCCCCCCTCTCCCCCCCCATCACAACCACCTCTCACCCCTAACATCTCAACAGCCATCCTCCCCACCAAACTCACCACCATGGTCCCAACATAGGCTCCACCAAACTCGAGCTCAGTCGAGGTCTCCAAAAAAAAAAAAAAAATTAAATAATGAACTGATAATTACTGGATTATTATTTACCCATAACTAATTAATTTATTTATCCCAAAATCAAGCCTTTATTTATCCTGTTAATTTCTCTTTATATCACCATGATGATATAAATAATATAATAATATTCTTCCGTGTGATAATTTCCATTATATTCGCAAATCTCTCTCTCTATAGAAGTTAGACTCATCCCTCTCAATCTCTCTCTCTATATATATATATATATATATATATATATATATATATGTGATTCATTACTCTCAATATAATCTCACCCCCACCATTCATATATAACCCCACGAAATAATAATATACTCCTACTATAATGATCCGTATTACTATAAATCAATAGGGTGGAAATATATATATTCACCATATATTACCATATCATATGACAATATTCCAGCATTATATTCACTTATTAAATTTTTATAACATAAAGTTCGTTAACCACATCCTTCACCATTATCGTATTTTCCACCATTCAATTTTTTTAATTCGAATTAGATGTAAATTAATAATATTAATAATAATATTAATAATAATAATCAATATTAATAATCGTGGTCTTGCAGCCTAATGCTTTCATTATTGTTTACATATTAAAGTAACTGTATCTACATGTTAATACAATAAATGGGTATTAATTGCTTAGTATTTTACATGTAAGGGGCCTTTCTTTCGTATGCATATCCCGTTAATAAGGTATTTAATAAATAAATAAAGTATATTCTTATAAATACCGATAATATGTAATATCTTCTCGTAACTATCGTATCTAATCCCAGATGTCTCCTCGTCTCTCTCTCTATTCGTCAAAATATCGGTCTCTCTCTCTCTATAGGTGTATATATATATACGGTATATATATATGTATGGTTAAAGTGTCCGTTCATGTGTGTGGGTTGGGCCAAGTGTGGTGTGTGTGTCTCTGTGTGTGTGTCATGTCTCGTGTATATTCGTTATAAAGTGTAACTCTCGGGGCTCTCAGTCCATCTGTGACGGGGTATCAATGGCAGGTTCAAAACCCTACAAGGTCCCTCGAATAGTTTCCAATATATATATATATATATACATATATAGTAAAATAAGTAAGTGATAAATTTTATGCGAGCACAATGAACGACCCTTTTTCAATAATGATAGAAGAAAATTTCGTGAATATGAGATTAATCAGTGACCAAAAATTAACAGTATTCATTATTGAAATTATGTTTTGTCATTATTGATTGCGTTATTAAAGTTAGTATAACATCGTTAACACAACATCATTAATGATTTCCCACTTACTATTTTTTAATATAAAAAATTATTTTCTCTCTACAATTATGTATGTACTTATGTATTTATTATATAATTCGTAGTAGGGTTAATATAATAATAAGTAATAATCCTAATATAATTAATATTATTACAGTAAATAATACAATGTTTCTATTATTTGTTATTACAATGTCTCATAACATACAATAATCTAATTGTGGTATATATAATATCTCTATCTATATCTCTGTGTGTGTATGGGTTGTGGTGTGCTGTGTGTGTGTGGTGTGTGTGTTGCTGTGTTGACTGTTGTGTGTGTGTGTGTGTGTGTCTGTGTGTCTGTGTGTGTGTGTGTGTGTGTAGATATCTGTACCATTCTGAGTTTAGGTGATAAATCGGCTGCGTTCTCGAAGCAGGCGTACACACACATGACGACGTACGGACCCCAACAGATCAACAGCATCTTTACAGGCAGACCTGTGTTAAACTACACACACACACACACACACACACACACACACACACACACACACACACACACACACACACACATATCATATGAAGGGAAAAATAAAGTCAGGCCTTTCTGTGCATCATCACACCTTCCCTCTGTCTCCATGTGAGGAAGTGAGGAGAGCAGGTGTTATGGAGAGGAAAGGTCTCCCATATGTGTGTGTGTGTGTGTGTGTGTGTGTGTGTGTGTGTTTGTGTGTGTGTTACAGGATTGTAACTGCTCTACAGTTGTGTGTTTACTTTGTTGTTTGATGATGAACCTTTCCAAATGTCCGAGCTGCTCATTCCACAGGTACTAATGTTCTCCCACAACCATCAGAGCCAGATGTTCCCTCTCCTCTTTATTCCGGAGGACCATGGTGTCCACAAAGACATGAAAATCTGATCCCAGAACAGTTTTCCCTCACTAGATCTGAAATGTATCCAGAGAGGATGGAGGTGTTTCTGGATCATGTTCACGCATGACCACTTCTTTACAGATTTAACCTGCACTTGTGGACCACATGGAGAACCGTGTTCATGATCACCATTACACGATCAGCACTGTTTTAAATGCAGGAGCTCCTGAGGGATCACAAACATCTCACAGTGACTGACACTTCTGCACAGAGATGTCTCCAGACCCTCAGAATGTTCTGTAGGATCTGTCATGTGATGTTGAGGAAGATTTGTGTTAAATTGTTGAACGATGAAGTTCTACTCCATCGTTCCTTCTGAGAGACTCTCTATTACGTCTGTAGGAAACACTATTTATCCCACTGAACCTGAACCTCATCATGTGCTCAATCACACTTCTCCAACCCTTTCTGTTTAATAACACACACTTTTCACCCTTTTGGTTGCCCCATAAACCTTTTGAGATGTTCTGCAGCCGTGAACTGATGGAAAAGAAAACATCTGGTATATTCCATAATGTATGTAAAATATATATATATATATATATATATATATATATATATAATCTCTAGTATCTCTATGGATGGGTTGCTACCTTGAAGTTGTGGACCTTCTTGAAGTAGGTGTAGATGGAGGAGTAGGAGGAGTGCATGATGAGGAGAGGGAATGCCAGGTACAGGATGGTGAGGGACATCATGTAGGTGATGTAACCTCTGGACATCACAAAGCAGGAAATAATCACTCGTACAG
>JACRUU010000015.1:3550218-3585218 GCA_030449085.1 Kryptopterus vitreolus | reverse complement strand
ACAGAGAGAGTTTGAGAGAGAGAGAAAGCAAGAGAGAGAGAGAGAGTGAGAGAGAGGGGAGGATGAAACCGAGAGATGAGTGAGAGAGAGGAATGAGAGGAGAGTGACAGTGGTGCGAGAACAAAGAGAAGATAGCGAGAGAAAGAGAAACGGGAGGTGAGAGAGAGAGGAACAGAGAGAGAGAAAAGTGTGAGAGAAGAGAGATAGAGAGAAAGAGAAAGAGAGGGAGAGAGAGAGAGAGAGAGAAACAAAGAGAGTGTGTGTGAGAGAGAGAGAGAGAGAGAGAAACAGAGAGAGAGAGAGAGAGAGAGAAACAAAGAGAGTGTGTGTGTGAGAGAGAGGAGAGAGAGAGAGACAGAGAGAGAGAGTGAGAGAGAGAGAAACAGCGAGAGAGAAACAGAGAGAGTGAGAGAGAGAGTGTGTGAGAGAGAGAGAAACAAAGAGAGAGAGAGAAACAGAGTGAGAGAGAGAGATAGAGAGAAACAGAGAGATATCTGTCCTTGATCTATCTATCCATCCATCCATCCATCCAGTGTCATATTCAAATATTTATTTAAAATGTTTGCATGTTTAATGTTTGTAATTTAAAATGTAATATTAATACAAAAAATAATAATCATATATTCATGTCTTTAAAAACAATATAAATGTTCATTATTACAAATTGCCTCACGTTGCCAATTCAAATGTTTTTTGTTTGTTTGTTTGTTTGTTTGTTTGTTTGTTTTTTTACAGACAGAAACCCAGTGTGGATTTGTTAAAAAGAGAAATCCTTCATTCAGTCGTCCACAAACAACCGCTTAAAATGTCTAAATAAACAAAATTAAACTCAAATTGTGGCCTTTTTTTTTTACATTTTTTAATAAATCCTCTGAATGAAGGCTTTATACTGTGTTATAATGTGTTATAATGTGTTATAATGTGTTATAATGTGTTATAATGTGTTATACTGTGTTATAATGTGTTATACTGTGTTATAATGTGTTATAATGTGTTATACTGTGTTATAATGTGTTATAATGTGTTATAATGTGTTATAATGTGTTTACTGTGTTATAATGTGTTATATAATGTGTTATAAAGTGTTATAATGTGTTATACTGTGTTATAATGTGTTACTGTGTTATAATGTGTTATAATGTGTTATAATGTGTTATAATGTGTTATAATGTGTTATAATGTGGCACAATGTGTTATAATGTGTTATAATGCATAATGTGTTATAATGTGGCATAGTGTTTATAATGTGTTATAATGTGTTATACTGTGTTATAATGTGTTATAATGTGTTATACTGTGGTATAATGTGTTATAATGTGTTATACTGTGGTATAATGTGTTATACTGTGTTATACTGAGTTATAATGTGTTATAATGTGTTGTACTGGGTTACACTGTGTTATGCTTTGTTATACTGTGTTATTTACATTTACATTTACATTTGCGGTATTGAGCAGACGCCCTTATCCAGGGCGACGTACAAGATACTGGGTTACACTGGGTTATACTGGGTTACACTGGGTTATACTGTTTATGTTATAATGTGTTATACTGGGTTCTACTGGGTTATACTGTGTTATAATGGGTTATACTGTGTTATACTGTGTTATACTGTGTTATACTGGGTTACATTGTGTTACTGTGGTTATACTGGTTACACAGTTATACTGGGTTACACTGGTTTATACTGTGTTATACTGTGTTATACTGGGTTATACTGTGTTATACTGGGTTACATTGTGTTATACTGGGTTATACTGTATTATACTAGTTATACTGGGTTACACTGGTTTATACTGTGTTATACTGTGTTATACTGGGTTATACTGGGTTACACTGTTTATACTGTGTATACTGTTTTATACTGGTTATACTGGGTTATACTGTGTTATACTGGTTACACTGGGTTATACTGTGTTTATACTGTTATCTAATTTATACTGGTTATACTGTGTTATAACTGTGTTATACTGGGTTATACTGGGTACTACACTGTGTTATACTCGGTTACACTGGGTTATACTGTGTTATACTGGGTTATACTAAGTTACACTAGGTTATATTGTGTTATACTGTGTTATACTGGATTATACTGGGTTATACTGTGTTATACTGGATTACACTGTGTTATACTGGTTATACTGGGTTACACTGGGTTATACTGGGTTATACTGTGTTATACTGTGTTATACTGGATTATACTGGGTTATACTGTGTTATACTGGATTATACTGGGTTACACTGTGTTATACTGGGATACACTGTGTTATACTGGGTTACACTGTGTTACACTGTGTTATACTGGTTATACTGTTTATACTGGGTTATACTGGGTTATACTGTGTTATACTGTGTTATACTGTGTTATTGTGTTATACTGGGTTATACTGGGTTATACTGGGTTATACTGTTACTGGATTATACTGTGTTATACTGTGTTACTGTGTTATACTGGGTTATACTGGGTTACACTGTGTTATACTGCGTTAACTGATACTGGTTACACTGGGTTATACTGGGTTATACTGTGTTATACTGTTATACTGGATTATACTGGGTTACACTGTGTTATACTGGATACTGTTATACACTGTGTTATACTGGATACTGGTTATACTGGTTACACTACTGGGTTATACTGTGGTTATACTGGGTACTGTGTTATACTGGTGTTATACTGGATTATACTGGGTTATAGTTATACTGGAGTATGTTACAACTGTGTATATACTGTGTTAAGTTACTACTGGGTTACACTGCTGTTAAAAAACGTGGGTTATACTGTGTTATACTGGGTTATACTAAGTTACACTAGGTTATATTGTGTTATACTGTGTTATACTGGATTATACTGGGTTACACTGTGTTATACTGGGTTACACTGTGTTATACTGGTTACTCTACTGGGTTATACTGGGTTATACTGGGTTATACTGTGTTATACTGTGTTATACTGGATTATACTGGATTATACTGGGTTACACTGTGTTATACTGGGTTACTGGTTATACTGTTATACTGGTTATACTGTTATTGGATTCAATTCAATTCAATTTTATTTATAAAGCGCTTTTTACAATGTTGTCATCGTCTCAAAGCAGCTTTACATAATACTTAATGTGTGAAAAGTGAAAATCAGTTTAGCACTAATTGTTTCTTGTTGAGCAAGCCGAAGCGACGGTGACGAGGAAAAACTCCCTGAAAACAGAACACCTGAGACAGGAAGAAACCTTGAGAGGAACCAGACTCAACAGAGAACCTCATCCTCATTTGTGGTTGTTAGTGTTGTGTGTGTGTTTGAGGATGTTTATTGTGTAGTGTGGAGTGTATTCATGAATTTGAAGCATCATCAACCCGGGGGCGGAGTCACCAGGAGGTTCTGGACAGGAACAGAGTGCAGAGGGGGTCTGGATCACTGACAGCTCAGCAGTGGGACATGTAACTCAACGGAGAGAGAGAGAGAGAGAGAGAGAGAGAGAGAGAGAGAGAAGAGAAGTAGAGAAAGAGAGAGAGAAATGAAATGAGTGGTTAGTCACAGGTCATGGTTGCAGTATGGGAGTGTGTATATGTTAGTGTCGAGTGCAGACGTGGACTCCGGCAGGATTAACTATAACAGCGATAACTAAAAGGAGAATCAGAGGGAAACACAGACATGACATGAGATCTTCCTGATGTGTAAACAAACAGTCACTCTCACCACCACAAACCTGAGTGATTAATGAGAAGTGAGGCAGACAGCAACTAAACACACCAGATCACTATAATACTCAACATCCATGTGTCCCCCAGATCTACTCCTTGTATCTAAGGTAGGACTGATGTCACTAAAAGCTTGGTTAAATAAGACAAGTTTTCACCCTGGACTTAAACACTGAGACTAGTGACTGATTCTCGATTCATGTAACAGGGGTCGGGAGGGAGTTCCTGGATAACTTTGGGGCTTTGTAGGAGAAAGCTAAGCCCCCCCCCGCTGTAAATGTAATCTTCCTAATACGTGGGTACTGACAGACAGCCTGCATCCTTTGATCAGGAAGCAGGCGTGATGTGTAACGGATAAGGCTCTGGAATAGTTCTGACAGGGTGACTGTGTGGGCGAGACCATTCAGTGCTTTACAGTGCTTTATAAATTAGTTAATAGTAATAAATTTAAATTCTATCTATACGGATAGTTCACAGGGAGTGCCATGTGCAGTGTGGATAGGACAGGGGTGATGTGTGTACAGTGTGGATAGGACAGGGGTGATGTGTGTGTATGTGTAGGACAGGGGTGTGGATAGGACAGGGTGATGTGTGTGTGTGTGGATAGGACAGTGTGGTGTGGATAGGACAGTGGTGTGTGTGGATAGGACAGGGGTGATGTGTGTGATGGACAGTGTGGATAGGACATAGGGGTGACAGGGGTGATGTGCAGTGTGGATAGGAGGACAGGGGTGATGTGTGTGTGTGGATAGGACAGGGGTGTGTGTGGATAGGACAGGGGGTGATGTGTAGTGTGGTGTGGGGTGATGTGCATAGGACAGGGGTGATGTGTAGTGTGGATAGGACAGGGGTGTGTATGTGTGGATAGTGTGATAGGACAGTGTGGATAGGACAGGGGTGATGTGTAGTGTGTGGATAGGACAGGGGTGATGTACAGGGGTGATGTGCAGTGTGGATGGACAGGGTGATGTATGGACAGGACAGGGTGATGTGCAGTGTGTGTAGGTAGGACAGGGGTGATGTGCAGTGTGGATAGGACAGGGGTGATGTGTGCAGTGTGGATAGGACAGGGTGGATGTGTGTGTGGATAGGACAGGGGTGATGTGCAGTTGTGGATAGGACAGGGGTGATGTGCAGTGTGGATAGGACAGGGGTGATGTGCAGTGTGGATAGGACAGTGTGGATAGGACAGGGGTGGTGATGTGTAGGGACAGGGAGTGTGTGTGGATAGGACAGGGGTGATGTGGATGGACAGTGTGGATAGGACAGGGGTGATGTGTAGTGTGGATAGGACAGGGGTGATGTGTGTGGAGTGTGGATAGGACAGGGGTGATGTGCAGGTGTGGATAGGACAGGGGTGATGTGTAGTGTGGATAGGACAGGGTGATGTACAGTGTGGATGTGGATAGGACAGGGGTGATGTACAGTGTGGATAGGACAGGGTGATGGGTGTGTGGATGTGTGTGTGTAGTGTGGATAGGACAGGGGTGATGTGCAGTGTGGATAGGACAGGGTGATGTGCAGTGTGTGGATAGGACAGGGTGATGTGCAGTGTGGATGGATAGGACAGGGGTGATGTACAGTGTGGATAGGACAGGGGTGATGTGTGTTTACAGTGTGGATAGGACAGGGGTGAGGGGTGATGTGCAGTGTGGATAGGACAGGGGTGAGGGGTGATGTGCAGTGTGGATAGGACAAGGGGTGATGTGCAGTGTGGATAGGACAGGTGGAGGGGTGATGTGCAGTGTGGATAGGACAAGGGGTGATGTGCAGTGTGGATAGGACAGGGGTGAGGGGTGATGTGCAGTGTGGATAGGACAGGGGTAGGGGTGATGTGTGGATAGGAGGGTGTGTGTGGTGTGGATAGGACAGGGGTGATGTGTATAGTGTGGATAGGACAGGGGTGATGTACAGTGTGTGATGTGGAGACAGTGGGATGTGTAGTGTGGATAGGACAGGGGTGTGTGTAGTGTGGATAGTAGGACAGGGGGTGATGTGCAGTGTGGATAGGACAGGGGTGATGTGCAGTGTGGATAGGACAGGGGTGTGATGTGCAGTGTGGATAGGACAGGGGGGTGATGTGCAGTGTGGATAGGACAGGGGTGATGTGTAGTGTGGATAGGACAGGGGTGATGTGTGTGTATTGTAAGTGTGGATAGGACAGGGGTGATGTGCAAGTGTGGATAGGACAGGGGTGATGTGTACAGTGTGGATATAGGATGATGGGTAGGTGGATAGGACAGGGGTGATGTGTGTGCAGTGTGGATAGGACAGGGGTGATGTGTGTGTGTGGAGTGTGGATAGGACAGGGGTGATGTGTGTGGAATGGACAGTGTGGATAGGACAGGGGTGATGTGCAGTGTGGATAGGACAGGGTGATGTGTGATGGACAGGGGTGCAGTGTGGATAGGACAGGGGTGATGTGTAGTGTGGATAGGACAGGGGTGATGTGCAGTGTGGATAGGACAGGGGTGATGTGTAGTGTGGATAGGACAGGGGTGATGTGCAGTGTGGATAGGACAGGGGTGATGTGTAGGTGGACAGTGTGGATAGGACAGGGTTAGGTACAGGGGTGATGTGCAGGGTGTGTGGATAGGACAGGGGTGATGTGCAGTGTGGATAGGACAGGGGTGATGTGCAGTGTGGATAGGACAGGGGTGATGTGTGTGTGTGGATAGGATGTGACAGGTGGTGATAGGTGTGGATAGTACAGGGGGTGATGTGCAGTGTACCTAATACCGAACAGGGGTGTGCATGTGCAGTGTGGTATAGGACCTGTGTGTACACACCATACTGTACCTGGGAATGCACAGAATAGTCACCATTTAAATTGGGTTGTATTGGGTTGTATTGGGATATAGTGGGTTATACTGGGTTACACTGTGTTATACTGGGTTACACTGTGTTATACTGCGTTACACTGTGTTATACTGGGTTACACTGGGTTATACTGGGTTACACTGTGTTATACTGCGTTACACTGTGTTATACTGGGTTACACTGGGTTATACTGTGTTATACTGTTTTATACTGGATTATACTGTGTTATACTCTTATATTGTGTTATACTAGGTTATATTGGGAGACACTATTTGTTTAAAATCTAGGCTCCGCCCACTCTCTTCAAGTTCTTGCTCTTCATTGGTCGCCTTTTTCTTACAGCGAGTGGGAAAAACAGAAAACAACACAGACTCTTAACAACGTATAATTCTGCCCAGTCTGTTTAAATAGTGCACACACACACACACACACACACACACACACACACACACACACACACACAACACACACATCAAGCAAATGTCAGCATAATGACATCATTTAAGAATTCGCAATGAACATATCATACACTGCTTTGACCCTCCATGTACTTCTTGTACATTCTTGTTTTTCATTTCTCAATTGTTATTTATTTATCTATTACACTTTTAACCATCCAATCAGGTCGCCCGGAATTCCAGGCGCTCTGTACATGTACAAACGTCGAGCCAATGAGCTTCCAGGCAGGAAATAATCACATAAATGAAAATAACCCGCGTCCTCTCACTAATCCTGCTCTATCCTTTTTATCTGTGGGATTCGGAGCAGCAGCAGCAGCATGGACACACCGGACTGAGACGCTCGGAGAGACGAGCATGTCGCTGCTCCAGCAGGAACGCCGTCAGACATCATCTCTCCTTTCTTTCTTTCTCTCTTTTTTTCCTTAGCGCTCAATACGGTGCCAAAAATGCGTCTCTTTCTGCTTTTGTGTTTGGCCTTTTATATCGCCGGACGTCCCGTCCTGTCCAGCGCCTGTCCCGCACAGTGTAACTGTTTCTTCCACAAACTCAGCGACGGATCCAAGGCCCGGTAAGAACCCCGAGCCTGTATTTATTTATTTATTTATTTATTTCCTGGTGCAATTGTCCAGTGCAGGCTTTTAATCCTGGATTGAGTAAGTATGAGATTAACTGCAGTGCTGTTTAATCTTTTCCCCACTTCGGGCTTCGCACTGAAGGTTCGCAAATCCTGCCAGGTGCGAAATAATCACAAAGAGCAGGAAATTTACTAAACGATGTTCTGTTGGAACAAATCAAGGAATGTAAAAATAAACATTACTTTAATAATTCTAACATCCCCATCGAAGGTTAATTAGACGTTAAAGGGTTCCACTGTACAATTTCCACTTGGACAGTTCGGTATTTTAGTGGAACATTTTTCCAGGCTATTAAAGCAATTAAGAATTGTTCATTGTCACAATTAAGCAAATTAATTATAGACGAGTTTTGTTTGGAATCTCCAGGGTTCAAATTTACTGTAATAACTTTCTATTTGTAATAACAAATAGAAATTTGTGTTCATTCATTTATTCATTCATTCATCTTCTAGCGCTTTATCCGATCTTCCCTCGGGTCACGGGGAGTCTGTGTCTATCTCAGGCGTCTATGGGCATTAAGGCAGGATACACCCTGGATGGAATGCCAACCCATCACACACACACACAAACACACACACACACACACACACACACACACACACATTCATACACACATTCATACACTAGGGACAATTTTCCCAAGGTGCCAATCAACCTACCGTGCATGTTTTTTGGACCGGGGGAGGAAACCGGAGAACCCGGAGAAAAACCCCCTGAGACACGGGGAGAACATGCACAAACTCCACACACACATGGCAGAGACGGGAATCGAACCCGGACCCTGGAGTGTTGTCTAAAAACGTCATGAAGATCAAGTCAATATCAAGTCAAGATCAAGAATTGTTACAATTGTAACGCCGTCATTCAATTACAATGTTTTTTACTGTATCAATAAAATGGACACAACTATATTTAATAGCGGCGACGCAGCAACGTCGGGGGATTCTCGTTATTGTACGTTTTTTATCTGAGAAAATGCTTAAAGGGAAAATTTGATTCCGAATCGCAGCAGATTCGCATGAAAAATTGTGAGAATTGTGGAGCGGCTCACTGTGATGCTGAACCTCAGTCTGCCTATAGGGGGCAGCGCTGTAACAATGCTCTGACCTTGTTCTGGAAGTAAAATATCCTTCCAACGTGTTGTAGCTCATCATTTCTTCTGCTTCTCTTATTATTATTATTATTATTATTATTATTATTATTATTATTATTATTATTATTATTATTATTATTATTATTATTATTATTATTATTATTATTATTATTATTATTATCCTTATTGTGTGGGGCACGGTGGCGTAGTGGTTAGCACGTTCGCCTCACACCGCCAGGATCCGGGTTCGATTCCCGTCTCGGGAATGTGTGTGTGGAGTTTGTGCATGTTCTCCCCGTGCCTCAGGGGGTTTTTCTCCGGGTTCTCCGGTTTCCTCCCGGTCCAAAAACATGCATGATAGGTTGATTGGCACCTTGGAAAATTGTCCCTAGTGTATGAATGTGTGTGTGAATGTGAGTGTGTGTGTGTTTGTGTGATGGGTTGGCATTCCATCCAGGGTGTATCCTGCCTTAATGCCCATAGACGCCTGAGATAGACACAGGCTCCCCGTGACCCGATGGAAGATCGGATAAAGCGGTAGAAGATGATGAATGAATGAATGAATGAATTATCCTTATTATCCTTCCAGAAGCGTCCTGTGCAGCGACCCCGCGCTCAGCTCCATCCCCACTGATTTCCCCTCTGACGTTTCAAAGCTTCGTATCGAAAAGACCGACGTCGCCCAAATCTCCAGCGAGGCTTTTATATCCCTCCCAAAACTGGAATTCCTCTGGATGTCCTTCAACTCTCTGTCCGTTCTCCATGCGGACGCTTTCCGAGGCTTGGGCCTGCTGAACGAGCTCCGTCTGGAAGGGAACTTCATCACCTCCTTCCCGTGGGAGAGTTTATCCGACATGCAGAACCTCAGACTGCTCGATCTGCATGACAATAAGATCGGCAGCATCCCGGCCAAAGCCGCTAGTTACATGAAAAACCTGACGTATCTGGATCTGTCCGGTAACAGCCTCGTCACCGTCCCGTCCGACGTTCTGCTGACGTGGTTCTCCGCCGCACCGCAGCAGGACGCTGAGGACATGAAAATGATTTTGGGTAAGATTCTTCTTCTCTCTGCAGCTCTGTAACGATCTCTGTTTGTTCAGAAAGCGTTTTAACCCCTCCCCCTTCCCCCCCCCCCCTCAGGTCTCCATGACAACCCGTGGAAGTGTGACTGCCGCTTGTTCGACCTGATTCAGTTCCAGAAGTCTCCGTCCTCCTCAGCGCTGGCCTTCATCGACACTCACCTGCGCTGTTCGGAGCCCGAGAGCTTTTCCGGAGTGCTCTTCTGGGACGTGGAGATTCGCAGGTGCCAGATTCCACGAGTTCACACGGCCGTGGCGAAAGTGCACAGCGTGGTCGGAAACGACGTCCTGCTCCGCTGTGGCACCGTCGGAGTGCCCATGCCTGAGCTCACCTGGTCCCGGGCTGATGGGAGGGACATCAACGGTACAGGTGAGGGTCGCGTCCCATTTCTACCTACTGCATTATCACCAGTGTTGAGGAGGAACATGTAGTTACATGTAATGGCATTTAATTTAATTTAATTACGATGTAAACGTGACAGATATTCATTACAATGTAATACGAAAAGTTAAAGATTACAAATAGGGTCTGAATAATTTCATGTAACATTGTTGATGGGGGGGGGGATGGGGTGCGGAGACATGCTTGGGGGGGTGAAGAATTATTGCACATCCAATACAGTAGGTGGCAGCGGCGCTCTCGGTAGTGAGCAGGTAGTAACATGACGACAAAAGGGACGAAGTGCACCAAGCATGTACCACAACCTCCCCCCCCCCCCCCCCTTCCCAAACCGGGGAAAAAACAGACATTCCCCCCCCCCCACCACACACACACACACACATCCCAATCAACAATACGATTCTGATGCAGTTTCAATTCGTAAAACACAAACATTTTTCCTTAGAATGTTACTATAAAAGCGCCACCTAGTGGACAAATGAAAGTAATCAAAATTAATCAAATGACAGATTTTTACTACGGCTGTCCACCACTTCCAATATTTAATCGTGCGATTAATTCCATACATTTCTCTCGGAATCCCTCCATTTTCCCTTCGGTTAATTTAACGTTAACACACTTTAACGAGCAGCACTTTAACATTTTTCCATGAGTAAAAAACTTCTACAGAAACCTTTTTAAACACTAATATCTGTATTTCTCTGTGAGGACTGAATGGGAATACTTTTGGCACCGTTTTTGATAAACGAAAAGAACGGATATATACAGGAGATTTAACGAACAGTACGGCGATGCGACGCTCAAAATGTTTCAACCATGGCTTTCCCTTAATACAATGACTATTAAGTGGTGCTTGCAAAGCATCACTATTATTATCGCTCTCTCGCTCCGGTAAAAATTTTCGGTGCGTAACTCGTCCCCTAGTTTCCCTTATGGGGAAATTTCACCGAAATGCACATTTGACATATCAGGTGAGATGGCGTAGGTCACGAACATATGACTGCCGCAACGTGAAACGTGAAAAAACTGCGAAACAACGAAACTCGGACACAGGGTCATGTGACATGTCTAAACGCTCGACACATCGACAGGAGTCAGACGCTGGATAATTTAACAATGTCACATGCGTCACTGGCCACGCCCCCTCCCGGAAAAATGCCCAAGACTGGGCGCTTTTGGTGTCTCTTGGAATGAGCTAGCATTTCGATGTCAACGCTAAATATTAAAGGCTGTAAGAGGGTCGCGCCCGGAGCTGCGGTTTGCAAACATCGCTCACATTTTCTTTTAATATAAATTTCGTGTTAATTACAATGTTATTTGTTTAGTGGTGGTTTTAATTGTAAAATATTGGACGTGGCTCCTTTAAGAATTCTGTTCCGGTTGCTTTTCCATATAAAGTATGGAAGCGCAAGGAAACGTCCTTATCCAGAGCAACTTATAACTAAGGGTTAAGGGCCTTGCTCAAGGGCCCACTAGTGGCAGCAGGTGGGTTTTGAACCCGTGATCCCTCTGTCCAAAGAACAACACCTTAACCACTGGGGTACCACCTCGCTACACAACAACCCACAATCCATAACCAGAACAAAAACAAAACCCAGACCAGCGACGCAGGAAGGGAACAAAGGATCCGAGAGGAACAGGAATCCAGAGCAGGCAAAAAAAATGCGCTTTATTGCAGTAATACGGATTTGGGAATGCGATGCGCTTGCGTAAGGTTCCATACGGTAATATACGCTAATATAGTGAGGAGATCGTACCTGTTGTGAATGTGCAGCTAGGGGGCGTCATTGGGGGAAATTTAGGAAGTGTGAGTGGATGCATTCAACCTTTATTTATTCGTTTGTTGTTCGGGTTTCGTTCATTCGCACAACACGACGCAGAGTGAAGGAGCAGATCACTCACATAGTAATGCACACTGCGTTATAACACATGAACATGAAGTTCTTATTCAAACTGGTATCACCAGTTCCTGGTGGTTCCTGCACAGGTTCCTGACCCAATCAATCTTCTCAACTTTAGGATGGACAGGAACCAAAGCGTTTTTTGCCTTATGTCTGATCTCATCTTCTCTAATGATCCTGTAGACCTCATAAACCTGAGATATCCTCAAGAAGGTCCATTAGTGCTGTTCCGTTCGTGAAGGTCCATTAGTGCCGTTAAAGTCTATTTGCGTTAACGAGCTCTAATTTTTTTTACATTTTCCTTTTACAGTCCGTGAAGAACTTTCATCTGAAGGCATCACCTGGTCCATTCTCAGCATCCCAGCCGTGTCCTCTCGCGGCTCGGGAAAGTACGTCTGTAGAGCCTCGAACTTTGTAGGCACCTCCAACGCCGTCATCTCTCTTGCTGTTCTGGAAAGGGAACAGATCGGTGAGGCGAAGAAATCGGGTGTCAAGAAGAACGGACGAGCAGGATATCAGGAGAAACTCACGGCGAGATATGTTCCTCTCAGGTCGGAGGTATTTAATGGCTCCACCTGGTCCTCCACCATCGAGAGCTACAGCGGTCCTACTGGAGTCATGGATGGTGAAACGACAGAGGACAGCTCAGAGACGGATAAAAATGTACTGAGCAACTTGGCAACCAACGCCTCGTCCCTCCAGCAGGGCCCCGAGAGAAGAGTGGTCCGTTCCGTCAAAATCATTGGAGACACCGATCACACGGTGTCCATCAACTGGCGAGCTCCTTCTGCCACCAACACCACGTGGTTCAGTGTCCTTTACGCCATATTCGGCGAGAGGGACATGAAGCGCATCAACGTGGGACCCGGGAAGCATCGGATCACCATCGAGGGCCTCGTCCCCAAAACCAAGTACATCGCCTGCGTATGTGTGAAGGGTCTAATCCCCAAGAAGGAGCAGTGCGTGATCTTCTCGACGGATGAAGCGGCCAGTGCGAGCGGCACTCAGAAGCTCATCAACGTGGTGGTGATCACGGTGGCGTGCGTCATCGCCGTTCCCCTCACCCTCATCGTTTGCTGCGGGGCTCTGAAAAGACGCCTCCAGAAGCTCCTGGGACGGAGGCGGAAAGACCTGCAAGACTCGTACGTCACCTTCGAGACCCGGACGCCGGGGAACAAGGCCAAAGGGATGGACGGGGAGTTTCTCGCTCACGTCAACCAAGACGAGTCCAACCGACTGCTCTCGGCTCGCTCCAGCGTCGACTCCGAGGCCGTGAATCGAGCAGAAGGACATCCCAATGAATATTACTGCTGAGATCAAATCTCCATCATATCACCACTTAATGATCTTCAATGATCTGCTTCATCCTGGTCAGTAGATCTGGAGATTGTCCCAGGAATGCACTGGATTTAGGTTGTTGATTACGAATGATGTCTTTGGAAAAGCATTCTTGAGAGCAAACAGGACATACAAAAGTATGTGCACCCCTGACCATCACCACTCCATTTATGGCTTATCCAATTATCGCATTCATACAACTTAACAGGTGAGGGTTAAGGGCCTTGCTCAAGAGCCTTAGTAATGACCTTCTGATCAGAAGTCCAACATCTGAGGTCTTGTTTCCTCATCAAGTTCGTATTCAAATTGGTATCAGCGAGGTGTTCAGCACTTCCCCGTTCCAAACATGTGGTTCCTGTACAGGTTTCGTGACCCAGTCAATCTTCTAAACCCCAAAATGGACAGGAACCAAAGCCTTTTTTGCCTTATGTCTGATCTCCTGTAATGATCCTGTAGACCTCATAAACCCCCGAGATGTCCTCAAGAACATGTAGGTGTGATCTTTTACCCATGCTTGACCAAAAACACTTTTTAAAGAGTAAAAGGAGGACGTCGTTTCGGGAATAAGGGACGAGGAACCTGAGGAACTCGTGTGTCCACCTCGTTTCCCCTTGTGATTATGTTTTGTGCACAATTGTAGATGTGAAGGATTTGTTTTGTACAGATTTCATCCGGCTGTAATAACTCCAATCGAGGTGTTTTGTGTAAATAAATATTTTCTCGAATAATCCCGTATATGTAATGTCTGAAAGACGTAAACATAAATAAATGTTTTTCATAAATATGTGAGAAATCTTCAATTCTCCATTATTTACCAACAACAGATACATTTCAGTTCTTAAAGTGCATGAAAATGATTCAAATTTATGAAGGTGTTGCAGAAAGTCATGTGGTTGGGAAGGAATAAATAAATAAAGAAACAAACAAACAAACAAGGTGGGGCACGGTGGCGTAGTGATTAGCACGTTCGCCTCACACCGCCAGGATCCGGGTTCGATTCCCGTCTCGGCCATGTGTGTGTGGAGTTTGTGCATGTTCTCCCCGTGCCTCAGGGGGTTTTTCTCCGGGTTCTCCGGTTTCCTCCCCCGGTCCAAAAACATGCACGGTAGGTTGATTGGCACCTTGGAAAATTGTCCCTAGTTTATGAATGTGTGTGTGTGTGTGTGTATGAATGTGTGTGTGCGCCCTGCGATGGGTTGGCATTCCATCCAGGGTGTATCCTGCCTTAATGCCCATAGACGCCTGAGATAGACACAGACTCCCCGTGACCCGAGGGAAGATCAGATAAAGCAGTAGAAGATGAATGAATGAATAAATGAAACAAACAAACAAATAAATAAATAAATAAAAGATCTGGGGGCACGGTGGTTTAGTGGTTATCACGTTCGCCTCACACCGCCAGGGTCCGGGTTCGATTCCCGTCTCGGCCATGTGTGTGTGGTGTGGAGTTTGTGCATGTTCTCCCCCCCGTGCCTCAGGGTTCCTCCTCAGGGGGTTTTTCTCCGGGTTCTCCGGTTTCCTCCGCCGGTCCAAAAACATGCACGGTAGGTTGATTGGCACCTTGGAAAATTGTCCCTAGTGTATGAATGTGTGTGTGTGTGTGTGTGTGTGTGTGTGTGTGTGTGTGTGTGTGTGTGTGTGTGTGTGTGTGTCATGGGTTGGCATTCCATCCAGGGTGTATCCTGCCTTAATGCCCATAGACGCCTGAGATAGACACAGACTCCCCGTGACCCGAGGGAAGCTCGGATAAAGCGCTAGAAGATGAATGAATGAATGAATGAATGAATGAATGAATAAATAAAAGATGTAGAAGGAGGTAAACATTCACTGATGGAGTTTCTTGGTGATCAGTTCTCCGATGGCTCTGGGATTAAAACCATTCCCCAGTGATGGGATGGACATGAAGCTGAAGGTAGAAGGTGGTGGTACAGATCGTGGTGTCCGGCGTGGGTTTGGATCTTTCAGGGAATTGTTTACACTGATGTAGTTTATTTTGGGGGATGCGATGCTGATGATCATCTGAAGTGCTTTTCTGTCTTCTATGGAGCAACATTTGTACCATCGCTGTCCAGGCGAGATCATCAACAATCTGCGTTCCTGACAGTGGAGATCTTTATGGAGACCACAAGCTATTTTTTTCATTTTATTCCAATGAAAATGACTTTTGTTTAAAGTGATTGACAGATTTGTACACTCAGATGTCCTTCTTCTGGAGCGTTACCTTTTCCCTTCACTTCACCGTGGAGACCCCAGTCCTGTTCCAGCTCCATGAAGATCTGCGTTCCATGGGATGGAGTCGGAGATCTCCTGCTATATAACGCTGACCGCACCTCAGGAACCTCCTCACCTTCTCACCAACATCAATACCTGTATGTACTAAACACCCTTGTAGCTGAAGAACATCTTCCCAGAAGAGTTGGAGGGAATTGTAAGAGCAAATTGGGACGAAATGTGGAATGTGATGTTCTTGATGAACATATCATTTACAGCATTTGGGAGACGCTGTTATCCTGAAGGTTAAGGAAGGTGGTGTAGCCCAGTGGTTAAGGTGTTGGACCGGAAACTCATGGGTTCAAACTCCACCACCACCACCACCACCACCACCAAGCTGCCACTAGTGGACCCTTGACCAAGGCCCTTAACCCTCAATAGCTCAGTTGTAAGTTGCTCTGGATAAGAACGCCTGCCAAATGCTGTAAATGTAAATGCTAGTCACAGAGCCCTCTAGTGGCAGCTTGGTGGTAGTGGTGGTGGTGGGATTCGATCTTCCCGGTCCCGAGGAGAATTTCCTTAACCATGGATAACTGGGTGTTTACAAATTATTAGTGATATATTGCATTGACAAAAGTCCGTTTTTATAAATATAAAATGAAAATTGTTTTTAACGGAATAAAAACACAAGTGTTTAAACGATATTTCACGATATTTCGTCCGGCAAAAGTTTACCGAAAGAAAATCTTTCGTTAATATGTAGCTTAATATTTTATTTCCTTTATTTTCCTTTACTTTCATTTTACTATTTGCAGCCCAAAGCGTTCCCAATGGGCTCCACTGATTCCACTTGTTTATCAGATTAATAGCGCCCCCAGGTGGTCTCTCCAGACGTAACGGTGTGTAAATAATAAAAGCAGCAGGTGGTATTTTTTATCTCAGCGACGTAAGAAGCCACTTGCTTACGAGCGATAATTAAATGGAGGTGTAATCCCATCCTGCGTGACGAATCCAGCTTTATCTCTCCGCTACACTGCCTTCATTTAGTCACAATATCCAGGATTTTGTTATAAAACCACCATTGCCGATGGGCCCCTGATCAAGGCCCCTGAGCATGGCGCCTAATCCTCGACTCTAACCTTTTCATTTCATTTCGGATCACAATCTAATCCCATTCATTCATTCATCTTCTACCACTTTATCCAATCTTCCCTCGGGTCACGGGGAGTCTGTGTCTATCTCAGGCGTCTATGGGTATTAAGGCAGGATACACCCTGGATGGAATGCCAACCCATCACACACACACACACACACACACACACACACACACACACACACACACATTCATACACTAGGGACAATTTTCCAAGGTGTCAATCAACCTACCGTACATGTTTTTTTTGGACCGGGGGAGGAAACCGGAGAACCCGGAGAAAAACCCCCTAAGACACGGGGAGAACATGGACAAACTCCACACACACATGACCAAGACGGGAATCGAACCCCGACCCTGCAGGTGTGAGGCGAATGTGCTAATCACTAAACCACCGTGCCCCCCCTGACCTGAACATCTCTAATAACGAGCTCCTGAGATGTTCCTCTAGAACATCTTGATGGTGTTAGTAAAGTCTGAGAAGGTTCCTGTGTTGCACATTCACATCCCAATGCAGCAGGAGATCTTCCACTCTACCTCATGTTACGCCGACCTCATGCCGAAAAGTCAGGTGTCCAAATACGTCTTCATCTGCTTTTGTGTTGAGTCATTACACGGATTAAAAACACAAGGAGCTTAAGTCCCTCTACGCGTCCTGCAGTCCAGCCTGTTCCTCACCCTGCGTCCTCCTGCAGCGCGAACATGTTCCTCACCACGATAACCACACTCGTACTGTTTAACCCTTTCTCTCCGGCCGCCGCCGGCGTCTGCGTGACGGGATGCTCGTGCACCGGAGACGCTGCTGGGAGGTGAGTAGTTGTTGTTTTTTTATCCATTTATAGTTACACACACATTCCTGTCTTTCATTATAATGAGGAAATCTGATAGATGGCATTATAATATTATATATATATATATATATATATATACATTTTTTTACATTTTACTGTATTTTTATTAAACTAAATTACATAATTACAGAACATTTTATCAAATTTTATTCTCAATGTAGTTTTAACCGAGCTTGTGTGTGTATATATATATATATATATATATATATATATATATATATATATATATATATATATATATATATATAGTCAGTACTGTGTGCAAAAGTTTATACCGCATGTGTGTGGACAAAATGCTGTAAACAAAGAATGCTTTCAAAAATGTTTATTGTTTATTGTTTACTTTAATGCAGTGAATGAAGAAAATTGGAAATGACATCAATATTTGTTGTGAACACATTTTTACCTTTAAAACAGCAGCAGTAACACTTCTGTTTACACGTACACACAGTGTTTTTTTGAAGGAACTCGGCTGGTTGTTTGTTCCATCGTGGAGAAGTAAACACAGATCTTCTGTGGACGTCGACGTTCTCACATCCTTCTGTCTCTTCATGTAAATCCCACACACACTCCATCATGTAGAGATCAGGACTCTGTGTGTGTGTGTGTGTGTGGGGGGGGGGGGGGTGCCAACACTTACACTACTTCTACTTCTTCTAAACGTCACTCACTACAAATATTGCTTTGATTCTTTCTTTTGTTTATTTGTGAAAGCATTCTTTGTTTACATCCTTTTTTCCACACCTGCAGTAATGTATATACATGAATAAACGTGTTGCTATGGAAACAGAACGTGGCGTTAATATTCGGCTTTGAAGGTGGAAATGTGATCGTTCAGACGAGTCTAATTTCCGCTGATATTATGAATGAAAGATTATGTAAGGGGTATTTATTTACCACACAATAATCTGAAGGGTAAATGAAGGTCACACCGACATGCTGATTGTGGTTGTCTTGGCGTCTCGAACCCCCGACCTTCAGATCAGCAGGCCAGCGCCTTAATCCACTGATGTACAACTCTCTCTTCCTCTCTCTTCCTCGAGAGGTGGTGGTTTAGTGGTAAGGTGTTGGACTCTGGACCAGAAGGTCGTAGGTTCAAACCCCACCACCACCGTTGTGTTTTGGATACAGAGTACGTCTTAGCATGGTTCCTCAGAGCTCCTCAGTCAGGAGCAACATCATCAACTTCATGTTTTATTTTCAAACTGACAGAATGTTTCTCTCTTCGTTGAAGGTCTTTATTATGTATGGAAAGTGTTCTGGGATCAGTTCCTGACGACCTTCCTGGAGATTTGATCAAAATCCGAATTGAGAAGTCTCACCTGTCAGAAATTCCTCCGAGGGCTTTTTCCACACTCGGTGCTTTGGAGTCTCTGTGGCTGAACTTTAACTCCATCACTCTGATGAACGTTAAGAGTCTCGAAGGTCTGCGGAACCTGACCGAGCTCCGCCTGGAAGGGAACGACCTGAGATGGGTGCCGTGGACGGCCTTTCGGGAGACGCCCGGACTCAAAGTCCTGGACCTGAAGCGCAACCGGCTGGACGTGCTGCCGGAGTTGGCGTTACTCCACCTGCCCTCGCTGACCTATTTAGATTTATCCTTTAATCAGTTTTCACTGGTCTCCCCGGAGGTTTTTCTCACATGGCCTCGCTATCCGGTCCGGAATTCCGGTACGAGTCAGGAAAGCGACGCTAACGTGGTTTTAGCGATGCACGGGAACCGCTGGATGTGCGACTGCCGGCTGAAAGCTTTCGTAGACTTTGTTAAATCCGTCGGGCCGCCGATCGTCCTGATGAACTCGTACCTGTCCTGTTCGGGCCCCAAGTCGAAAGACGGGAAGGTTTTTCACCAGGTCGAACTCAGGAACTGCACGAAGCCGGAGAGTTTTACACCTGACGCTAACGTCACGGCGGCGCTCGGCTCCAACGCCACGCTGAGGTGCCTCGTGAAAGCCAGGCCGGGTGCTGTGGTACGATGGAGCTACAGTCTCAAAGCCATCAGAGGATTCACAGGTAAAGGTCCTGCTGAGGAGATCGAGGGGAATCGCACTCACACGCAAATCGTCCTAGAAGATATCCTAGCTTGTTTAGAAACTGGGGTCAGATCGCAGGGTACAGCGCCCCCTCTCCCCTGCCCGAGCACAGAGGATGTTATGGTTCCCACGTAGGGCCTCGGGTTAAGGACTCAAAGGGTCACCCAAGGGTGGGCTTCAGCTTGCTTGGCGTCCATCGGGTAAACCCCCGACCAGGGTTCCCCGATCCTTAGCATTTAATTCTCGATCAGCAATCTTTTTCTGCAAGCACACTGATCATAATAGATACAGCCATCAGAGGATTCACAGGTAAAGGTCCTGCTGAGGAGATCGAGGGGAATCGCACTCACACGCAAATCGTCCTAGAAGATATCCTAGCTTGTTTAGAAACTGGGGTCAGATCGCAGGGTACAGCGCCCCCTGGAGCACAGAGGGTTAAGGGCCTGCTCAAGACCCAAGGGTGGCATTTGGTCTCGAACCCCCGACCTTCCGATCAGCAATCCAGCACCTTAATCCACTGAGATACACCTCTCTCTTCCTCTCTCTTCTAGAGAGGTGGTGGTTTAGTGGTTAAGGTGTTGGACCTCTGGACCAGAAGATCGCAGTAGGTTCAAACCCCACCTGCACTACCAAGCTGCCATTAGTGGGCCCTAAAGCAAGGCCCTTAATTGCTTAGATTTAAGTCGCTCTGGATAAATGGCATAAACATTCCATCATTCATTTATCTTTATAAACATTTTACTTTGCATTAAAAAATGACTAATGATCACTAGTGCTCCAGTCCCTCTAGCGCAGGGAAACTACGGCGGGACAGAATTACCCAAATCATTATTTATGACTGAATTGTCCTGTAATACCTGACGTTCCACCAGGTGGCGCATCAGGCACGGCGATACAGTGAGTATTAACATTAATGCCTCTTTTATATGTTTATGTTTGATATGGATGCATCGGGTGCTGGCCCGGCCTACTCCCACATTTTGACGAATTTTAAAAGTGGCCCCTGAGATAAAAAGTTTGCGCCCCCCCCCCCCTTCTCCACGCAGTATAGGAAATTCAAATGCACTTTTACCCCAATTCCACCATCAATGGTGTTCAATTCACACTCCAGACACTGAATATAATGGTTTTATAAATGGTGTGGACTGAAATTGGAATTTGGTTCCCGGGAACAGGCCAGAGAGGAACCTGAGATGGTCTTCACCTTCACGTCCCTCTTCCACCTTTTCACCACAGTTGTGCTATTCTGTCCATATAAAAGATGGACAGGATAGATGTTTGAAAGTCGCAGGACATTCAGAAATGCATTGCATTGATCTTCATACCCGGACCAAGATCACTGAGGTCACTGAGATGTATCTGTGAAACTCGTCCCGCTGTCATTGGTGGTGAAAGTGAAACTATAACACACTTTGGTTGAATTCGAAAAATTGTACGATATTAATCCTCTACGTGAAATATTTAGATCCAGGATTAGTTTATTACATTAAAACACCGTGTAATGTCAAGTGAAAACAAGATCTCGCCCGTTAACTGGGGTCTACACTAATCTGGATTTCCGTTTAGAGAAATAAAAAGAGCACCCCCTGGAGGAACGGGGGGGAATTGACCCGAGTTGGTGTTACACCATTGAAACCCTCCACAATTCCCGTAAAGCTGATTTTTTCATCCTTTAAAATGGATAGAAATGCAAATGTTAGCAAAAGTATCTGTATTAGTCTCCTATCACATACTCTCTTCCTCTCTGTACAGTGTCTCAGTCTCAGGTGGACGACGATACGGTCGTCTCGGCGTTAATAATCCCGTCAGCGCGCTCGTCCGATCGCGGCCTCTACAGATGCACTGGCAGCAATCTGGTCGGGAATTCCACGGTTAGCGTCCAGCTGAACGTCCTGCACTCTAACGCCTCCCTTCCGACTCCTCCTGCTCTTCCTCTGAACGAAAACATCGATATCCGAATCACCAAGCAGACGGTGTACGGAATAACAGTGGAGTGGTACGCGGAGACGGAGAACGCCGCCGAAACCTGGTTCACTGTCCATTTCGGGCGCTACGATTCTGCGCACAAGGAGGCGCTGTACATCGGCCCGGGTATCAACAAGTACACGGCGAACCACCTCGAACCCCTGACCAAGTACCAGGTGTGCGTTTCGCCGAAGAGCCGGCCTCCTCGTCCAGAGCAGTGCGTTGTGTTTGTGACGGGGAGCAGCAGGAAGGACGCGGAGCGGCGAGAACGACTCGTCCACATCATCGTCCTCGTCGTCGCCATGGTACTGGCGGTTCCTGCGGGGATGTTCGCCTGCACCAACAACACCAGGATCGGCCGCCTGGATCGCTGCGTTCAGGTGTGCAGCAGAAACGGAGCAAAGAAGGATTCTCAGGAGATATTCGACAGTCTCCAGGCGGCCAGTGATGGAGGACTTTACAGGGACTCGGGAAACGAATGGAAGTGGAGACGGCACTCGGATGATGAAGGGCAGAAGAGAGATCAACATGCTAACCAACATGATGGAGATACCAGCTCTGATGGCCGTTCATATTGTGCATCCAATTAGCTTTGATATGTGGGCGGGGCTTACAAAATTCTGATTACTGATTGGGCAGAAAGTTGCCAAATAAACCCTGCCACCTCTCCCCTGCCAAATAAGCCACGCCCACTACCCCTTTAATGTATCGTCCTGAAGTTCTTTGAAGGGAATTCATGACTCCTGAATTAAACATAATGGAAGAATGAATGAAATTCTGCACTTGGCATATTCCAGCTTGATTGGACGTTGAATCAGCGCCCCCTGGAGCACAGAGGGTGAAGGGCCTTGCTCAAGGACCCAGCAGTGGCAGCTTGGTGATACCGGGACCCCAGAAGTTAAAACACTGAGCTACGCCCTGATAATAATAACGCCCTTTTATAATGCACGGGTGAGACCTCCACAGGCCACGCCCACAAGAGTCAAAGTAACAAACCCACAATATCAGTGCTGTGATTGGTTGACGTATTCAATGGTAAATCATTTCAGAAATAAAACGCTTTGGGCTTTTTATATGAAATAATAAAAAAGTGGCACGTGACATCATGTACCATCGTGTTGTGTTAATAAACGCTACGCCTGACACAATTAATAACGTGTTACCACAAATTCATTTTTTTAAGATTTAAAACACACATTTATTCTTTATTCAGATATAAAAATGAATAATAGTGTTCACTAAAAAAAGATATTTAATCACTAAACGTTGCGTCTCAAATCCACCGCGCTATAAAATAAAAACACCGTCATTACTTTAAAACAGAATATTTTGTCTTCATGTTGAGTTCATTAATAATAATAATCATACGTTTGAGTAAAGCGTCCAAATTAATTCACGTGCATGTTAATTAGATACTTAAACACTAGTATTAATTGAAGGTACATTTAGACAATCATGTGATTAATCACAATTAAATATGTAATCAATTGGTTTATTTACAAACGAGTACAAACAGAAATGTTGTATTTAAACAGAAGGAAATGAAACTCCTCATTTCATCATATACACATCTATTTATTCGTAATCTGCAGAGAAACTTTTGACCAATCAGATGCTTCCTTATAAAGTATATAGAAATAGAACTGATTTATGAGTTTGGGGCTTTTAGATCATTAGTGTGATTATTATTATTATTATTATTATTATTATTATTATTATTATAAATGATTCGTATGAGTAAAGATTCAGTTCAGAGTGTAAAATTACAATAAACACTTTAAAAATAATGATATATCAATGAGAAAAAACAACACAAAAGAAATGAAAATAAACCCGAGACGTTTCTGGTGTCTGACGTTAATACGATAATAACATTAACATTCCTCAAAACAGACGTTTATTTCGAATTCACTTTATTTTCCGATATTTTTCAGCAACATAGCAGTAACACTGTACAGGGTATTTACAAATCTGCCTTCCAACCCGTGAGGGGCTGGGGGAGGGGCTTGCAGCGAGGGGGAGGGGCTTGCAGCGAGGGGGAGGGGCTTGCAGCGAGGTGGGGGTGGAGTCATACTACCGAAAAGTGCTACATTTAACGGGTGTGGTTTAAGGCGGGAAGTTTTACGCAAAAAGTTTTAGCTACATTCGCTTTCTAACTTTCATGCTAGCAAAAAAAAAAACAGACAATTTTGCACGTAAACGCTACAACGCGGCGACAAACGATTTGCTCGGCCTGATTTTACTTCCTGTTTTACACGTACAATAACGATTACGATGAAAAATGAATTACTCGCCGCTCGATTTGATAAAAAATACAAACAAGCACGGAGCCAAGCTGCGAACGGCGTTTAAATAGCTAGCTTTGTTATTATCATACTTCTTAAAAAGTAAAAATGCTGGACAGGCCACGCCCACAGGAGACAAACATCGTGGAAAAACATCGTTGGGAGACGAGGAACGGTTGAATTTTGCGTTTTGGATTAAATACAAACGGAAAAGCAGCTACGGTTTCCACGTTTCGCGTGTCGGTCGGTTAAAACGCAGAAGATTAAAGTGCGTTAAAATGATGCTAAAATGCCGCGTCGTTTACACGATTGGCTATCGGATTATTATTGGTAGTGTTAATAGTAGCATATGAATATTTCCCGGAGCGTCGGCTATAAAGAGTCGCATGGCGCGGCGCGACGCAAGAAAATCCGCCGCAGTGCTGTCGCATCACCGCATACGTCCAGCAGCGATCTGGATCTCCGCTAGCGTGTTTCAGCAGTAGTAGCCTTGATTAGCCTCAATGATCTTTTGCTCCAGCCTCTTCTTCAGCTCCGAGACCAGCGCCGAGCTGACGTTTCCTTCTCTCTTCACAATGGGACGATCTTCCGAATCGCGGCTGCTGACGGATCTGTCGCCGGAGCTGCTGGAGATCACGGATCCCGAGACGGTAGGTACGGCGGCCTGGCGCTGGCCCGTCCTGGGGTAGTTACTCAGCGGAGGTGGAGGAAGGGCCGGCGCATGGGGGGGCGGCAGAGGTCTGGACCACGATCTGTCGCTCTTCACGTTGTTCTCCACGTCCTGATCGGCGAGGAACGTGTCGGGAACCTGTGAGCTTCCGAAGGTGAAGTTCCACTGCCGGGGTTCTCCGCGGCGGCGCCGGATGACGCGGCGAGACGGACCGATCCTGTTGGACTTTGTGTTGCGTAAGTAAATCGCCGTGGAGATCACCACGGTCACCATCACCATCACACTAATGAGGCCAACGGCCACGCCCAAAGCCTTGGCAGGGTTTTCACGACCCTGCATCAGAAACGCCGCCACAGGACCCGAGAGCTGGTTCTGAGGAACATCACAAACATGAGCAAAGGTTCTACAGCAGAACTTACTGATAAAAACTACAAGTGTAACGGTGCCTTACTGCCTCAGCGATGTCGAGCTGGACCACGGCGGTGCTCATGTACGAAGGAGATCCTCGATCCCGTGCCTGGACCACCACTGACCACTTGCAGTCGTATTGCCTGGTGATGTTCTGCACCATCTCCATGGACTTGATGAAGGGCTTGAGTTTGATCTCGCCCGTGCTGGTGTTGATGTCGAAAACGTTCTCCGGCTCGGCCTTCATGATGGAGTACTCGATGATGTTGTTGGGTTCCTCGGCGTCTTCGTCCATCGCCTGAACACAAGGAGGGAATTAACATCGCTCATCTCAAGTCGTTTTCACTTCAAGGTTCTTTACGTTCAGGTAAAGTTTCAAAAGTCCGCACCTCTATCTTCACCGGAGCGCCGATGATCATGGTCTTCTCCAGGAAGTTCTCGTTAAACTCTGGAGAATGGTCGTTCTCGTCTAGAACCGTCACAAAGATCTCAGCCAGGCTGTACTTCCCCTCACCGTCTTCTGCCTTCACGTAGAAGTTATACTTGGACTTCACCTCCGCGTCCAGAGATGCCCACGGCTGAGTGTAGATGATCCCCGAGGTCGGGTGGATGAGGAACCTGAGGAACGTACATGATTAACCCCTCCCGAAACGGGTCTAATAAGAACCCTTGTTAACCCACAGAACCCCTCAAAGAACCTTCTGTACCCAGGACAAACTCCAGATGTCTTGTTAGATGTTTACCTACACCATCATCCCAATCAGGGTAAATATATATATATATATATTCATTCATTCATCTTCTACCGCTTTATCCGATCTTCCCTCGGGTCACGGGGAGTCTGTGTCTATCTCAGGCGTCTATGGGCATTAAGGCAGGATACACCCTGGATGGAATACCAACCCATCACACACACACACACACACACACACACACACACACACACACACACTCACACACACAATCACACACACATTCATACACTAGGGACAATTTTCCAAGGTGCCAATCAACCTACCGTGCATGTTTTTGGACCGGGGGAGGAAACCGGAGAACCCGGAGAAAAACCCCCTGAGGCACGGGGAGAACATGCACAAACTCCACACACACATGGCCGAGACGGGAATCGAACCCGGACCCTGGCGGTGTGAGGAGAACGTGCTAACCACTAAACCACCGTGTCCCCTATATATATATATATATATTTACCCTGGAGTTGGTTCTTTCAAAGTCACTGAACAATTAAAGTCTCCTATTTTCAAAAATGGGTTCTACCATTGAGAAGTAAACAATATGCAAATTAGGACCTCAGAACCGCCCAATAGCGTGACTCCATTATCCCAGTGATTGCTATGTTACAATACAACAATCGGATTCTTAATAAACGGCTAGAAACAATTTCATTCATTCATTCATTCATTCATTCACGGTAATAAAATTGCAGTCGACTTTTCGCACGGATCTATTTTAATTGCCTCCATATCTCAGAACCCTGTGGTTTCTCTCCGAGCCGAGCTCAGCTGCTGAGAATTCGCGAGTCTTGTGCGAGCTTTCGCACTTTTCTCATCGCACCTCCAGCTCCGGGATCGAAGCATACATTAGCGCCTTTTTTTTTTACATTTTCCACACACTTCCATCCTCTCATCAGCATCTCTCTTTCTTTCTTTCTCTCTCTCTCTTATACCTACACCTGTCACAGCACATCACATGCTAATTAGACCCTGACTCACACTGCAAGGTATTTTTACTCGTCCAATCGGATTACAGGATTATCTCGCAGCTTCGCTCCTGTCTCTGAGTAAAGCCGGGTTTGTGTCCCAAATCGGTGTGTACGACTATATAGGGCATCGTGTAAAGTCCGGATTTAAACTGCCGTGTCCGAAAATACAGGTTTTACTTTAATAATCATTACAGCACACAATGCAGTACAATATAAACTACCCACAATTCACCACAAGATACGCCCTTCATAGTCGTCTATGAGACGTTATAATCCTCCACGCTTCGTCCTCTCAGTTCTCCCTCTGGTTTATTGTGTGTAAATACAGGGTGCCATTACATTCGATCAGAACTCACAGATCAGCTCCGGAGCCGTAGATGGAGTATTTCACTTCTCCCCAAATCCCAGAGTCCGGATCGGACGCCTGCCACAACAACGCATGCATCATTACAGATAACGCCATTACAGAAATAGCTTTCATTCAGTCCTATAAACTGTATCTAATACTGTCTAATCTCTACAGTCCAATCTACACTCTAATCTCTACTGTCCAATCTACACTCTAATCTCTACTGTCCAATCTACACTCTAATCTCTCTACTGGCCAATCTACACTCTACTATCTACTGTACAATCTACACATGAACCTCTACTGTACAATCTACACTTTAAACTATACTGTCCAATCTACACTCTAATCTCTACTGTCCAATCTACACTCTAATCTCTCTACTGGCCAATCTACACTCTACTATCTACTGTACAATCTACAAATGAACCTCTACTGTCCAATCTACACTTTAAACTATACTGTCCAATCTACACTCTAATCTCTACTGTCCAATCTACACTCTAATCTCTCTACTGGTCAATCTACACTCTACTATCTACTGTCCAATCGACACATGAACCTCTACTGTCCAAGCTACACTTTAAAATATACTGTCCAATCTACACTCTAATCTCTTCTGTCCAATAAACATTCTAATATCTGTTGTCCAATCTACACCATAATATCTGCTGTCCAAACTACACCGTAATATCGACTGTCCAATCTACACTCTACTATATGCTGTCCAATCTACACTCTAATCTCTTCTGTCCAATAAACATTCTAATCTCTACTGTTCATTATACACTTTAAACTATGCTGTCCAATCTACACTGTGATATCAACTGTCCAATCTACACTGTCATCTCTACTGTTAAATATATAATTTAATCCCCACTCAAAACTACATTGTATATCTTCTGTCTAATCTCCCTCTAACGTCAACTGTCTGGTGTTTACTGTCCAATCTCACCTGCCTGACGTCTGATGTGACTTTGGTGCGAGCGCTGAGTGGTCAGATTGTAGATGTTTGTACTCACGGTGAGGGTGGTGACGTTGGAGCCTCCAGGTGAGTTCTCCGGGACTCTGACGATGTAAAACTCGGAGGAGAAGCGAGGCGTGTTGTCGTTTACGTCCTGCAGGTGGATGATGATATCTGCGGTGGCGCTGAAACGCTCAGGGGTGTCGATCTCCACCGCTAACAACTGATCCATCCCCCAAAAAATACACGTTCAAAATCAATCCAATCTCCACTTCTTACTGCATACTGTCCAATCTCCACTTCTTAATGTCTACTATCCAATCTCCACTTCTTACTGCATACTGTCCAATCTCCACTTCTTAATGTCTACTATCCAATCTCCACTTCTTACTGCATACTGTCCAATCTCCACTTCTTAATGTCTACTGTCCAATCTCCACTTCTTACTGTCTACTGTCCAATCTCCACTTCTTACTACATACTGTCCAATCTCCACTTCTTACTGCATACTGTCCAATCTCCACTTCTTAATGTCTACTATCCAATCTCCACTTCTTACTGCATACTGTCCAATCTCCACTTCTTACTGTCTACTGTCCAATCTCCACTTCTTAACTGTCTAATCTCCACTTCTTGTGTATACTGTCAATCTCCACTTCTTAATGTCTACTGTCCAATCTCCACTTCTTAATGTCTACTGTCCAATCTCCACTTCTTTCTGTATACTGTCTAATCTCCACTTCTTGCTGTATACTGTCCAATCTCCACTTCTTACTGTATACTGTCCAATCTCCACTTCTTACTGTATAGTGTCTAATCTCCACTTCTTAATGTCTACTGTCCAATCTCCACTTCTTCTACAGATTGAACAGATTGGACAGCAGAAATGTTTCCAGTGGACTTGGATTAGACAGATTAGTCAGATAAACAAACAAATGAGATCTGACAGCAGGTGTTAATAACAGACCGAACAATAGATTAGACATTTAGATAAATAATGGAAATTAGAAAATAAAGATTGTAGAAAAGCAATTCTATTTATATTAAATAAATACATTCATAAATAAATCATATGCTTTAATACATTCACTTTTATTATTTAATTTTAATTCGCATTTTTTTTCTGTCCTGACTGGTTCGCTGCAAAAGTTTGTACACCCCTGGATATATAACTGGGAGTTGTTTGGTGGGTGTTTAGCTAACGTGTATTGAAGGAGTCTCCAGTGCCAGAGTTATAAACGTCAGTAAAGACGGATAAGGACGGATACGTTTATGCCTTTTTGTGTTTTTTTTGTCGTATTGAGTGCGAGACACAGAATGACGTGAGGAAATGAACGTTTATCGCTGCTTTAATTCAGCAAACTTGAAATGTAACAATAAACGGATAAAAAAAAAAACACATGAGGTTATTGTGGATTTTACAGCAGTGTTTTTGTACCTTGAAGGTCAGAACCGAGTGTCTCTCGAAGTCGATGGCGCTCGAGTTCTCCACAATAATGGTGACCTGGGCTTCGTTGAGGACGGTCTGAGGAACGACCCGGAGAACTCGTCCCGGTCCCACCAGCCGGAGGCGGAACTTGGCGTTCGCTCCCTGTCAAACAAACCACAGATTCTACACGCCGTCATCCTGAAGAAGGTGTTTTGTTTTGTGTGTTTGTTTCTGCAACTGATTACTGCACACTATACGGCCAAAAGTTTGTGGACACCTGACCATAGGTTTGATATGAACTTTCCAGGTTTAATTCTCTATTTGCTGCTATAATGAGCTCCAGTGCAGATCTGGGAAGATGTTTCGTGGAGATTCTGAGCTACAAGGATGTGGATGATCTGATGGAGGTGATGGAGGTGATGGAGGTCGGAGTTCTTTAGTAGGTTCTCTGGTCTCCCAGAGACGGCACATGGCTGGAAAGGTCAGGTGTTTCCGATACTTTTGGCCACACAGTGCGCGTTAAAGCGGCGTTTTGTGACCTGGTCCGAATCGTTGACGGTGATCTTCAGCCCTCGGAGGATTTCTCCCTCGGGTGGATGCTCACACATGGTCAGCTCGAACCTGTCCTGCTTCCCCGCCTCGCCGTAGAACGTGGGCGGATGGTTGTTCAGATCCACCACGCGGATGGTCATGAGCGTCACGGCCGAGTCCAGGGGCCGGCCCTCAGGCCCCGCCTCCCACGCCTTTAATCATTCGACAATTATTACTGCAATAATAATAATAATAATAATAATAATAATAATAATTTTTATTGATTTATTGATCAGGATTTCTCACTGCGTACCTTCACTTTCAGCTCGTACAACTCGTTCTTCAGCTGGACAGGATACGACATCAGGACGATGGAACCGCTCGAGCTGTTGATGCTGAAGGAGCCATCGCTTCCTGGGGAGAAAACACCACTAAAATCGCTGAGAAAGTATTTATTTTAAAAATATTTATACTATAAAATAGTTATTTATTTGTTCAAATATGACAATTTTTTATAATTTAATAATAATATCTTTTAATTATTATCATAATTTAATTTAAGTCATTTAATTTAATTTAATTTAACAATATTTTTTTCCTTCACTGAGTAAAGGAATAAAAAAATGCAGGAAAACTTTGATTATAATTATAATATGCTGATATTTTTATTACATTTGTAAAATGTTTGTTATGATAATATATATAAAAATATAAGACAAAAACGTATTACAAATAAATAAACAAACAAAATAAATGAACAAATAAATAAACAACTAAATAAATAAAATAAACAAATAAATAAATAAAAATTTCAGTATTTTTTTAATTAGATTTTTGACACAGTTTTTTCAGGGTTTTAGAAAATAAATGTAATGAATCCATGATTATTATATATAATTATAATATTTGACGCTGCTTACCGTTGATGATGGAGTAATGAATCGGGTTCGGGTTTCCCTGATCGCCGTCTTTGGCCGACACTGTAAATATTTCCGATCCCTGAACACATGAAGGGCAAATCAAGGTCACATTACGATTTGTTTTACACTTTAACCCTTTATTAATCATGTTGTGAATCATTGTGAATATTTAGATTTTATCCAAATTAGACTTCTTATCTTGTTGATGTGCATTTCACTACAGCGATGTGTGCACTAGAGGGCGCTGTGGAGATCTTCACACCTCTGAGTAAAAACATCATAAATGTCATCATCATCATTTTCAACGTACCGGCTCGGAGACTTCGTAAACGTAGGCGAAATAGGGCGTGCCCACAAAAGTAGGGGGCGTGTCCTGAACGTCGAGAACCTTGACGGTTATGGTGGCTGATGATGTCATGACCTGGTGTTTCCCGTTATATTTCCCTCCACCGTCCTGAACAAGGCAGATAAAAAAGTTTCCCATATGAGGCTTTTGTTTTCCTGGTGTGTGATGGTTTCTTCTTCCATACATCACATAAACATCTCCTAATGCATATTCATAACCATAAACATCATCAACACCTTCTGACCAATCACAATCCAGAACAGATCTCCATCATCAATCACTCAGCAGTGTATTATGGTGTTCAGTATGAAGGTCACCTTGGCTACCACGGTGATGAAGTGTGTGCTGGAGGTCTCGTAGTCGAGCTGCTCGCCTGCTTTAATACGCAACACACCGCTGTGACCGTCCACCGTGAACTTGGTTTTAGGAGACATCTAACAAACACAACGTAATTATTAATGATTATAATAATAAACAACAAACATCATTATCATCACCATCTTCATCACCATCATCATCACACCATCATCATCATCACCATCATCCATCATCCATCATCATCATCATCATCATCATCATCATCATCATCCATCATCATCACCATCATCATCACCATCATCATCATCATCATCATCATCATCATCATCATCATCATCACCATCACCATCATCATCCATCACCATCATCATCATCCATCATCATCATCCATCATCATCACTCACCATCGCATCATCATCATCATCATCATCACATCATCATCACCATCATCATCCATGCAGCAGCAGCACATCATCACAGCACCACTTCATCATCACATCATTCATCATCATCATCATCATCATCATCATCATCATTCATCATCATCATCATCATCATCATCACCATCATCATCACCACATCACTCATCATCACCATCATCATCATCATCATCATCATCACCATCATCACCATCATCACCATCATCACCATCATCATCATCATCATCATCATCATCATCACACATCATCATCATCATCATCAGACAATCATCCACCATCATCATCATCATCACCTCATCATCCATCATCATCATCATATCACATCATCATCATCATCATCATCACCATCATCACCATCATCATCATCATCACCATCATCACCATCATCATCATCATCATCATCATCATCATCATCATCATCATCATCATCATCATCATCACCATCATCATCATCATCATCATCATCATCATCATCATCATCATCATCATCACCATCATCATCATCACATCATCACCATCATCATCATCATCATCCATCACATCATCATCACCATCATCATCATCATCACATCACCATCATCATCATCATCATAACATCATCATCATCACATCATCACCATCATCACATCACACACCACCATCACCACCATCATCATCACATCATCATCACCATCATCATCATCATCACCATCATCATCATCATCATCATCATCATCATCATCATCTCATCACCATCATCCATCATCATCCATCACCATCATCATCACCATCATCATCACCATCATCATCATCATCACCATCATCACCATCATCATCACCATCATCACCATCATCATCATCATCAACACCATCATCATCACCATCATCATCATGATCATCATCACCATCATCACAATCATCATCATGATCATCATCACCATCACCATCACCATCATCATCATCATTACCATCATCCATCATCAATCATCATCATCATCATCATCATCACCATCATTACCATCATCATCTCCATCATTACCATCATCACCATCACCATCATCATCGTCATCATCACCATCATCAGCATCATCATCAGGACCATCATCACCATCACCATAATCATCACCATCATCATCGTCACCATCATTATCATCATCATGATCATCATCACCTTCATCATCATCATCATCATCATCATCACCATCAGATCACCACCATCATCATCCATAATCATCACCATCAGTCATCCATCCATCATCATATCCATCATCATCATCATCATCATCACCATCACATCATCATCATCATCCCATCATCACTATCATCCATCATCACAATCATCATCATGATCATGATCACCATCATCACCATCATCACCATCATCACCATCATTCATCATCCATCATCATCATCACCTTCATCACCACCATCATCATCACCATCATCATCATCATCACCATCATCACCGTCATCATCACCATCCTCATCATCATCATCATCATCATCATCACCTTCACCATCATCAGCATCATCACCTTCATCACCATCATCATCATCACCACCATCATTAAAATCATCATCATCCTCATCCTGATTTCACTCGTCTGCATCTCCGTCACCATGTAACTGAATAAATCACCACTGGTAAATATGAATGTAATTGAGGATTAAATGAGAGACGTTTAAATGATGTTGATGAACTTTTGACACTATAAATATAAACTGTTATAAAAAATACAAAATGAAATTGATAATGAATTTTCTCACCAGTAGGAAATACGTGACGCTTCCTCCTGAACCCAGATCTTTATCCAAAGCTCGAACTTTAAATATACTGCGTCCCGCCTCAGTGTCCTTCATCAACAACAATAAAAACAACAACAATAAAAACAACAACTTTTCATTCTTCTTCCTCTTATACATATTATTCATATTCTTCTTCTCTTATTATTATTATTATTATTGTATTTTACAATTATTGTTGTTATTAATATTATTATTAGCACAAAATAGTAATAATAATAATAATAATAATATTTCTCTTCATATTATTCTTATTCTTATTATTAGCGTCCACATTACAGATGTGAGTTAAGCCCCGCCCCTTTACTCTGACAGTAAGAATGTAGAGGTGAATCAGGTGAAAGTGTGTTTTCTGACCTCAGGAACGCTCACGACGTACGGCAGGTCTGCAAACTCGGGCTTTTCATCGTTCGCATCCGAGACAAACACGCGCACTTTTTCTACCACCTGAGGACACAAATACAACCTACATCAAACCTCAGTGACACTTTCATTACACTGTAATTACATTTACACACACACACACACACACACACACACACACACACACACACACACTGTAAACATGATTAATATTCTCCGGGTCATCACACCATCACATTATCACATCATCACATCTTCACAACAGCACGTCATGACATCATCACAGCACATCTTCAAATCACCACATCTTCACATCAGCACGTCACCACATTATCACATCATCACATCATCACAACAGCACGTCATGACATCATCACAGCACATCTTCAAATCACCACATCTTCACATCAGCACGTCACCACAGTATCACATCATCACATCTTCACAACAGCACGTCATGACATCATCACAGCACATCTTCAAATCACCACATCTTCACATCAGCACGTCACCACAGTATCACATCATCACATCTTCACAACAGCACGTCATGACATCATCACAGCACATCTTCAAATCACCACATCTTCACATCAGCACGTCACCACATTATCACATCATCACATCTTCACAACAGCACGTCATGATATCAGCACATCAGCACATCAGGATGTCATCACATCATCACATATTCACAACAGCACATTATCACATCAGCACAACATCACATCTGCAGCATTTTATACCACAAAAACTAATTAAATATACACCAATATACACCTTCCACACGTTTCTCATGGAACCTGACAATATTACAGAAGCATAAACACTATTTC
>JACRUU010000015.1:3540218-3542718 GCA_030449085.1 Kryptopterus vitreolus | reverse complement strand
AACACTTCAAAGCAAACTAGCAAAACATAAAAGCAAGCGAATGTAACTTCAAATCAAACTAGCAACACTTCAAAGCAAACTAGCAAAACATCAAAGCAAGCGAATGTAACTTCAAATCAAACTAGCAAAAGCTTAATTCGAGCTAACAAAACTTCAAAGTGAAGTAGCAAAACATCAACGCAAGATAGCGTAACTTCAAACTGAACAACCAAAGCTTCAAAGTAAGCTAGCAAAACTTCAAAGTGATCTAGTAAGGCCTAGATCTAGCAAAGTGATCTAGCAAGATAGCGTAACTTCAAAGCAAGCTAGCAAAACCTCAATTCGAGTTAGCAAAACTTTACAGTGATCTAGCAAAACTTCAAAGCGAGTAAGCGTAACTTCAAATTGGACTATCAAAACTTCAAAGTGAACAACCAATTGTGCATTTCAAAGCCAGCTAGCAAACGTCACATCAAACTAGTAAAACCTCAATTAGAGCTAGCATAACTTCAAAGTGAACTAGCAAAAACTTCAAAGTGAGCTAGTCATGTGACCTCATCATCTGGTTGAGCATTTCAGCTTCTTTTGTTTTAAGTTGTTGGGACTTCAGATCAGTAGGTCATGGGTTCAAACCCCAGCACCGCCAAGCTGCTCTGATGAGGGGGCCCCGGAGTACGGCCCTTAACTACCCAGCTGTGGAACTGAGATAAACGTGAAGGTGTTCCGTCTCCTATACCAAGACGTGGACTTGGTTATAGAAGGGTTTTGTTCTTTATCCAGGTGGGTTTCAGACTCGCAGGTCTTTGCGTGGCTTCTTTATTAAGAACATTGTTAAGAAATTCCTGCTCTTTCTCTCTCGACGTTTTGCTCTAATAACGTTGTTTACAGAAACATTTATGGAGCTTTTGTGGACAGAAAACAAACTCCAGATGTTTTACAAACGCAAATTTTTTTATTCATTATTAGCGGTAATAAATAAATAAAGTGTGAATTCTGTAATAATTGTAATAAAGACAGTTATATATGAATAAGGGTTATAAACTTATAAAGGATGGATGAATGAACCAATTTGTGAAATGTCCTTGTTAATATGACGCTCGGATCGTCCCGTGTGTGTGTGTGTGTGTGTGTGTGTCACATGTTTCGCAGGTGTAAAAATAACGGGCGTGTGACGCAGGATGGTGACGTGCTAACACGGAGCGAAAGTGGACCAATCACGGTCCTCCGTTTCATCCTGAAATATGCAGCGTTACCAGGAGGAACGTTAACGAGGAGGAAGGTGAAGAACACTGAGATCATGGAATAAAGCAGTTATTATACACAAGTAACGTCTCATCCTGAACCCACACACACACACACACACACACAAACACCACACACCACACACACACACACACAACACACACAACACACACACACACACACACACACACACACACACACACACACGGCGGCGTAGTGGTTAGCACGTTCGCCTCACACCGCCAGGATCCGGGTTCGATTCCCGTCTCGGCCATGTGTGTGTGGAGTTTGTGCATGTTCTCCCCGTGTCTCAGGGGGTTTTTCTCCGGGTTCTCCGGTTTCCTCCCCCGGTCCAAAAACATGCACGGTAGGTTGATTGGCACCTTGGAAAATTGTCCCTAGTGTATGAATGTGAGTGTGTGTGTGTGTCCTGCGATGGGTTGGCATTCCATCCAGGGTGTATCCTGCATTAATGCCCATAGATGCCTGAGATAGACACAGACTCCCCGTGACCCGAGGGAAGATCGGATAAAGCGCTAGAAGATGAATGAATGAATATATATTTATATATATATACATACATACACACCTTATAGACCATGCTATGACCTTCTCAAACATCTTATTCTATATTTAGTGTCCGTTATAATGATCTCCGCTCTTGTGGGAAGATGTTCCTGTAGATGTTGGTAAAGTCTGGTAGTGATGGAGGTGAGAAGGTGGAGGTTCCTTTGGTGCAGTCAGAGTGCAGGAGATCTTCCACTCCAACCCAGGAGAAGCAGATCTTCACGGATTTATACACCAACAAAACCCGTTTCATTTCTCAGTTCCAGTGACGATTTGATCAGGATTGAAATCAAACACCAAAACCAAACGACTGTAAAAACAAATAACCTCATAGTGATTTTTACACTTTTAATATTGTTTTAACTGTTGAATTATATTTCAAATCCATATTTAATATGAAGAATTTCAAGCCCAAAAAAAGAAAACCCTACAGAGAAGTGCAGATAGGGACACTTCAAAGCGAGCTAGAGTAACTTCAAAGCGAGCTAAAAAAACTACAAAAGGCAATCTAGCGTAACCTCAAAGCGAGCTAGCGTAATCTCAAAGCGAGCTAGCGTAACTACAAAAGGCAATCTAGCGTAACTTCAAAGAGATCTAGCATAACTTCAAAGCGAGCTATCAAAACTACAAAAGGCAATCTAGCATAACTTCAAAGAGATCTAGCATAACTTTAAAGCGAGCTATCAAAACTACAAAAGGCAATCTAGTGCAA
>JACRUU010000015.1:3517718-3535218 GCA_030449085.1 Kryptopterus vitreolus | reverse complement strand
GGGGGGGGGAGGGGCATCGGGGGGGAAAGGTTCAGAAATCTAACACACTGTAGCATCACCAGCCCTGAATACACAATCACTAATGATATCTGTGTGTGTGTGTGAGGAACAGCAGTCACACACCCAGAGAGGAAACGAAGACGACCCCTAATCCGGCAGCGAGCGGCCCGCCCATGTTCAGGAACTTCTCACTGGGAGCGCACATGGCCACGGTGGAGAGACCGCCCACGATTCCCGCCGTGTACCACGCCGCACGCATCATCAGGGGCCCGCCCAGCAGGGTGAGGGGGGCCACCACTGCACCCATTATACCTACACACACACACACACACACACACACACACACACACACACACACACACACACATATATAAAAATCTCTCAGCGTTAAAGAGAATCTTAATGGCTTCATATTACAATAAATATTTTAAATAAATAAATATTCAATTCTCCCATTATTGATTTTCTATATAGCAAATAAACAAACAAGTTCTAATGAATCATATTAATAATGACAATAAGGATTCATCACCATGAAAAATATATAATATTAATAATGATAATTAAGTAATTCCATGATAATGATATAATCGTAATTAATTAGTAAATGAAATTATTACTATTATTATTATTATTATTATATTATTTACTAATTACCAAAAGTTCTTAAGTATCAAATGTTCCGTATTTCATTTATTTATTTATTGATGTATTAAATCTTAATAAAATCTTAAGGTGCATAAAGTTATAAAGTTTGTATATTAAATAAAATATGCCGTAAACATTTGTTTAGTTTACAGTAAACAAGCAGTCAAATTAGTAAATTGCATTCTCCCATTTGCTATATTCTAAATGAAGGAAACAAAAATAAAAATATGTTATATAAAAAAATTAATAAAAAACTCAATTAATAAAAAAATTATAAAATAAAATAAATAAAAATAACATAATATTGTTTACAAACCTATATAAAATGGCTATACTCTGCCATCTAGTGGTGTTATGATGTATTGCATAGCAGAATATTTCCCAATTACATTAAGTACATAATGAGAACGTGTGACCTTTGAGTGACCTTGTACTGCTGCTATATAAAGCCTGGCCCTCCTTCAAGGGTGTAGAGGTATGAAGTGTCATAAGAGTGTTATTACCTGCATGCAGAATCCAGGCCAGGTGTTTAGGAACAGGACTGTGTTCATAGGAGATGGACCTGACCAGCATCCCGGCCCCGATCATCGCCGCAAACGTCGCTCCTATAGCCTGAGTGTCACACACACACACTTCAGTGTTTTAAAGTCGGTAAAGTAACACAGAGGAGGGTGTGTATACTTTTGCATACCAGCCACGATCCGCTCATCATGAGACCCATGAGGGCTGGAGATCTGCTGACGGCCACGGCGGAGAGAGCCGTCACACCGACACTACCCGCAAAATACATGTAGGTGGAGTGGATACGCTCCTTCACATACTGAGGCCAGATCCTGAGGGAGAGAGAGAGATGTTAATATAGATGGAGGGAAATGGAGGTAGAGAGAGATAGATGGAGGGAGATGGAGGTAGACAGATATGTAGCGGTAGAGAGAGATAGATATGGAGGCAGAGAGAGATAGATGGAGGGAGATGGAGTTAGACAGATATATGGCGGTAGAGAGAGATAGATGGAGGCGATGGAGGTAAAGAGAGAGATGGTGGTGGAAGATGGATTTAGAGAGAGATAGATAGAGGGAGATGGAAGTAGAGAGAGGCAGGTGGAGGTAAAGAGCGAGACACATGGAGGGAGATTGTAGGAGGAAAAAGAGAGAGAAGGAGGGTGATGGAAGTAGAGAGACAGATAGATGGAGGGAGGTGGAGGTAGAGAGAGAGAGAGAGACATATGGAAATAGAGAGAGGTAGGTGGAAGTAGAGACAAAAAGGTGGAGGGAAATAGAGGTAGAGAGATACATGGATGGAGATGGTTGGAGAGAGAAAGACAGAGATTGATGGTGGGAGATGGAGGTAGAGAGAGAGAGATGGAGGTACATGGTTGGAGAGAGAGAGAGAGAGAGAGAGAGAGAGAGAGAGAGAGAGAGAGAGTGGAGATAGAGAGATGAGAGAGAGAGAGAGAGAAGAGAGATAGATAGAGGGAGGGAGAGGTTTGGAGAGAGAGAGCGAGAGAGAGAGAGAGATAGATGGAGGGAGATGGTTGGAGAGAGGGAGAGAGAGAGCGAGAGAGAGAGAGAGGATAGAGAGAGGAGAGATAGATAGAGAGAGAGAGGAGGGAGAGATGGTTGGAGAGAGAGAGAGAGATGGAGGTACATGGTTGGGAGAGAGAATAGAGAGAGAGAAGAGATAGAGGAGAGAGAGAGAGAGAGAGAGTTGATTTTTTGAGGTTTTTGGTTGGAGAGAGAAGAGAGAGGGTGGTTGTCGGTGAGTGTTGGGAGAGAGAGAGAGAGAGAGATAGATGGAGGGAGATGGTTGGAGAGAGAGAGAGAGATGTTGGGAGATGGATGGAGAGAGATAAATGGTGGGAGATGGAGGTAGAGAGAGACATAGTTGGAGGATAGAGATGGAGGGAGAAGAGAGTGATGGAGAGAGGAAAGTGGGGGTGAGATTGGGAAGGAGAGTGACGGGAGTGGAGGAGAAGAAGGGGGGGTGGAGGAGAAAGGACAAAACAGGGAGAATAGTAGAAGGAGAGAGAAAGAGAGAGAGAGAGAGAGAGAGATTGTGTGTATGATGGAGATCAGTGTACGGCTGTAGGAGAGCTGCACTGTGGCGACCCCCTGCAGGATAAATGTAGACCTGCACTGCCACACTGAGACTCACATGGATTTCTCCAGCGCACCGATCTCATTAGACATTCCCAGCCCATAATAACACAGAGCTCCGAGTCCTACTGCAGCGCCACCTGCCAGCACCATCCGCCCCACCTGATCAACTACAGACAGAGAGAGAGAGAGAGAGGGGGGGGGAGAGATAGAGAGAGATCAAAGTTGTGCATTACATAATCCTTACATTCTTCCCAACACAGTAAAGGAATGAAATGATGGACAGACAATAAACGAGTGCTGACTTTTGAAGGCCGTGTCTCTAGCCGGCTGAAACGCCGCATCCTGGATCTGATCTCTGGCCGTTTTACTGCGCTGCAGCCCCAACCTCGTTCTGGTGGAGTAAAACTGAGATAAAACACAAAATTAGCGTACGTCAGAGCACAAGCATTTCCCTGCAGATACCGCAGGCCACCTGAACTCGGACCTGCGCGTGGTACGACCAGGATATAACCACAGGAACATCATAGAGAACGTGAGGCCATCAAAAATAAGGAATGGTGAACGGCGAGAGGAAACGTCATTATTTAAGGTTCTGTAGAGGTTTCTGTATCACGGACCGCTTTAATCATTCATTCATCTTCTACCGCTTTATCACGGGGAGTCTGTGTCTATCTCAGGCGTCTATGGGCATTAATGCAGGATACACCCTGTATGGAATGCCAACCCATCACACACACACACTCACACTCAAACACACACACACACATTCACACACAAGGGACAATTTTCCAAGGTGCCAATCAACCTACCGTGCATGTTTTTGGACCGGGGGAGGAAACCGGAGAACCCGGAGAAAAACCCCCTGAGGCACGGGGAGAACATGCACAAACTCCACACACACATGGCCGAGACGGGATTCGAACCCGAACCCTGGCGGTGTGAGGCGAACGACTAAACCACCATGCCCCTGGACCGCTTTAATGTCTGATATTTTCATGGGCCAGTCTAAAGGTGTATTAGTTATAAAAACTAAATAAAATGACAAGATCGGTATTAAAAACTGTTATGTTTTCTCTATAATAATAATAATAATAATAATAATTTTACTATGGGGTGCTTGCTCTCGCCTCATTAGAGAGCTGGTCACCGTATATTACCCACAGCGGGTTGGGTGCGTGGGAATAAATCCATTATGGATAAATAAATATTTTAAATATGTTTCTTGATACTGCCTGTTAAAGGCAGTTTTCCCTTTTTTAGCGGGTGCGGGTTCCTCTTCCGTCCCTTCATTGGACGTTTACCGGTCAGAGCATCCCCTTTAAGAAGGAGATGTACGTAGGTAAGACATGTGACCGAGGCATGCATTTTGACATGCGCCAAGAATGACAGATGTGGACGAGAAAACCCGGTCATTTCCCAATATAATACATCGTTCAGAATCAGATAATAAAAGGCAATAATGCAAGTTCTATGCGGCCCGGTACCATCTGACCCACGGGCCCGGAGGTTGGGGACCACTGCTGTAGAGAATCCTGAACTAGCTACCTTATAACACAGCTCCACCTAGTGGTTCTTTTAAAAAATACATCCCATCATTGTGAACTTTGTAGACCAATGGTCTAACCATGACGAACCTGGTGAGGTTTGATCGTGGGTGTAGCGGGTTTCAGAGCTGGGATTCTCGGGGTGAGAGCCGTCCTTATACCGGTGGTTACGGGGAGAACCCGAAGACACGCCAACCTTGCCACCAACATCGTGACTACACACACACACACACACACACACAAAGATCATCAGACCTAGGAGCAACCTCAGCAAGATGGTTCGGTAACTACCAATTTGCATATTTAAATAATATTTTAATGCCATCTGCAATATTGCATTCTGTTTATTTATTTATTTATTGCATTCTGTATACTATGACGAAATCTGCCTGTCCCAATACTTTTGACCGGGCGAGTGATCACGTGACCTGGATGCTGATATTCAGTGTGATGCGGCTATTACTGAAAATAGACATATAGAATAATTTTTACACGTTTTATATTTAATATATTTATATTTTTTATGTTTAAATATAATTATATATGGAATAATTGATGTAATAAAACAGGATGTATAATGTGAAGTTGCATAATGCTAACGACATCAGGTGTATATACAGACTTTGTTTTATATATATATATATATATATATATATATATATATATATATATGTATATATAATATATACATGTATATGTGTATATGTAGTAGAAATAACACGAAATAAATATTTAATATAAAAAATAAACGCGCATGAGCACTGCATTTATTTATGCTAGCTTATCTCGGCTAGTTAACGGTCGCGCTCAAAACAACTATATGTATAAAGGTTATTTTGTTTACATGTGTTTAAGTGATAAAATCGTTTATAAACATGTAATTAAATAGAGAAAATAAACTCACCCTGAGGCAACACAAATGACTTTCAGCTTTAATGCGCGGATTCACACAAGACGCGACGCGAACGAATTTTCCTGAAAGTTCTGACCGGAAGTTGTAGTCTTTGCTCACGCAGTGCATCGTGGGAGATGTAGTTTGGAGAGGGACATGGTGTTGGAGTCTGACGCAAACTCGATCATGTTTTACAGTCTGTAGATTTCTTTCACACAAACAAAATCCACAAACAGATTTCCATTCCAAAAATGTTCCTCCTTCAGTAGATCATAAATAATTCACTATTTTATATAATAAATAATACAAACATTCAAAGGGGCACGGTGGTTTTAGCGTGGTTAGCACGTTTTGCCTCACACCGCCAGGGTCGGGGTTCGATTCCCGTCTCGGCCATGTGTGTGTGGAGTTTGTGCATGTTCTCCCCGTGCCTCAGGGGGTTTTTTCTCTGGGTTCTCCGGTTTCCTCCTGGTCCAAAAACATGTACAATAGGCTGATTGGCACCTTGGAAAATTGTCCCTAGAGTATGAGTGTGTGTGTGTGTGTGTGTGTGTGTGTGTGTGTGTGTGTGTGTGTGTGTGTGTGTGTGATGGGATGGCATTCCATCCAGGGTGTATCCTGCATTAATGCCCATAGACGCCTGAGATAGGCACAGACTCCCCGTGACCCGAGGGAAGATCGGACATAGCGGTAGAAGATGAATGAATGAATACAAACATTCATAAATATTTATTATTACACTGTTATTATTTATCTACATTTTTTATATATTGTGCAAAAAATGTATATGTAATATTGAAAACTTATATTAATGATAATGTTGGAGATGATGATGATGAAGATGAATATAATGATGAAGATGATGATGATGATGATGATGATGATGATGATGATGATGCTAAATATAATGATGATGATGATAAATATATTAATGATGATGATGAAGATGCTGAATATAATGATGATGATGATGATAAATATATTAATGATGATGATGATGATGATGATGATGATGATGATGATGATGATGATAATGATGATGATGATATTGACAATTATGATTATGAAATATGATGATTGAATGAATGATGAAGGTGATGATGATGATGATGATGATGATGATGAATGATGATGATGATGGATGATGATATGATGATGATGATGATGAAGATGATGATGATGATAATGATGATAATGATGATGATGATGATGATGATGATGATGAAGATATGATGATGGATGATGATGATGAATATAATAATGATGATGATGATGATGGATATAATGGTGATGATGAAGAAGAAGATGATGAATATGATGATGATGATGATGGTGATGATGATGATGGATATAATGATGATGATGAAGAAGGTGAGGAATATAATGATGATGAAGATAATGAGTATGATGATAATGATGATGAAGATGAATATAATAATGATGATGATGATGATGGTGGTGATGATGATGATGGATATAATGATGATGATGAAGAAGGTGATGAATATAATGATGATGAAGATAATGAGTATGATGATAATGATGATGAAGATGAATATAATAATGATGATGATGATGATGATGATGATGAATATAATGATTATGATGAATGTTCATGTATCATCTTCATGAAACTCATTTACATTACAATCGGAGGAGGCCATGTTCCCATTTGCCTAGCAACCGCAGTGCTACAGCGCTATAGAGAGCCATTCTATTTAATAACGTACTTTAATGGACTGTGTGTGTGTGTGTGTGTGTGTGTGTGTGTGTGTGTGTGTGTGTGTGTTTATTTATTTATATATAATATACTTCGGGGGGAAAAGCAAAACAGAGTGGGCGTGGCTCCCAGGTCACATGTCAGAAGCTTCCAAAAAAAACCAGTCCCCGTGCAGGCCCCGCCCCCTTCTACCCCCTGTAGTAGTATGCTGTACCACGTGACTCGGCGCGCCGCTTTAACGCGGAGGTCCGCGGGGGCGCGCGTTGATTCCAGAGCCGCAGTCCGGGATCCGCGCGTACGGGAGCGCGCTTCGGGGATTTTACTCGCTTTTCTTTATTTTACTCTGATTCTCAGGAATTATTCTCACCACACACACACACACACACACACACACACACACACACACACACACACACACACACACTCACAGGCAAAAATAGGAAGTGTGTGTGTCTGTATGCGCGTGTGTGTGTTTTATTGTCCTGCATTATGATCTGACTGATGTCCACCAAGTGATGGATCAAACACACACACACACGCACACACACACACACACACACCGCACACATGTCGGGGAATGACGGAGAAGCTGGTATAGGACTTCCAAGCCTGAGCAGGAGATGATCTTCACCGCACACATGGTAAAGCATTTCATCCGTTCTTTTATGATCCCTGACTGTTTATTTGTTTGGGTGTTTGTTCCAGTTTATTTGTCAACACGGTGGAGAGAGCGAGCACCAACATTCCACATCTTCACTTTTGACACGTATCTCCTGAATTTTTGCACCTGTAAGAGAAACTAATCCGGTGTGAATGGAGAACTTGTCCTTTTAGAAGCTTCGATTCCTCCTAAAAGATGTTTAAATACTAGACTTCGAACCCGTTCCTGCGATGACATGGGATGTGGAGAATGTGGAGTTTGTTCTACACACAAACGAAGGGACGAAGGGATCTTCTCTGTGCTTTTGAAATGATTCACGTGTAAGTCTCGGAAAAAGGAAAGAGGTTTTATCACATTGTCTTAGAACAAAGGTTTCTTCCAGGATGTGATCCGTCACAAAGTCGAAAGGATTTCCACTTCTCACACACGCAGGTCTTATTTACAAACCACAGGAGAATCGCAATCCTTTTTAAATAACACATTACAGGAGACATGATGTGTAAATATTTACGAAAGTATTTTTACTAAAAAAAAAGGCCACGGTGGTTTAGTGGTTAGCACGTTCGCCTCACACCGCCTGGGTCCGGGTTCGATTCCCGTCTCGGCCATGTGTGTGTGGAGTTTGTGCATGTTCTCCCCGTGTCTCAGGGGGTTTTTCTCCGGGTTCTCCGGTTTCCTCCCCCGGTCCAAAAACATGCACGGTAGGTTGATTGGCACCTTGGAAAATTCTCTCTAGTGTATGAATGTGTGTGTGTGTGTGTGTGTGATGGGTTGGCATTCCATCCAGGGTGTATCCTGCCTTAATGCCCATAGACGCCTGAGATAGACACAGACTCCCCGTGACCCGAGGGAAGATCGGATAAAGCGCTAGAAGATGAATGAATGAATGTATTACAACAGAGGGTTCTTCATGGGTTCCTCGGTGGTTCTTCGTTCCTGGAAAAAAATATTTCTACATCATATACGGGTTCCTAATGCTTTTTATGGGTTCTTCATGGGTTCCTCGTGGTTCACCGTGTCTTCATCTCTCAAAAAAGGGTGGAACACACGGTTCCTCAAGGGTTCCTCATGTGGATTAATAGCGACACATTTTCCCCTTCAATTTATATCATCGATCCGTCTTCGTTTCTGAAAAAAACATGTGCAAAGTCTTAAAACACAGCGTTCTCCAAGGGTTCCTTAGTGGTTCTTTAAAAGTTTCAGCAGATGGTGGTGGGCTGGAAGGTCTCAGGTTCAAATCCCACCACCACTACCTCCAAGCTGCCACTAGAGGGCCCTTGAGCAAGGCCCTGAATTGCTCAGTTGTAAGTCGCTTTGCATAAGGACGTCGACCAAATGCTGTAAACGTGGATCATAAAACGCACCTAAACACACACACACACACACACACACACACACACACACACACACACACGATACAGTGTTTTAGAAAGTAGGGTTCTTTGTGGCTTCCTTGCTGGTTCTTCAAGGCTTCATTGTGACCATCAACATTTCTACACACGTTAGTCTCGCTCGGGTTTCTCCAGCGTAGAGACAGAGAGCGCTCTCTCTCACTCGCTGTGGAACGAATGCCATTAACCCCCCCTCCTCCGCCCCCCGTCCATCACCCTCTTTCTTCTCTTTCTCCATCTCCCAGCCCCCCCTGGTGTTTCCTCTCCACACTCACTACCTCCATTGTAAACCCCCCTCCTCCTCCTCCTCCTCCTCCTCCTCCTTCCACTCTTTTCAGGAGGGTTAAATCTCGTCGTTTACCCCAGGGGGAGCGTTTCGCATTGCAGATGTTCTGTGAAGGCTTTCAGTGAAGGTCCTGAATTAAACGATTATCCTTAAAAATTCCATTTTTAACTCCTTCGAGGGTTCTTTAGCGGTTCCTCGCTCCTCAAACGTTCCTCCAGAGCTGCAGAAATGTTCTCCTTTGCTCTGCAGCGATATTGTTTACGGTTTTTAAAGCGCATTTTTCGTAGCACGCCAAACCGTCGTTTTTGGCGCATGCAAATCAGAGTGCATTGTGGGTATGAATTTGATCGAAATGTCAGGAACGACGCCAATCCCAAAATCTGGTGCAGGAGATTTGGAGCGATTTCGTCAAGCAATCTGTACACAAAACCGCATTCGTAGTGCACTATAAAAATCACTAGCCAATGAGAGTGAAGCTGGAGGATAAGCCCCGCCCACTGAGTGCCAGAATGGAGAAGATAAACTTGTGGACGTCATTGCTGTCAGCTTTGTTTACTTTTTGTATTGTTGGATATTGGTTCTCCAAGGGTTCCTTAAAGGTTCTTCAAGGGTGACGAGGCTGAAAAAGATCTTCTACTTCATCCAGTGTCTTCATGCTTTTCCCAGAATTAGAACATTGGGTTCTCCAATGGTTCCTTAATGGCTCCTTCTCCAAAACCCTCTGAAGGCACACATATATTCTGCACATGAACTATGAGACCCAAAAGCAGCTCCATGAAGATGTGGAAGATCTCCTGCTATTAAACACCCCAGGAACCTCCTCATTACCTCCTCATCACCACCTCATCACCACCTCATCACCACCACATCACCACCACCCTCTCACCACCACCTCATTACCTCCTCATTACCACCTCATCACCTCCTCATTACCTCCTCATCACCTCCTCATTACCTCCTCATTACCTCCTCATTACCTCCTCATTACCTCCTCATCACCTCCTCATCACCTCCTCATCACCTCCTCATTACCTCCTCATTACCACCTCATCACCTCCTCATTACCTCCTCATCACCACCTCATCACCACCTCATCACCTCCTCATTACCTCTGCACCTCGAATACCACCTCCTCATCATTACCTCCTCATTACCTCCTCATCACCTCCTCATCTCCACCTCATCACCATCCTCATCCACCTCCTCATCACTCACTCATCACCTCCATTCCTCATCATCCTCCTCATCACCTCCTCATCANCCTCCTCATCACCTCCTCATCACCTCCTCATCACCTCCTCATCACCTCCTCATCACCTCCTCATTACCTCCTCATTACCTCCTCATTACCTCCTCATCACCTCCTCATCATCACCTCCTCATTACCTCCTCATTACCTCTCATCCTCATTACCTCCTCATCCTCATCACCTCCTCATCACCTCCTCATCACCTCCTCATCACCTCCTCATCACCTCCTCATCACCTCCTCATCACCTCCTCATTACCTCCTCATTACCTCCTCATTACCTCCTCATTACCTCCTCATTACCTCCTCATTACCTCCTCATTACCTCCTCATTACCTCCTCATTACCTCCTCATTACCTCCTCATTACCTCCTCATTACCTCCTCATTACCTCCTCATTACCTCCTCATCCTCCTCATTACCTCCTCATTACCTCCTCATTACCTCCTCATTACCTCCTCATTACCTCCTCATTACCTCCTCATTACCTCCTCATTACCTCCTCATTCACCTCCTCATCCTCACCTCCTCATCCTCCTCATTACCTCCTCATCACCTCCTCCTCATCACCACCTCATCACACCTCATCACCTCCTCATCCCACCTCCCACCTCATCATCACCTCATCACCACCTCCTCATCACCTCACCTCATTACCACCTCATCACCTCCTCATCCCACCTCATCACCACCTCATCACCACCTCATCACCTCCTCATCACCTCCTCATCACCTCTTCATTACCACCTCATCACCTCCTCATTACCTCCTCATCACCTCCTCATCACCTCCTCATTACCTCCTCATCACCTCCTCACCTACCTCCTCATCCCACCTCATCACCACCTCATCACCACCTCATCACCACCACCTCATCACCTCCTCATTACCACCTCATCACCTCATCACCACCTCATCACCTCCTCATCACCCCTCATCACCTCCTCATTACATCTCCTATCACCTCCTCATCACTCCTCATCACCTCCTCATCACCTCCTCATTACCTCCTCATTACCTCCTCATCACCTCCTCATTACCTCCTCATCACCTCCTCATCACCTCCTCATTACCTCCTCATCACCACCTACCTCCTCATTACCTCCTCATCACCTCCTCATCCTCCTCATCATCTCCCCTCACCTCCTCATTACACCCTCATCATCATCCTCCTCATCACCTCCTCATCACCTCCTCATCACCTCCTCATCACCTCCTCATCACCACCTCATTACCTCCTCATCACCACCTCATCACCTCCTCATCACCACCTCATCACCTCCTCATCACCTCCTCATCACCACATCCTCACCTACAACCACCTCATCCATCACTCATCACCTCCTATTACCTTCTCATACTCTCATCTCACTACATCACTGTTAATCAACAAACCACTGTGACTAAATGTGTCTCCATAACATCCTGAAGAGCTTCTTCTCAGAAACCAGGTGTCCACAAACGTTTGGCGATACAGTGTAGGTCCGTTAGGAACCCATGTTGAACCCATGATCGACCTTCTAAAGGCTGTCATTGTGGAGCGCTATCTCCAGACCACACACACACACACTGTATGCTGTGTAATCTCTGGCTGTTAGCATGCTGTGTAATCATCACACACACACACACACACACACTCCTCTACAGCCTCGTAAATACTGCAGTGCGACTCTGGAGAGCTGGATGAAGAACCTGCGCTGGGAATCCTGAAGGCTTTCACGCACCGCATTTTCCCTTAACGCTTATCGAAGTCTTTAAGCTCCGCCCACTTTAAATATCCGGGCGAAAGGAAAAGAAAGTGAGAGACGTGTGAAGAGCGTTCAGAACCTGATGGAATTGTTCCTCAGAGGTTCTTTACCGGGTTCCTCGTGTCTGAAACATCCGTCTCGTATCGGGGCGCCGGATGCTTCCTCATTTAAACACCGCATGAAATTTCACCCTCGTTTAAACAAGGACATTCAGCGTGACGTTTGTGCACAAGAGCAGCAGCTCCATACATGGCTCTGAAGATCCCCTGCTGAGGAGACGTGAACGCACTGAACACCACAGGGAAGAATCGGAATTTCCACTCTGAGAGATCTTCCCGGAAGAGTGGAGATGATTATCACAGGAAGAAGTGGACTGAGATGTTCAACATGAAGCAGGTCAGGTGTCTACAAACTTCTGTATAAGAGTTCCACGTCTAGTGGTGATGCATTCTCCACAATATTCCAGAAAATTCCTCAACATTCCAGAATATTCCTCAACATTCCGGAATATCCCACAACACTCCGGAATATTCCACAATATTCCAGAATATTCCACAACATTCCAAAATATTCCACAATATTCCACAATATTCCACAACATTCCGGAATATTCCACAACATTCCAAAATATTCCACAATATTCCAGAATATTCCACAACATTCCGGAATATCCCACAACATTCCAAAATATTCCACAATATTCCAGAATATTCCTCAACATTCCGGAATATCCCACAACATTCCGGAATATTCCACAATATTCCACAATATTCCAGAATATCCCACAACATTCCGGAATATCCCACAACATTCCGGAATATTCCACAATATTCCAGAATATCCCACAACATTCCGGAATATTCCACAACATTCCGGAATATTCCACAATATTCCAGAATATTCCACAACGTTCCAGAATATTCCACAACATTCCACAATATTCCACAACATTCCAGAATTTTCCAGAATATCCCACAACATTCCACAATATTCCATAATATTCCACAACATTCCATAACATTCCAGAGTATTCCGTTTAAGTGGATTTATACTAATTCGTCTCATGAGTGAAGATTAGAAAGGATGGGGAAAAACACAGCATCATACACACACACACACACACACACACACACACACACATTTTAGTGTGTATGACTGAGACACTGTGATATATTCAGTAGATAAGGAAGTGACGAGGATGTGATGTGGTATAAACACCCTCAAGCTGCAAATGGTTTCCTGTGCGAGTGTGTGTGTGTGTGTGTGTGTGTGTGTGTGTGTGTGTGTGTGTGTGTGTGTGAGACAGCAGCAAAGTCACACGGTGTTGAATTGTTATTGTGTAACATCAGACTCGTTCCGTTAAAGTCACGTCCGAGACAAACGTCTGATTTCCAAACCACAGGAAAATCTCAAACCCACATAAATATATTTACACACGTATTTATAATGATTTAAATAAAGATTCATCTGGAAATCTCTGGAAATGGAAAACAATTCCTGGGAGAAATTTATTATAAATATATTATTTTATACTTATAATTATACTTTAAACAGTGGGGCACGGTGGTTTAGTGGTTAGCACGTTCGTCTCACACCGCCAGGGTCCGGGTTCGATTCCATGTGTGTGTGGAGTTTGTCCATGTTCTCCCCGTGTCCTCAGGGGGTTTTTTTCTCCGGGTTCTCCGGTTTGTGTGTGGAGTTTGCCTCCCCCGGTCCAAAAACATGCACGGTAGGTTGATTGGCACCTTGGAAAATTGTCCCTAGTGTATGAATGTGTGTGTGTGTGTGTGTGTGTGTGTATGTGTGTGTGTCCGATGGGTTGGTATTCCATCCAGGGTGTATCCTGCCTTAATGCCCATAGACACCTGAGATAGACACAGACTCCCCGTGACCCGAGGGAAGATCGGATAAAGCGCTAGAAGATGAATGAATGAATGAATGAATGATTAATTGATTGATAGATTGACCGACTGTAAAGATTGATTGTTTAGAGTGACTGACACATTAAACGAACGATTGTTTTACAGATTGATTTTTTGATTACTGACATTAATTGATTAATTGATTGATTGATTAATTGATTGATTGATTGATTGATTGAAAGAGTCATTTATGGAGTGACTGACACATTAAACGAATGTTTGACTGACAGTTTGGTTTATTGACTAACAGACAGATTCATTAATAGTTCACTAATATTATTAGAGAATTTCTCGACCGATTTCTTGATTGATTGATTGATTGATGGATGGATTAATTGATTGATTGATTGATGGATTAATTGATTGATTGATTGCGTCACTGATGGATGGAGGGAGGAGAAATTGTAAGTGAATTGTAAGCGAAACGAACGCAGGGTTTTTTATTCACCGACTCGCTGATGGAGATCATGACGCAAACGCAGATCTGATTCACCGGCTGACTCATTTCCTGAATCAGATAAGAGAAGTGAATCTGGGCTGATTTGCATTCACACGTTGGAACGGATCCCTTTTGTGGACTGAAGACGAGACGAGAGTCTGCGATGTTCCCGAGTCAAACACAGTCGGAAGAAAGAGAGAGAATCCGGCCGAAGCGAATGATTCTGAGCCAACTGACTCACTGACTCCGAGGAGAGTGACTCTCGGTCTTGCTTATTTGATTCACAGGTTTAAGAGGACTTTTATGCCCCGACTCAGAAATACAATAAACAGTGAACTAAATGACTCAGAAACTTCCTCTGAAGGGCAAAAGGAGCCGATCTCAGTCCACAGCGAACGCCTGGCGGACGTCGGATAGAAAGGAAGGAAGGCGCGACCGCTCGGCGTTATTTGCGTTATTCTGATTGACGGTGTTTATGGAGAGCTTTTTGTTTAAATACGTGTTTCTAAAGTGAGACGTGCCGAGCCGAGCCAGGGCGGGACGCCCATGGGAGTTATTTTTGAAGGCCGTTTTTGGCTGGAGAGACCGGCCCTGAGGTTACGATGTATAATTAAGGAGGTCTGCCAGTGGACCGAGAGAAAGTTTCACAAGCACATGGTTCAGAGGAGAAACTTCGCTCTCGTTGCAAATGTCCGCTTTCATAAATCTGCACTTTCTCACGTCAATGAACTTCAAGAGGAAATTTAAAAAGATGTAAATTTCACCTCGAGCAGGTCTTTATTCTAAACGATAATAACGTGGAAAGCTGCTGTTTAAAAAATACACATGCTAATGCGCTATTGCTAATATATGTACTAATATTTAAATATCACTATCGTTAAGGTTGTATTTGTCCGTATTGTTGATTGTATGTTTCATGTTTTTTTTTATTATTAGTAGTAGTATTTTTTATTCATTAGTTCTCGGTCTCAGATGTTCGCAGATTTTTCATTTTAACGTAACGAATTATGCAAAAATATCTTTCGCAAAAATATCCTCCGCAATATTTTCTGCCTGTTTTTAACACGTTCGCCTCACACCTCCAGGGTCCGGGTTCGATTCCCGTCTCGGCCATGTGTGTGTGAAGTTTGTGCATGTTCTCCCCGTGTCTCAGGGGGTTTTTCTCCGGGTTCTCCGGTTTCCTCCCCCGGTCCAAAAACATGATTGGCACCTTGGAAAATTGTCCCTAGTGTATGAATGTGAGTGTGTGTGTGTGTGTGTGTGTGTGTGTGTGTGTGTGTGTGTGTGATGGGTTGGCATTCCATCCATCCAGGGTGTATCCTGCCTTAATGCCTTAATGCCCATAGACGCCTGAGATAGACACAGACTCCCCATGACCCGAGGGAAGATCGGATAAAGCGCTAGAAGATGAATGAATGAATGAGGTGTATAGCCCAGTGGTTAAGGTGTTGGACTCTGGACTGGAAGATTATGAGTTCAAACCCCAACAACACCAAGCTGTCACTAGTGGGCCCTTGAGCAAGGCCCTTAACCCTCAATTGCTCAGTTGTAAGTCGCTCTGGATAAGGGTGTCTGCCAAATGCTGTAAATGTAAATGAATGAACGAATATTATATATAATTAATATTAATAATAATATTAAATTGGATCATTATTTACGCTACTTGTAGCAAAAAATCGTATACGACCTTTTATTACGGCTCATGCATTGAGTTTAAAATAAAAATGTAACAAATTTGAAACTATTAAAATAAGGCGTTTACAGGCTTTTTTTTCTTACCGCAGTTTTCCACAACCCTAAGATCGTATTTTCTCGACTTTAACTCAAAAGAACGAGAGAATAAAGGAACGAGGGAGAAGGAACGAGTATTTATAGCTACTACGACGTAATCATTCGCAGCCATGAGCTAACGTCTCAGTGTAACTATAAATGGATACAAATAGTCCATTAAGGGAAATGTTAGTTATACGTTTATCGTGTCGTGGATTATTTCGACCCTTTATGATAAGCGGCTGCATGTAGCGTGAAAAACACTTACCGTGGCTTTAACGTTACGAGAAAACACGTTAATAAGTCTTATGAATGGTCATTGTAGCTTTGAGCAATCACAGTCAATGCATTTTTGACACTTTTATCTTTTTTTATGGCCTTTAATTGATATTTTTTATTATTTGTATTTGTTTTATATTTTATTATTCACGTTTAGATTTTTACGAAATGGTCGAGTGGAGAAAAACGTAATCGTTATATGTAATTCAACGTTACGTACGTGTGTACATATTATTATTATTATTATTATTATTATTATTATTATCTCCACTTTATACATTCGTTCTTCTTCTAGCGCTTTATCCGATCTTCCTCGGGTCACGGGGAGTCTGTGTCTATCTATCTCAGGCGTCTATGGGCATTAAGGCAGGATACACACCTGGATGGAATGCCAACCCCTCACACACACACACACACACACACACATTTATAACACTAGGGACAATTTTCCAAGGTGCCAATCAACCTACCGTGCATGTTTATGGACCGGGGGCGGAAACCGGAAACCGGAGAACCCGGAGAAAAAAACCCCCTGAGGCACGGGGAGAACATGCACAAACTCCACACACACATGGCCGAGACGGGAATCGAACCCGGACCCTGGCGGTGTGAGGAGAACGTGTTAAACACTACGCCACTAAACACTAAACCCTTCCACTTATTCTAAACGTGTTTACAGAGTGTGTTCTTATAATAAGCGATTTAATTGGACAGAATACAGAAAGTCTTATTTTGTAGCTGACGTAGGGAAGTGACATCACTGCGTTCATATTGTATGAAAAGTCGGACCTTCAGTTTCCACACAAAAAAACATGACGAGATTTGGAGATAAAGTTCTTTTGTTTTTCCAAAC
>JACRUU010000015.1:3500218-3512718 GCA_030449085.1 Kryptopterus vitreolus | reverse complement strand
ATAAAAAGAGCCGTCTCTCATCACAACAGGACGAACAGGTGGCCTATGTGTGTTTCATTTCTATAACAAGTTGACACATGTTTGGTTTCCACCCCATGAACCCCTACACACACACACACACACACACACACACACACTCATACACAAACACACACACACACACACACACACACACTCACACACACACACACACACACACACACACACACACACACACACACACAGAGCCTGGTTCTAGACTGAAAGGACTCCTGATATTAATATGTGTGTGTGTGTGTGTGTGTGTGTGTGTGTGTGTGTGTGTGTGTGTTTGTGTATGAGGAGACCTGAGAGGACCAGAACCCTGGAGGTCTACTATCAAAATCCACAATAATGAAGATTAAATACACCGTCTCCTTGATCTTCATCGTGGCCGTGGTGATCATCGAGAAGGAGAACAACATCATCTCCAAGTAAGACAAAGATCTCATCATCTCCATATCTCATCATCGAAACATCTCCATATATCAACATTTCACCATCTCCACATCTCAACATCTCATTATCTCATTATCTCAACATCTCCACATCTCAACATCTCATTATCTCAACATCTCATCATCTCATTATCTTTATATCTCATCATCGAAACATCTCCATATATCAACATTTCACCATCTCAACATCTCCACATCTCAACATCTCATTATCTCCACATCTCATCATCAAAACATCTCATTATCTCATCATCTCATTATCTCCACATCTCATTATCTCCACATCTCATCATCAAAACATCTCATTATCTCAACATCTCATCATCTCATTATCTCCATATCTCATCATCTCATTATCTCAATATCTCATCATCTCATTATCTCCACATCTCATCATCAAAACATCTCATTATCTCATCATCTCATCATCGAAACATCTCCACATCTCAACATCTCATTATCTCATCATCTCATCATCTCATCATCTCAAACATCTCATCATCTCCACATCTAAACATCTCCACATCTCATTATCTCAACATCTCATCATCTCCACATCTCATTATCTCAACATCTCATCATCTAAACATCTCAACATCTCATCATCTCCATATCTCAACATCTCCACATCTCATTATCTCATCATCTCATCATCTCCATATCTCAACATCTCATCATCTCCACATCTCATCACATCTCCAACATCTCAATCATTATCTCAACATCTCATCATCGAAACATCTCAACATCTCCATATCTAAACATCTCAACATCTCATCATCTCCACATATCATCATCTCAACATCTCATCATCACAGATGTTGTGTGCGGAACTTTGCGAGGACCTTTGTTAGATGTTGTGTGCGGAACTTTGCGAGGACCTTTGTTAGATGTTGTGTGAGGAACTTTGTGAGGACCTTTGTTAGATGTTGTGTGCGGAACTTTGTGAGGACCTTTGTTAGATGTTGTGTGAGGAACTTTGTGAGGAGTTTTGTTAGATGTTGTGTGAGGAACTTTGTGAGGACCTTTGTTAGATGTTGTGTGAGGAACTTTGTGAGGACCTTTGTTAGATGTTGTGTGAGGAACTTTGTGAGGACCTTTGTTAGATGTTGTGTTAGGAACTTTGTGAGGACCTTTGTTAGATGTTGTGTGAGGAACTTTGTGAGGACCTTTGTTAGATGTTGTGTGAGGAACTTTGTGAGGACCTTTGTTAGATGTTGTGTTAGGAACTTTGTGAGGACCTTTGTTAGATGTTGTGTGAGGAACTTTGTGAGGACCTTTGTTAGATGTTGTGTGAGGAACTTTGTGAGGACCTTTGTTAGATGTCGTTTGAGGAGCTTTGTTAGATGTTGTGTGAGGAACTTTGTGAGGACCTTTGTTAGATGTTCTGTGAGGAACTTTGTGAGGACCTTTGTTAGATATTGTGTGAGAAACTTTGTGAGGACCTTTGTTAGATGTTGTGTGAGGAACTTTGTGAGGACTTTTGTTAGATGTTGTGTGAGGACGTTTAGCGAAATCCGAACACTGAGGGGAAAAAAAAAACTCCTTGAAATTTCAGATCTCCTATAAACGAATCTCCTCATGAAGGATTCTCCACCCTGAAGATGTTTGTGTCTGTAACATCTTGTCGTTCTCTTTTTGAAGGGTTTCGGATAAGCTGACTCTGAAGCAGACGCCTCAGACTCCCCTCCACTCGTCTTTCCGCCAGAATGACTCCAGAGTCCCGTTCCTGTCTGAGCTGGACGTCTCATCCTACCTGGAAGTAAAATGGCGCCTGGAGAACATCACGGGCGAGCCAAGCGAGGGCAGGAAACACATCCTTCTACTGGCCACGACGCGAACGGGTTCCTCGTTTGTGGGCGAGTTCTTCAACCAGCACGGCTCCAACATGTTCTACCTGTTCGAGCCTCTTTGGCACGTGGAACGTGCGCTAACTCTGGAAGGTGGTGGGACCAACGGTACGGCTCTGACGCAGGCTTACCGCGACGTTCTCCGCCAGCTCTTCCTGTGCGACTTCTCCAAGCTGGAGGCGTTTATCGAGCCACCGCCGACGGATCACGTGACCACGAGACTTTTCCGCCGCGAGTCCAGCCAGTCGCTGTGTAACGACCCCGTGTGCACGCCGTTTGTGAAGCGGGGCTACGAGCCGTACCGTTGCCGGAACCGGCGTTGCGGCGCCCTGAACCTCACGCTGGCGTCCCTGTCCTGCCTGGAGAAGGACATCCGCGCCATAAAGTCCGTACGAGTACGCCAACTAGACACGCTACGATCGCTAGCAAAAGATCCCAGACTGGATTTGAAAGTTATCCAGCTGGTCCGTGACCCTCGGGCCATGCTGGCGTCCCGCATGGTGGCCTTCTCCAACAAATACGAGCACTGGAAGAGGTGGATCGCGGACGGCGACATTCCCGAGGACGACAACGAAGTCAGGAAGCTCAAAGGGAACTGCGAGAACATCCGGGTGTCTGCCGAAGTGGGTCTCCGGCAGCCCCCGTGGTTGCGTGGACGATACATGCTGGTGCGTTACGAGGACATCGCCATGTTCCCCATGCTTAAAGCGGCCGAGATGTACCGCTTCACCGGCATCCCCTTCACTCCCCAGGCCAAGGACTGGATCTTGAGGAACACGCAGGCGTCCGACAAGGCTAGCGGAGTCTACTCCACCCAGAAGAACTCGTCCCAGCAGGTGGAGAAATGGAGGTTCGGTATGCCCTTTAAACTCGTCCAGATGGTTCAGAGAATCTGCGGTCCCACCATGAACTTGTTCGGGTACACCTTCGCAGAAAGTGAGGAGATGCTGACCGACAGATCCATCAGCCTGATCGAAGAAAGAACTTTCTTATGACCATGGACCTTCCTCTTTTTTTTTCACTTACTTTTAGAATTGTTTTTATTCTATTTAATATGGAAACGATTATAATTTAATAACAAGGACCAGATATGACCGTGATCGTGTGCCTACGACGTTCATCCCCTGAACGTCCGTGGAGATAGACCTGGGAGATTAACTCGAGTTTATACCGATATTGAAAAAAACGGATTTCTCCTTGGTTTGGCGCAACGGGCTTCCGTAGTTCTCTGACCTCCCGTCCCGCATTACACTTAAGGGAAATACGACATGGCGGCGCTCTGACGAATCCGAACAACTCCTTTCCAAGTGGGGGGCGGGGTTACATCATTCGTATGTAAACTTTGTAAGCCCCACTGTAAGATTTTTGCCAACTTGTATCGTCGTAAAAATATAGCGTAAATCCAAAATCGCAAAAAAATATAACATATCAAAAAGTTTGGAGACTAGCTTTGTTTGTTTATCAATGTTTCCTTCACAGCGCCCCCTAGTGTTGGTCTGCCACGTGTCTTTCTTTTGAAGTACCTTCTGTGATTTGTACAAGCGGATCCAGAAAAACACTGAGCCTTGGTCTTCGGGAATTTTTTAAAGTATATTGTGCGATTTTTTTTTCCATTTTACAAACGTTATTGATCCCATGAGGGATGATGTTTTCTTCACACGTCCCAGTTTGTTTTTATCAGGGTTATCCATGATACTGGAGCACAGAGGGTTAAGGGCTTTTTTCCTCAAGGACCCCCCCCCCCAAGGGTGGCAGCTGGACGATGCCGGGGCTCGAACCCCCGACCTTCCCATCCTCCCGCGCCTTAAACTACTGAGCTACACCCCTCTATAATCACGTAACTCCCTCCAGATCATCATGTACAAGTTTGTTGCGGGGTCGGAGGTCTTCTCGAAGGTCTCCTTGATCTGTCGTCGTGGTCTTCTCTTGAAGTGAGCGTGCCTCTCGGAACACCTCGAAAGACGTCAAGTGTACGTCACATGGCAGATTCATGCCGTTTCACGTTTGCTCTAGAAACCCTTTTAATACCACCTCGTATTTCAGCTGCTGCAGGTTTCGACAAATTCTGCTTTCATCCCAAAGATCAAACCTAAGGCTTTGTTGTTGTTGTTTTTTGTTTGTTTTTTGGAATACCAGGAAAACGCAGGAGAACACAAAAAGAAAGCTAGCGCTAAAACCTTGCGGCGTCTGTGTTTGCTAATATCCAGCGTGGTGGTTTCCGACCTCCTGGTTTAAAAATCGGACTACCTGCTAGCACAAACGCTAGCACAAACGCTAGCACAAACGTTTCTATGATGTCTGGAGGAAATGCTAGCTAGGTCGATTAGCGTAACAATTGCGCGGTTTACAAATTAGCGCACGTCGAGCGACTCCAGCATCGGATTTCTTAGCCGTGATGCTAATGATTTCTTAGCTGTGATGCTAATGATTTCTTAGCCGTGATGCTAATGATTTCTTAGCTGTGATGCTAATGATTTCTTAGCCGTGATGCTAATGATTTCTTAGCCGTGATGCTAATGATTTCTTAGCCGCGATGCTAATTTCTACGCAAATCATTTCGTGCGCAGGTTTGTCAGAAAGCTTGAAGATGCCTGTTTTTTCCTGCTTTTTCCACACGTTTGCTTTGCTGTAAACGAGGGGATTTTTACACGTTAGTGTTTGTGTGTTTGTACAATGTGTGTGTGTGTGTGTGTGTGTGTGTGTGTGTGTGTGTGTGTGTGTGTGTGACTGCAGCTGGTTTGCAGGACGGTGTGAATTCACCTACAGAGGTCAAAGTCCTGTCAACACTTGTAATTGATGTTAGCGTGCAGGAACGTCAGCGCGTCGTGTTCCAGTCCTGTTTTGTAGCTCATGCGCATGTCGACGTGTCGCTCGCTGTGTGGAGTATATATGTGTATCTGCAGGATCAGCTAACTAGCAATGTTACAATCCCATGATCTAGAAAATATCCCGAGCATAAAATGCCGAATCAAGTCACTGCGCTAACGGACTAGCAAAGATTTAGCTTTTATTTAATGCTAATCATCAGTTTCAATGCTAGCTGCAGTAACCCTTGCTAAATCGTGTAGTATCACTGCTAATCATTCGAATCACCGGATTGCTAACAAGGTAGCGTGATATAAAGCTAGCATACTCTTAGAAACTCGTCAGCGGAAAATGTGCACTAATTAACTTCAGGTTCTTACATAATTTGGTTCACTAGCTAGCTAGCTATGGTGTTGGTTTGCTAATATGCTAACTAGCCAGCATAGTCTTAGCGGTTTGGTTACAGAGAGAAAAGTTTGCTAAATAGCGGGAAATGGGAACGCTTGTTTCAGCATGCTAGCTTGCTAATTCTTTCGTATTTTACAATATATTTGCTAGTTATTTGAATAACACACATTGTTTTGTTCACTAGTGCCTCGTGCAAACCTCGTGCATTTACAGATGAAGACGACGTATTGGGGATTGAAGCGCGCTAATTATCGGATCACTACGCTAGCCCTTTATCAACGTCCGCACGCTTGTGTTAAAGGCAGGATTGGAACACAGCCCGCTGGTTTTATTTATAATAAAAGACACAAAAATGATGAAATTTTCTTTGCACCAAAATGACATCTTTGTGTTTTATAAAATGTTGTTGGGATTTATTTATGTTGACATTTTGGAAAATATATAAATAAAAACATTAAAATGTGCTCTTTTGTCTTCTTCTTTTCACTGTACCTGCCTGGTGAGCGTGGCTTACCTGAGACAACTGCAGGGGGGACTTTGTAGACCGCTAAAGAATATATTTTACCTCATCACTATCAGTTCATGATGACCTCACCCGTTTCTGTATAAGACACACCCACCTGTCTCAGACACACCCACCTGTCTCAGACACACCCATCTGTCTCAGACACACCCACCTGTCTCTGTCTAAGTTAAACTCACCTGTCTCTAAGGCACACCCACCTGTCTCTGTCTCAGACACACCCATCTGTCTCAGACACACCCATCTGTCTCAGACTCACCCACCTGTCTCTGTCTCAGACTCACCCACCTGTCTCTGTCTCAGACACACCCACCTGTCTCTGTCTCAGACACACCCACCTGTCTGTATGACACACACACCTGTCTCTGTCTCAGACACACCCACCTGTCTCTGTCTCAGACACACCCACCTGTCTGTATGACACACACACCTGTCTCTGCATAAGACACACCCACCGGTTTGAGTCTAAGTTAATCTCACCTGCCTCTAAGACACACCCACCTGTCTCTAAGACACACACACCTGTCTCTGTCTAAGACACACCCACCTGTCTCTGTCTAAGACACACTCACCTGTCTAACACCCATCTGTCTCAAGACACACCCACCACCTGTCTAAGTTACACACCTTTGTCTCTAAGACACACCCACCTGTCTCTGTCTAAGACATACCCACCTGTCTCTGAGACACACCCAACTGTCTGTGTATAAGACATACCCACCTGTCTCAGTCTAAGTTAAACTGACCTGTATCTACCTGTCTCTGTCTAGACACACCCACCTCTAAGACACACCCACCTGCTCTGTATAAGTTAAACCCCTGTCTGTAAGACACACCTGTCTCTGTCTCAGACACACCCACCTGTCTGTCTCTGTCTCATAAGACACACCTGTCTCAGTATAAGACACACACACCTGTCTCAGACACACCCACCTGTCTCTGTATAAGTTAAACTCACCTGTCTGTAAGAAACACCCATCTGTCTCTGTCTCAGACACACCCACCTGTTGCTGTATAAGACCCACTGCACCCACCTGCCCACCTGTCTCAGTATAAGACACACACACCTGTCTCAGACACACCCACCTGTCTCTGTATAAGTTAAACTCACCTGTCTGTAAGACACACCCATCTGTCTCTGTCTCAGACACACCCACCTGTTGCTGTATAAGACACACCCTCCTATCTCTGCATAAGACACACTGTTTGAGTCTTAAGTTAAACTCACTTGTCTCTAAGACACATCCACCTGTCTCAGTCTATGTTAAACTCACCTGTATCTAAGACACACCCATCTGTCTCTGTCTCAGACACACCCACCTGTCTGTATAGGACACACCCACCTGTCTCTGCATAAGACACACCCACCTGTTTGAGTCTAAGTTAAACTCACCTGCCTCTAAGACACACCCACCTGTCTCTGTCTAAGACACACTCACCTGTCTAAGACACACCTACCTGTCTCTAAGACACACCCACCTGTCTCTGTCTAAGACATACCCACCTGTCTCTGAGACACACCCACCTGTCTCAGTATAAGACACACACCTGTCTCAAACACACCCACCTGTCTCTAAGACACACCCATCTGTTGCTGTATAAGACACACCCACCTGTCTCTGCATAAGACACACTGTTTGAGTCTTAAGTTAAACTCACTTGTCTCTAAGACACACCCACCTGTCTGTGTATGACACATCCACCTGTCTCAGTCTAAGTTAAACTCACCTGTCTCTAAGACACACCCATCTGTCTCAGACACACCCATGTCTCAGACACACCCACCTGTCTGTCTAAGACACACCCACCTGTCTGTAAGACACACCCACCTGTCTCTGCATAAGACACACCCACCTGTTTGAGTCTAAGTTAAACTCACCTGCCTCTAATACACACCCACCTGTCTCTGTCTAAGACACACTCACCTGTCTAAGACACACCTACCTGTCTCTAAGACACACCCACCTGTCTGTGTATAAGTTAAACTCATCTGTCTCTAAGACACACCCCCTGTTTTTGTCTAATATAAACTGACCTGTTGTCAGTTTTAGACACACCCACTTGTCTGTTTAATATAACCTCACTGTCTCTGTTTAAGACACACCCACCTGTCTCTGTCTTTTCCTTATTGTCTCAGGAGACACGTCTGGTTTGTACGTCTGTCTACAGTTTAATCCAGGATTAAACCCCTTTCTAGTTTAGGGTTTTTTTTTGTTTTGAGTTTTTTTGTTGCAGCGTATAAAAGTCTCCGAGTCGTCTCTGTAATCCAGACTGTATTTATTTTCCCTTTTCATTAACGCACATCATTTTTTTTATCCTGTCCCCTGCAGCAGCATGACGGCAACTCTGTGTGTGTGTGTGTGTGTGTCTGTGTATGTGTGTCTGGTGTGTGTGTGTGTGTGTGTGTGGGTGTGTATATGTGTGTGTGTGTGTGTGTGTGTGTGTGGCAGGAAGCAGTAAACGCCAAAGAGCTCCAAATCAGACACACACACACGCACACACACACACACACACACACACACACACACACACACACACACACACACACACACACACACACACACACACTCGTCTCAGAGCCTTTCATTTCGAGCTCCATTGATGATAATGTCTGGTTTGAAGACTTGAGGTTGAAGGAGCCTGTGCCAGGTCATAAAGCGGCGGAGTGGAAAGTGGAGTTTAGTTCAGCAGGTGTTGATCAGATGCGACAGAATGACGGGAAGAAACCAAATGCAACTGTTCATTAAGATCCAGGTTAGGAATCAGACCAAACCCTAAAGCGACGCCGTCGCTGATCCAAAAGTGGGGCTTTTTTTATGGAAAACACTTTTATGGGGCACTTCAACGAGTCCCCTAGAACATACACACATTTTCGAGTGTACCTGTTGGAGATCCACATCTTCCATTCCGTGGTGAAGCAGATCTTCATGGAGATTTGGAGCTCTTGGTTCAAGACCATTGAAAGACGTCCGACACAATTGTGTTCCTCAAACTTTTGAGCAGAAGATCCACTTATGGCTGAGACGCTACGCCGGAGATAAAACGCTCACAATCTTCTCCACCAGGTAGCGAGAGTTTAAGAAATATTTATGGTATGTTCAACACACTTTTCTTCATGCTTCCTTCCTTCCTTCCTTCTATGGAAGCCTGCTTGACCCCCATCCCCCCCCTTCCCCCCAAGCCCCAGGATAAGTGGTACCGGTACCGCTCTGTGGGTCAGTTGGTACCGGGGGCGGCACAGAAAGAATACTTATATTATTACCGTTTTATTTTGTAAAATGTTTGGATTTTCTCCACCACATCACATCGCTCTCGCCTCGCCTCGGTCACATGACTTACCTCCAACCGCCTCTACCGTCTTAAAGGCGCCGCTGACGCATAATAATTGACACCCCCCCCGAGCTAGCAACATAAACAACAAACAAACAAACAAAAACAAAACACAAGAGCCAATGAGGATGCAGAAGAAGAGCCGCATTTAACACATAATCCCAGGACAAGAAATATGGATTTATAGGGACGGGTCGTTCCCATGCACCAACCCCCCCCGAACCCCCCCCCCCCCCCCAACCCAACCCGCTCTGTATAATATTAGAGCAAGAGTCTCTCTAATGACGCAATGACGTTTCCAAAAACTGCTTCACCACCAAACATTCTGCATTAAAACACCAGTTTCAATGTCGATCATTTCATTTCACTTTGTTGTATTTATGTTCTTTTTACCCACCACATCTTAAACGTCGCTCTTTGACGGTATTGTCTGACAATAAACCGGTTCGTCGCGCTTAAAAAAAAGGTTGTGGGGCCTCTGCTTTAGGTAACGTCTGACGTAGCCAGAAAGAAAGGTTTCTCCAATTCCATACGTCATTCATTCATTCATTCATTCATCTTCTAGCGCTTTATATATCCGATCTTCCCTCGGGTCACGGGGAGTCTGTGTCTATCTCAGGCGTCTATGGGCATTAAGGCAGGATACACCCTGGATGGAATGCCGACCCATCACACACACACACACACACATTCATACACTAGGGACAATTTTCCAAGGTGTCAATCAACCTACAGTGCTTTTTGGACCGCGGGAGGAAACCGTAGAACCCAGAGAAAAACCCCCTGAGGCACGGGGAGAACATGCACACACATATGGCCGAGACGGGAATCAAACCCGGACCCTGGAGGTGTGAGACGAACGTGCTAACCACTAAACCACCGTGTCCTATCAATTCCATACGTCTAAAATGCAAATGTATGGAGCTCCTTCAGCATTTTTCACCATCACCACCTCCATCTTTGTGCATTTCTCTCTCCATCCTCCTCCGTGAACCTTCTCCTGAGGCCCTGCGTTGTTTACCGCAGCCATGGCTTTGCTATTTGGAGCAGCTGAGACAACACCAAGGCAGTAATTTAACCCCGAGCTCCCTCTCATATGCGGTGTGGAAGCGTTAACCTCAGCCGACCACACCCAAACACACACGCACAAACATACAAGCACACACACATACACACACACATATATATAAATATATAGTGACACCAGGAATCTCAATGCAGATATGTATAATGTAGCTTCTGCTTTTCACAATATGATGAAACATTTAAATACAGGAAGCTTCCAGAACCATCACACGTCACACCCACATGTAATCATCGGCATTTCTACACTACATTCGTCCATCAGCGACGTCAAAAAACAAGGTTTTATAATCCATGTGCAAATTCCATATGAAGTCCAAAATCAGTTTCTCCAGTGCCTGGTTTAAGTTCTACAGCTCGTTCCTTCAAGGTTCCTCTGTGGAGAGAAAGACACGATAAAAAGCTTGAGAGAAAAGTTTAATGGTGTTTTTCATTTTTGAACCCGTCCGTTATCGTGTGTTTCTTTAGTGGGTGGAATATTATTAGACAGCAAGGGAATATTTCCCGATCGAGTTGTGTTTGTTGTGGCTTGGCTAGACGGTGTTTGGGGACCTGAATGACTTCCTGCTCTCTCTTTAAAAATCATATATCAAAAAGTTTAATCAAAAAGACTAATTTCGCCACTCTCCAGCAGATGGCAGCACAAGACTGCACGCATAGTCACAGGAAGCACTGACTTTCTGAATTCCATGTTTCAACGTACATGACCACGAGCTCTCCTGACACATGATATCTCCTGTAAATGTTTCTGGGAGATGAAGATCCAGCTCATGGATTTGTAAAGATCTGGCATGTGTCGCAGAAGGTGCTTCAAAAAGGAGACTTCCAGGACACATTCCAGGTGACGGTGTGGAAATGGAGATAAATAAAGATCTCTCTCGTAATGTTCCTGTCACAGTAGAAACAGGAGCTATAAATATCACCCGCCTCTTGTTACACATTAGCATGAATGGAGCTAAATCTGTCCCTAATACACCCGAACCTATCTCCAGGTCTGCTCCGTGTCCTGTCTGAGATACGACCTCGTTCAGCCACAGTTGTGGTGTCGGTGATGGTATTTTTGGCAGCCAGATGTGGATGAGTTCATTTCCTTTCCCCCGCAGTGGAGCTGATGAGTGGGTCTGCATCGGAACGTCTGTGCTGTCTGGGGAACATTACAGTGATGATTACAGGACACAACAACGCTTATAGAAATTCTTAAAAAGAGATTACATTAGAATGTCGTGCAGGATGGACACATCTGGATTGGGATAAAATTTAAATCTCGACAAAAATATAAAATACACATCAACAAACTACAGGCGAACTATGAGAAACAGGCAAACTACAGGAAAACCGCAACAAACTAAAACAAAATACAGGGAAACTGTAACAAACAACAACACACTAAAACAAACTACCGATGACAGACAAACTGCAAAAAAAAAGAAGAAACTACAGGCAAACTGCAGCACATCATAAACTACAGGCAAAACCAAAACAAACTCCAGACAAACCACAACAAACTGTCGGCAAACTACAACAAAATACAGGCAAATCCAAAGCAACTTACAGGCAAACCACAACAAACTACAAACTACAAGCAAACCACAATAAACTATAGCCAAAGCCACAGCAAACTACAAGCAAACCTCAACAAACTACAGGCAAACTACAACAAACTACATGTGACGTGAGGATTATGTTCCCAGGAGGCGGAGTTTATCTGGAACAAAGGCACTGAAAAGGTAATAGTAACATTTTCATGAACACATTTATTGTGGACATCAACAAAAACATAAAATACACATCAACAAACTACAGGTGAACTATGAGAAATAGGCAAACGACAGGAAAACTGCAACAAACTACAGGCAAACTGTAACAAAATACAACAAACTAAAACAAACTACCGGTGACAGACAAACTGCAAAAAAAATGGAATCAACTACAGGCAAACTGCAGGCAAATCACAACAAACTACAGGCAAAACCATACAAACTACAGGCAAAGTACAAAAACTTAATGGAACTAAAAGCAAACTAC
>JACRUU010000015.1:3432718-3495218 GCA_030449085.1 Kryptopterus vitreolus | reverse complement strand
TCGTCATCACCGTCATCACAATCATCACCATCATCATCATCATCACCATCATCACCATCATCAGTCATCATCCATCACCATCATCATCATCATCATCATCCACCATCATCACCATCATCACCATCATCATCATCGTCATCACCGTCATTACAATCATCACCATCATCATCATCACCATCATCATCATCCATCATCACCACCATCATCACCATCATCATCATCATCATCATCATCATCATCATCATCATCATCACCATCACCATCACCATCACCATCATCATCATCATCATCACCATCACCATCATCATCACCATCATCACCATCATCGTCATCACCATCATCATCATCATCATCATCACATCATCATCATCATCATCATCATCATCGTCATCACCATCATATGTCATCATCACCATCATCATCATCATCATCATCATCATCATCATCATCATTTTCTTTTCTTTATTTCTTCTCTTCTATTTGATATTGTCCCAAAGATTATTTACAGAGATAAATAATAATAATAATAATAATAATAATAATAATAAATACATTGTTCATTGTGAATTATACAGTATAACGGAACTCTGGTCACATGACCATGTGATAACAGAAGGGATTCTTCTCTGCACTCGTCACAGATCAAGAATTATGCATTAGAGTTTGTGTGTGTGTGTGTGTGTGTGTGTGTGTGTGTGTGTGTGTGTGTGTGTGTGTGTGTGTGTGTGTGTGTGTGTGGGTGAGAGAGAGATCAGAGTAAACACCATGGAAACCACATCTCCATCTGAATCGCTCTCACAAGCCGCTTTGTGTCTGTCAACACCCTGCTGTTATTCTGCTAAAGATATACAGTGTGTGTGTGTGTGTGTGTGTGTGTGTGTGTGTGTGTGTGTGTGTGTGTGTGTGAGAGAGTGTGGGGGAGCATACACACCTGTTACCTACCATCTATCTGCCTGTCTATCTATCTATCTATTCATTATCAATCTATCTATCTATCTATCTGTCTATCTATATATCTATCTATCTATTCATTACTGTCTGTCTATCTATCTATTCATTATCTATCTATCTATCTATCTATCTATCTATCTATATAATGTCTATCTGTCTATCTATCTATCTATCTATCTATCTATCTATCTATCTGTCTGTCTGTCTGTCTGTCTGTCTGTCTATGTCTATCTATCATCTATCTATTCTCTATATCTATCTATCTATCTACTATCTATCTATCTATCTATCTATCTATCTATCTATCTATCTATCTATCTGTCAATCTGTCTTTCTATCTATCTATTCATTATCTATCTATCTATCTTTCTATCTATCTATTCATTAGCTGTCTGTCTATCTATCTATCTATCTATCTATCTATCTATCTATCTATCTATCTGTCTGTCTGTCTGTCTGTCTGTCTATCTATCTATCTATCTATCTATCTATAAGGACATATATATCCGAGGTGCGCCCCCTGGTGGAAACGGAGGTTGAGTGTAATGAGTGAAATGTGAGCAGACGGGTTCGAGTGGAAGCCAGTTCCCCCGCACCAGAAACCAACAGGTTATAACCTCACTTCATAAAGAGTTTATTACTGAATATATATTATACTTTATTAACACATTCATTTAAGTTTTATTACATACAATTCCACACTCAGGACCAAATGTTTGTGGACACCAGATCATGTCCTGCTTCTCCAACCACAATTCTGTCATAATACGCTTCTCTACACTTCTGAGGAGATTCCACTAGAACTTTGTAGAGATTCACTTAAACATACAAGTGAGGAGGTTCCTGGGGTGGAGGTGAGGAGGTGCGGAGGTTTCTGGGGTGGAGGTGAGGAGGTGCGGAGGTTTCTGGGGTGGAGGTGAGGAGGTTCCTGGGGTGGAGGTGAGGAGGTTCCTGAGGTGGAGGTGAGGCGGTTCCTGGGGTGGAAGTGAGAAGGTGCGGAGGTTCCTGGGGTGGAGATGAGAAGGTGCGGAGGTTTCTGGGGTGGAGGTGAGGAGGTTCCTGGGGTGGAGGTGAGGAGGTTCCTGGGGTGGAGGTGAGGAGGTTCCTGGGGTGGAGGTGAGGAGGTGAGGAGGTTCCTGGGGAGGAGATGTGGAGGTTCCTGGGGTGGAGGTGAGAAGGTGCGGAGGTTCCTGGGGTGGAGATGAGGAGGTGAGGAGGTTCCTGGGGTGGAGGTGAGGAGGTTCCTGGGGTGGAGGTGAGGAGGTGAGGAGGTTCCTGGGGTGGAGGTGAGGAGGTTCCTGGGGTGGAGGTGAGGCGGTTCCTGGGGTGGAGGTGAGGAGGTTCCTGGGGTGGAGGTGAGGAGGTTCGGTTCTGGGGTGGAGGTGAGGAGGTGCGGAGGTTTCCTGGGGTGGAGGTGAGGAGGTGCGGAGGTTTCCTGGGGTGGAGGTGAGGAGGTGAGGAGGTTCCTGGGGTGGAGGTGAGGAGGTTCCTGGGGTGGAGGTGAGGAGGTGAGGAGGTTCCTGGGGTGGAGGTGAGGAGGTTCCTGAGGTGTCAGCAGTCAGCACTGACACTCACTGGTCTGTATTAGAGAGACGTCCAGGTGGAACCACGTGAACATGGAGAGGAAGGTTTGATGAGTCCAAGTGATTTTATGATTTTGTGGATGATCCAGCTGGAACACGTCTCGCCTCATCGTCTCTCTGACAAACACAAACCTGATCTATTTCCTTCCTGGAAGCCTGATTTAGCTCACGGACCCCCTCCGATTCCTCCACACACACACACACACACACACACACACACACACACTGTTGATTTAAAGATAGGAGCTGTTCTAATGTAAACAGGTTTCTCTGGAGGAGCATGTAGACATTCCTCAGCATGAACAATGAGGAGCCGTGTGCTGATGGAGCGTTAACCCTGCACTAAACACACAAACTCTACACAAACAAACTCTACACAAACTGTACATAATCTCTACACAAACTCTACACAAACAAACTCTACACAAACAAACTCTACACAAACTCTACACAAACAAACTCTACACAAACTGTACATAATCTCTACACAAACTCTACACAAACAAACTCTACACAAACTGTACATAACTCTACTACAAACAAACTCTACACAAACTCTACAACTCTACACAAACAAACTCTACACAAACAAACTCTACACAAACTGTACATAATCTCTACACAAACTCTACACAAACTGTACATAATCTCTACACAAACTCTACACAAACAAACTCTACACAAACTGTACATAATCTCTACACAAACTCTACACAAACAAACTCTACACAAACTGTACATAATCTCTACACAAACTCTACACAAACAAACTCTACACAAACTGTACATAATCTCTACACAAACTCTACACAAACAAACTCTACACAAACTGTACATAATCTCTACACAAACTCTACACAAACTCTACACAAATTGTACAGAATCTGTACACAAACAAATTGTACACAAACTCTATACAAACAAACTCTACACAAACTGTACACAAACTGTACATAATCTCTACACAAACTGTAAACAAACAAACTGTACACAAACTCTACACAAACAAACTGTACACAAACTGTACACAAACTGAACACAAACCGTACACAAACAAACTGTACATAATCTCTACAGAAACTGTACATAAACTGTACATATTCTCTACACAAACTGTACATAATCTGTACATAAACTGTACACAAACTGTACACAATCTCTACACAATCTCTACACAAACTGTACACAAACTGTACATAATCTCTACACAATCTCTACACAAACTGTACTACTACACTATACTACTACCACTATAATATAACACACAGACACACAAACAATACATAAAATACACCAAAACACAACACACACACAGACAATACTCTACAATATAACACACACACACACGATACACTTAAAATATAACACACATTCAATGCACCAAAATATAACACACACACACACACACGATACACTTAAAATATAACACACACACACACACACACACACACGATACACTTAAAACCCTATAACACACACACACACACACGATACACTTAAAATATAACACACACACACACACACTCACATTGCCCCAAAATATAACACACACACACACACACACACACAGACACACACCAAAATACAACACACACACACACACACACACACACAAATGCACAAAAATATAACACACACACACACACACAAACAGAGAGAGACAGACACACACCAAAATATAACACACACACACACACACACACACACAAATGCACCAAAATATAATACACACACACATACACATACAAATGCACCAATATAACACACACACACACACTCACACAGACACACACCAAAATATAACACACACACAAATACAAATGCACCAATATAACACAGAGAGACAGACACACACCAAAATATAACACACACACACATACAAATGCACCAATATAACACACACACAAACACACACACACTCAAAGCAAAATATAACACACACACACACAAAATATAACACACACACACACACAATGCACTAAAAAGTGATTGTGATGAGGAACATAATAAAGATGTGGAAACCTCAGAAGTTTGTGGTTCAGATTACAGAACTCATGTGTCGTTCCTCTGAGACCAGGCCAGAATCTCGCCGGGGCACTTCAGAGGCAGTTCAGAGGCAGTTGTAAGGAAGTTCTGGGGCAGTTCAGGGGAAGCTGTGAGGCAGTTCAGGGGCAATTCAGAGGCAGTTCAGGGGCAGCTGAGAGGCAGTTCAAGGGCAGCTTAGAGGCAGCTATAAGGCAGTTATAAGGAAGTTCTGGGGCACTTCAGGGGCAGTTCGAAGGCATCTGTGAGGCAGCTGTAAGGAAGTTCTGGGGTAGTTCCGAGTCAGTTCAGGAGCAGTTGTATGGAAGCTGTGAGGCAGTTGTAAGGAAGTTCTGGGGCAGTTCACGGGCAGTTCGGAGGCAGCTGTGAGGCAGTTGTAAGGAAGTTATGGGGCAGTTGTATGGAAGCTGTGAGGCAGTTGTAAGGAAGTTCTGGGGCAGTTCACTGGCAGTTTGGAGGCAGCTGTAAGGAAGTTCTGGGGCAGTTCACGGGCAGTTTAGAGGCAGCTGTGAGGCAGTTGTAAGGAAGTTATGGGGCAGTTGTATGGAAGCTGTGAGGCAGTTGTAAGGAAGTTCTGGGGCAGTTTGGAGGCAGTTGTAAGGAAGTTCTGGGGCAGTTGTATGGAAGCTGTGAGGCAGTTGTAAGGAAGTTCTGGGGCAGTTGTATGGAAGCTGTGAGGCAGTTGTAAGGAAGTTCTGGGGCAGTTGACGGGCAGTTTGAAGGCAGCTGTGAGGCAGTTGTAAGGAAATTCAGGGGCAGTTCCGAGTCAGTTCAGGAGCAGTTGTATGGAAGCAGCTGTGAGGCGGCTGTAGGGCAGAACAGCGTGTGCTTTTCCCATCCCCATGTGAGAAGTGCCAGCAGGGCGGCATGTGTAAGGCATCAGCGCCGGGTCCGAGATGTTTTCCTGCTGTGCCGAGGACACAAAAGCTGCCTTTGAGGCGGAATGAGTGCATCTTTGTGCTCGCTGCATCCCCCCTTTATCCCGCTACAGGAGGAAATGCTGATTCAGGCCAGAAAACACACACACACACACACACCTCTCTGTTCCCAGACATACACACACACACACACACACACACACACACACACACACACACACACACTGCTGTGTTTGAGGAGGAAACCTGGCAGCTTGTGATGTTGGTTGAGGAACAAGTGGAAGCTCAACTCCACAAAACTACTGACACTATAAACAGGGAGGCGGGATTTAGCGGATGCTTCATTTCTCAGGGAGGTGTGGCTTATATTAGATTCTTTTTTCAGGGAGGCGGGGCTTAAAGGAGGCCCTGTTTGTCAAGGAGGCGGGGCTTAGAGCAAGGCTCTAATTCTCAGAGAGCATTATTTGTTTCTCAGAGGGTGTGGCTTAGAGCAGGCTATGTTTCTCAAGGAGGCGGTCTTAAAGCAGGATCATTTTCCTAGAGGGCGGGGCTTAAAGCAGTCTCTTTTTCCTATAGGAGGGGGGCTTAAAGCAGTCTCTGTTTCCTAGAGGGCGGGGCTTAGAGCAGGCCCTCTTTCTCAAGGAGGCGGGCTTAAAGAAGGATCTTTTTCCTAGAGGGCGGGGTTTAAAGTAGGCTCTTTTTCCTAGAGGGCGGGACTTAAAGCAGGCTCTGTTTCTCAAGGAGGCGGGCTTAAAGCAGGCTCTTTTTCCTAGAGGGCGGGGCTTAAAACAGGCCCTGTTTCTCAAGGAGGCGGGCTTAAAGAAGGATCTTTTTCCTATAGGGAGGGGTTTGAAGTAGGCTCTTTTTCCTAGAGGGCGGGGCTTAGAGCAACCCCTGTTTCTCAAGGAGGCGGGCTTAAAGCGGCTCTGTTGCCTAGAGGGTGTGGCTTAGAGCAGGCTCTGTTTCTCAAGGAGGCGGGCTTAAAGTAGGCTCTTTTTCCTAGAGGGCGGGGCTTAGAGCAGGCCCTGTTTCTCAAGGAGGCGGGCTTAAAATAGGCTCTTTTTCCTAGAGGGCGGGGTTTAAAGTAGGCTCTTTTTCCTAGAGGGCGGGACTTAAAACAGGCCCTGTTTCTCAAGGAGGCGGGCTTAAAGCAGGCTCTTTTTCCTAGAGGGCGGGGCTTAAAACAGGCCCTGTTTCTCAAGGAGGCGGGCTTAAAGAAGGATCTTTTTCCTATAGGGAGGGCTTAAAGCAGGCTCTGTTTCTCAAGGAGGCGGGCTTAAAGCAGGCTCTTTTTCCTAGAGGGCGGGGCTTAAAACAGGCCCTGTTTCTCAAGGAGGCGGACTTAAAGCAGGCTCTTTTTCCTAGAGGGCGGGGCTAAAAAACAGGCCCTGTTTCTCAAGGAGGCGGGCTTAAAGAAGGATCTTTTTCCTATAGGGAGGAGTTTGAAGTAGGCTCTTTTTCCTAGAGGGCGGGGCTTAGAGCAACCCCTGTTTCTCAAGGAGGCGGGCTTAAAGCAGGCTCTTTTTCCTAGAGGGCGGGGCTTAAAAAACAGGCCCTGTTTCTCAAGGAGGCGGGCTTAAAGAAGGATCTTTTTCCTATAGGCAGGGCTTAAAGCAGGCTCTGTTTCTCAAGGAGGCGGGCTTAAAGCAGGCTCTTTTTCCTAGAGGGCGGGGCTTAAAACAGGCCCTGTTTCTCAACGAGGCGGGCTTAAAGCAGGCTCTTTTTCCTAGAGGGCGGGGCTTAAAACAGGCCCTGTTTCTCAAGGAGGCGGGCTTAAAGAAGGATCTTTTTCCTATAGGGAGGGGTTTGAAGTAGGCTCTTTTTCCTAGAGGGCGGGGCTTAGAGCAACCCCTGTTTCTTGTGGAGGTGGAGTTTAGTGAAGTTTCTGTTTCTTTTTGCTCCCTCAGTAATAACCTACATCACATGTACATAATACACACTATTCTGTCCACTTTATTAGGAACAGCTGTACCCCTGTCCATTCAGGGTTTACTCTGAGCCAATCACAGAGCGGCAGCACGACATATTAAATCATGCAGACATTAAACGTTGTGATGTAAACACATACATTACGTTTACTGGCAGAAGTAAACGTTGTGATGTAAGAGGAATTAAACACATGGCAAAAAATTCCTTCCTTGAAACAAGCAGGATTCACTTAGATCTAGTTCAAATAGACTAAAATCTGTTGCGGTAAGCACAATCCTTAAAACTCGCATTAATATCTAGTCAATAATAAATCCAATAAACCCTAGATCCTATAAACAGAGAAAAAACAAAGCCCAGTGCCAAGCTTTTTATTACCACTAGGGGGCAGCTTGGTGGTTGTGCGATTTGAACCTGTGATCTTCTGGTCCAGAGACAAATGCCTTAATCACTGCGCTCCTCCCTTCCTTTTTTAGTTTTAGTCTTAAAATTAGCACCGCTTTCTCTATTTATATATTCACTTTATTCTTGCACTTTAAATCTGTCACTTGTTTCCAATGAAATTTGGCTCAAAATGAGTTCACATTAAACTGCACAAGTGCAATTTTCTTACTTTAATCATTTTTATCGATTAAAAAAACAACAACAAAAAACAAGACATTTTCAAGAAATAAACTTTTATTTCCGTTTTTTGAGATTTCAGATTTTGCTACTACAGAGGGGGGGGGGGGGGGGGGGTGGAGCTCTGCGGTTTAAAGCACTCATCTACTGATTGGACGGTCGGGTTTTTGAGCCCTGGTATCACCAAGCTGTCACCCTCGGGTCCTTGAGCAAGGCCCTTAACCCTCTGTAACCCTCCAGGGGGCGCTGTATCATTCCTGACCCTGCGCTCTGACCCCGACTTCCGAAACAAGCTGGGATATGTGAAGAACAGAATTTCCTTCAAGGGATCAATAAAGTATGTAAAATTTAAAAAATCCCATTTTTACTTCCCAACATTGTTTTAATGCAGCATTACTGAAAATAAATTCTAAATAATAATGCAAATAATAATAAAAAATTTCGAAATAATTTTTATCTTTAATTCCTGAGTCAGAGAGTATAAGATATTTAAATTAGTATATGATAATAATAATAATAATAGTAATAATAATAATAATAATAATAATAATAGTAATAATAATAATAATAATAATAATAGTAATAAAAAAGTAATAATAGAAGAGCCACTGTGGTTTAGTGGTTAGCACGTTCACCTCTCACCGCCAGGGTCCGGGTTCGATTCCCGTCTCGGACATGTGTGTGTGGAGTTTGTGCATGTTCTCCCTGTGCCTCAGGGGGTTTTTCTCCGGGTTCTCCGGTTTCCTCCCCGGTCCAAAAACATGCACGGTAGGTTGATTGGCACCTTGGAAAAATTGTCCCTAGTGTATGAATGTGTGTGTGTGTGTGTGTGTGTGTGTGTGTGTGTGTGTGTGTGTGTGTGTGTGTGTGTGATGGGTTGGCATTCCATCCAGGGTGTATCCTGTCTTAATGCCCATAGACGCCTGAGATAGGCACAGACTCCCCGTGACCCGAGGGAAGATCGGATAAAGCGCTAGAAGATGAATAAATGAATGAATGAATGAATGAATGAATAATGTTTTTCATTGATGGCAGTAGGTGAGTGTGATTGCGCCCTCTGATGGACACATGCAGTACTGCAGGGTGCACACGTTTGTCTCGTTGAACTCTTAAAGACTCTTATTCAGTTATTCGCATTAAAGCAGGTCATTCAGTAAGAAACATAACTTCATGACCAATCAGCGGCTTGTGGAAAGTTGTTGGAATGAGGAGGTGTAAAGGAAAAGCGAGCGTGCAGTCTGACAGCCGGGGAACAGAGCGTCATTCAGTCACGACCGTTTATACATTCAACACTAAACTGCCAGGCATGCTGGGCGGCGGGCGGGGGCGGGGTTTGTGGGCGGGGCTTGGACGTGGTGGGTGGGTAGAAGGGTGTTTGGCTTATTAGACTGAACTCAAATCAGTTCAGTCGACACAAATAATTCTTTGTGATTTACTGATCTGTGCGCAGTGAAGTGGACAGCGTTCAGTATTCACTTTTTTCCCCCTTCCAAAATAAGATTTAAATATAAATAAAAATGTATAATAATAATAATAATAATAAATAATAATAATATATAATATTAATAATAATAATAATTATTATTATTATAGTATTCACTGTTCACTTTTTTCTACCAAAATAAGTTTTAAATAAATGTTTAAAAAGAATTATTATTATTATTATTATTATTATTATTATTATTATTATTATTATTATTATTATTATTATACAGTATTCACTGTTCACTTTTTTCTACCAAAATAAGTTGTAAACATGTTTTTAAATAATAATAATAATAATAATAATAATAATAATAAATAATAATAATAATAATAATAATAATATTATTATTATGGGGGCACAGTGGCTTAGTGGGTTCGGGTTCGATTCCATCCAGGGTGTATCCTGCCTTAATGCCCATAGAAGCCTGAGATAGACACAGACCCCCCGTGACCCGAGGGAAGATCGGATATAGCGCTAGAAGATGAATGAATGAATATTATTATTATTTATTATTATTATTATTATTACTAATAAACATTCAGTACAAGTTCATCAGTACACATTCACTGAAGTTAAGTTATTAAGTTATTAGCAGACCCTCTAAAAAAAGATAAATGAGCTGTTTGTGCGTGTGTGTGTGTGTGTGTGTGTGTGTGTGTGTGTGTGTGTGTGTGTGTGTGTGTGTGTGTTTAATGTAGCTGAAGTGAAACACTTGAAGCTTTCTGTTACTGACATTTAAATTCTCGTCACACCCACATACAGCGTTTCATTTCTCTCTCTCTCTCGCTCTCTCACACACACACACACACACACACACACACACACACACACACACACCGCGTCTACATATAGCATAACCACTAAGCACAATTTGTATAAAGTGGTGGCTTTTATCTTTCATCTATTTTAACACAATGTTCCAAACAACTTACAAAGACAAAACGCACACACACACACACACACACACACACACACACACACACACACACACACACACACACACACACACTCATGCACAACATGCACAACACAATTTGTGAGTTATTTATTCATTAAATCAATGCTTGTGACACTCCTCATCATATTTTAATGACTATTATTTTTCATTTCAATACAGCTTTCTTTTCTTTCTTTCTTTTTTCTTTATGATGACGATGATGGTTTGTTGCAGTTTTTTACTTTTTCACTAGAGGGCAGTAAAGCACTTCAGGCTATTTTTCTTTTTCATTATAATTATCGTATTTTTACATTTGGAAAGTTTTCACCAAAACTTGAATTAAAATTCACTCTCAACTCATTGTCCCTAACGTGTGAATGTGTGTGTGTGTGTGTGTGTGTGTGTGTGTGTGTGTGTGTGTGTGTGTGTGTGTGTGTGCTCTGTGATGGGTTGGCATTCCATCCAGGGTGTATCCTGCCTTAATGCCAATAAACGCCTGAGATAGACACAGACTCCCCGTGACCCGAGGAACGCGGTAGAAGATGAATGAATGAACATGAAATGCCTGCTGGGTATTAAAAATATATAAAATTATGTTTTATAAAAATAAAATAGAATAAATCATATTAGCTTGATGTTTTATTGTATTGATTAAATGAGGAAATAATGCACAAATAAAATAAATGGAAAAATTATGTTTGGGTAATACAAATGTGTATATTAGTGTGTGTGTGTGTGTGTGTGTGTGTGTGTGTGTGTGTGTGTGTGTGTGTGTGTGTGTGTGTGTGTGTGTTCCTGGGGAGGCTTAAACTCAAAATCAATAATGGTGTATCTTGAATGTGATCAATATTAACGCTCTGCTACACTGCGTTCATTTCTCTATCAGTGACCTGTTCCTCACCACTCAATCAACTGTAGTGAATTTGAGAAAATCAATTCTGATTCTGACATCCAATCTGCCAGGACCTTCTGAGCATCCAATCTGCCAGGACCTTCTGAGCATCCAATCTGCCAGGACCTTCTGAGCATCCAATCTGCCACATCCAATCTGCCAGGACCTTCTGACATCCAATCTGCCGGGACCTTCTGAGCATTCAATCTGCCAGGACCTTCTGAGCATCCAATCTGCCAGGACCTTCTACACATCCAATCTGCCAGGACCTTCTACACATTCAATCTGCCAGGACCTTCTGCACATTCCATCTGCCAATTTGGGACCTTCTGAGCATTCAATCTGCCAGGAACTTCTGGACATTCAATCTGTCAATCTGGACCTTCTGCCAGACATCCAATCTGCCAGGACCTTCTACACATTCAATCTGCCAGGACCTTCTGCACATTCCAATCTGCCAGGACCTTCTGCACATCCAATCTGCCGGGACCTTCTGAGCATTCAATCTGCCAGGAACTTCTGGACATTCAATCTGTCAGGACCTTCTTCAAATCAAATCTGCCAGGACCTTAAGCACATCCAATCTGCCATGACTTTAAGCACATCCAATCTTCCAGGACCTTCTGCACATCCAATCTGCCAGGACCTTCTGCACATCCAATCTTCCAGGACCTTCTGCACATCCAATCTGCCAGGACCTTCTGCACAATCTGCCAGGACCTCAATCCAATCTGCCAGGACCTTCTGAACATTCAATCTGCCGGGACCTTCTTCACATCAAATCTGCCAGGACCTTCTGCACATTCAATCTGCAGGACCTTCTGCACATCTCTGCCAGGACCTTCTGCACATCACACCTTCTGCATTCAATCTGCCAGGACCTTCTTCACATTCAATCTGCCAGGACCTTCTGCACATTCAATCTGCAGGACCTCAATCATCTGCCAGGACCTTCTGCACATCCAATCTGCCAGGACCTTCTGCACATTCCAATCTGCCAGGACCTTCTCCAATCTGCCAGGACCTTCTGCACATCCAATCTCTGCCAGGACTTTCTGAGAGGCCAATCTGCCGGGACCTTCTGCACATCAAATCTGCCAGGACCTTCTTCACATCCAATCTTCCAGGACCTTCTGCACATCCAATCTTCCAGGACCTTATGCACACGTCCAATCTGCCAGGACCTTCACATCTGCAGGACCTCTGCACATCCAATCTGCCAGACCTTCTGCACATCCAATCTGCCAGGACCTTCATGCACATCCAATCTGCCAGGACCTTCTGCACATCCAATCTGCCAGGACCTTCCATGCACATCCAATCTGCCAGGACCTTCTTCACACATCCAATCTGCCAGGACCTTCATGCACAATGCCAGGACCTCATCAATCCTTCTGCAACATCCAATCTGCCAGGACCTTCTTCTCTGCACATCATCAATCTGCCAGGACCTTCTGCACATCCAATCTGCCAGGACCTTCTGCACATCCAATCTGCCAGGACCTTGCATGAGAGTCACAATCTGCCAGGACCTTCTGCACATCCAATCTGCAGGACCTTCCATCACATTCAATCTGCCAGGACCTTCTGCACATCCAATCTGCCAGGACCTTCTGCACATCCAATCTGCCAGGACCTTCTTCACATCCAATCTGCCAGGACCTTCTGCACACATTCCAATCTGCCAGGACCTTCTTCACATTCAATCTGCCAGGACCTTCTGCACATCCAGGACCTCTGCATCAAGGATCTGCCAGGACCTTCTGCACATCCAATCTGCCAGGATCTGCCAGCCATCCAATCTGACCTTCTGCACATCCAATCTGGCAGGACCTTCTGCATCCAATCTGCCAGGACCTTCTGCACATTCCAATCTGCCAGGACCTTCTGCACATCCAATCTGCCAGGACCTTCTGCACATCCAATCTGCCAGGACCTTCTGCATCTGCCAGGACCTTCTGGGACCTTCTGCACATCCAATCTGCCAGGACCTTGCACATCTGCCAGGACTTCTGCACATCCAATCTGCCAGGACCTTCCACACATTCAATCTGCCAGGACCTTCTTCACATTCAATCTGCCAGGACCTTCTGCACATCCAATCTGCCAGGACCTCTGCACATCCAGGACCTTCTGCACATCCAATCTGCCAGGACCTTCTGCACATCCAATCTGCCAGGACCTTCTGCACATTCAATCTGCCAGGACCTTCTGCACATCCAATCTGCCAGGACCTTCTGCANCATCCAATCTGCCGGGACCTTCTGCAGCATCCAATCTGCCGGGACCTTCTGATCTGCCAGGAACTTCTTCACATTCAATCTGCCAGGACCTTCTGAACATCAAATCTGCCAGGACCTTCTTCACATCCAATCTGCCAGGACCTTCCACACATCCAATCAGGACCTCTGCCAATCTTCTTCACATCCAATCTGCCAGGACCTTCTTCACATCCAATCTGCCAGGACCTTCTGCACATTCAATCTGCCAGGACCTTCTGCACATTCAATCTGCCAGGATCCAGGACCTTCTGCACATCCAATCTGCCAATCTGAGAGGCCAATCCAGGACCTTCTGCACATTCAATCTGATCTTCCAGGACCTTCTGCACATTCAATCTGCATCAAATCCAGGACCTTCTGCACATTCAATCTTCCAGGACCTTCTGCAGGACATCCAATCAATCTGCCAGGACCTTCTTCACATTCAATCTTCCAGGACCTTCTGCACATTCAATCATGCTCAATCAGATTCGGATTCGGAATCAATAAAATGAAAACGATACACACCCTGTCAGTGAACAGATTTTTGGTGTCAACCAAAATCTCACACAATCTCAGGGAGTTTTTCTCCTCGCCACTCTTATATTAGAGATACAATATAATAAAATAAATGAATCATTTATGTATCTCAGTAAATCTCTATTGGGACAATGTTTATTGTTAAAATTGCTCTACAGACATAAATTAATTAAATAAAATTACTATGAAATATTTAAAAGTGACCTAGAAATCGTCTGAGATGTGGAAAAATACAACGTTTGACTTCTGCAGAGTGAAACATGATAATGTAAATAAATCAATAAGAAAGTGAAAGAGTCAGAATACGCTTGGGTTTGAAAAGAAATCCTGGCTGGTTTTTGTGGCGTCACTGATCTTCATGTTTGAACCTTACACTTATTACATGTAACATTTTATACACTGGTTAAATTAAAATGTTATTATAAATATGCTTTATAAGATCTATATTAGATACAGAGGTGCAATATTAAACCTGGTCAGACAGATGTGCAGCAGATGTGCAGCACGGGTTAAAGCTGTGTGTCCGGGACGAAACCAAAAGATGCTGATGGCGTGGGAGACGATGCCAAAACGCACATTTCCTGATTATAAAAACACCTGATGCACCTTTTCCAGAACACTCACCTCAAAAACGCCCAGCTGAAACCATCACAGCAACGAACACCAGGTACAACAACTGCTTTAATAACTTTAACTATTACATTTAATCCAGGTTTAATTCACTTTACTTGAAAAACGCTTAAATATAACGGATAATTATTAATAATAATAATAATAATAATAATAATAATAATAATAATATCGTGGGACACGGTGGTTTAGTGGTTAGCACGTTCGCCTCACACCGCCAGGGTCCGGGTTCGATTCCCGTCTCGGCCATGTGTGTGTGTGGAGTTTGTGCATGTTCTCCCCGTGCCTCAGGGGGTTTTTTCTCCGGGTTCTCCGGTTTCCTCCCCCGGTCCAAAAACATGCACGGTAGGTTGATTGGCACCTTGGAAAATTGTCCCTAGTGTATGAATGTGTGTGTGTGTGTGTGTGTGTGTGTGTGTGTGTGTGTGCGATGTGTTGGCATTCCATCCAGGGTGTATCCTGCCTTAATGCCCATAGACGCCTGAGATAGGCACAGACTCCCCGTGACCCGAGGGAAGATCGGATAAAGCGGTAGAAGATGAATAATAATAATATCAATAACAATAATGATACAATAAAATATTAATTTGAGTAATTTATGTGATATTTACGTGACATTTCGTGATATTTAATGATGTTTATGTGATATTTGTATCTGTGGGAGGTGTGTAGCCCAGTGATTAAGGTGTTGGTCTCTGGACCAGAAAATCACAGGTTCAAACCCTCCCACCACCACCACTAACCTGCCACTAGTGGGCCCTTGAGAAAGGCCCTTAAACCTCAATTTCTCAGTTGTAATCGCTCTGCATAAGAGGGTCTGCCAAATTCTGTATATAATATTACTTACTATTTATATCATATAGGGGGCACGGTGGCTTAGCGGTTAGCACGTTCGCCTCACACCTCCAGGGTCCGGGTTCGATTCCCGTCTCGGCCATGTGTGTGTGGAGTTTGTGCATGTTCTCCCCGTGTCTCAGGGGGTTTTTCTCCGGGTTCTCCGGTTTCCTCCCCCGGTCCAAAAACATGCACGGTAGGTTGATTGGCACCTTGGAAAATTGTCCCCTAGTGTATGAATGTGTGTGTGTGTGTGGTGTGTGTGTGTGTGTGTGTGTGTGTGTGTGTGTGTATGTGTGCCCTGCGATGGGTTGGCATTCCATCCAGGGTGTATCCTGCCTTAATGCCCATAGATGCCTGAGATAGGCACAGACTCCCCGTGACCCGAGTGAAGATCGGATAAAGCGGTAGAAGATGAATGAATGAATGATATTTCAGTGATATTTACATGATATTTTAGTTTATATATATATATATATATATATATATATATATATATATATATATATATATATATATATATATGATATTATGTGTTATTGATGTAATATGTATGTGATATTTATGTGATATTTTGTGATCTGTATTGATGTGAATGATCTTCTTGTTCCAGTGAGAGGAGAGTTTTAGTGTTGGGTGTTGGAGGAACATGGACGTGGCCAGTGCGGGGAAACAGTGGGTTCTCCTGGCAGCAGGTTCTAAAGGCTGGCCAGATTATGACGTTCAGGTATGAATATTAAAATCACACAATCACACAAGCTGTAACACATACACAAACACACACACACTCATACACACACACACACTTTCACACACACGTTCACACACACGTTCACACACACGTCACACACATTCACACTCTCATTTATTCTGACACACAAACTGAAGGAAACCCTCAGCTATGTGATATCTAGTGATATTTAATGATAATTTATTTGATATATATAGTGATATCTGTGATATTTATGTGATATTTATGTGATATTTATGCGATATTAATGCTATATTTATGTGATATTTAGTGATATCTATGTGATATTTATATGATATTTAGTAATATTTAGTGATATCTGATATTTATGTGATATTTATGTGATATTTGGGATATTTATGTGATATTTACTAATATTTAGTGATATCTGTGATATTAATGTGATATTTATGCAATATTTATGATATTTATATGTAGTGAGATCTATGTGATATTTAATTATATTTATGTGATATTTAGTAATGTTTAGTGATATTTAGTGATATATATGTCTATATATTTAGTACTAATATTTATGTTGTTTATGTGGTATTTAGTGATATTTATGTGATATTTATGATTTCCATTTGTATATTTATGACATATATTTAGTGTATTTGTGATATTTATATGTAGTGATATTTAGTGATCTATGTTATATTTAATTATATTTATGTGATATTTAGTAATGTTTAGTGATATTTAGTGATATCTATGTCATATTTAGTGTTGTTTATGTGGTATTTAGTGATATTTATGTGATGTTTAGTTTTGTTTATGTTATATTTAGTGATATTTGTGATATTTAGTGATATCTGTGATATTTAGTGATTTCCTGTGATTTGATATTTAGTGACATTTAGTGATATTTAGTGATTTCTATGTGATATTTAGTAATATTTAGATATTTATATTTGTGATATCTTATATTTATGTGATATTTATGTGATATTTATGTGATATTTATGTGATATTTAATGTGATATGTGATATTTAGTGATATTTAGTGATATTTAGTAATATTTAGTGATATTTAGTGATATTTAGTGATATTTAGTGATATTTAGTGATATTTATGATTTTAGTGATATTTATGTGATATTTATTTGTGATATTTAGTATATTTAGTGATATTTATGTGATATTTATGATATTATGTGAAGTGATATTTATGTGAAGGGCATAAAGTGTATACTTGTTATGGGTGGGGTAATGGGCTAGCTCAGTCTTTAAGGCCTCTGGACCGGGAAGATCTCAGGTTCAAATCCCACATTGTTATGGGCCCTTTAGCAAGGCCCTTAAGCCCCAGTTGCTCAGTTGTAGGTTGCTCCGGAGAAGGGCGTCTGTTAAACGATGTACATGTACTGGAGTAAGTTTTGTCAGGACTTTCAGGTCCTCGTAAAACCTCTGACTGAGCGATTGTGTTTCAGGCCAACGTGTGTCACGCGTACCAGGTGTCTCACCGCAGCGGCGTTCCAGATCAGCAGATTGTAGTGATGATGTACGACGACATCGCTTACAGTCAACAGTGAGTATCATATATATAATTGTATATATATATATATATATATATATATATATATATATATAATATATATATATATATAGATATATCCAATTCCAACTTCCTGTTTATCTCCGTTTCACTTCCTATGATGAATATTTCAATAACTAGCAGTGCGAAAGGAAACAAAATGCTCAATAAAAATGTAATTTAAAAAAATTGAGGAGAAACAAGCGAGATAATATTCATGACTATTTTATTATTTTTTATCATTTATTTATTTATTTATTTATTTTATGTCTTGATCATTTATTCATCCTGCCATTTATTTTCAGCACAATGTTACACAAAGAACCATAATGCACCACATCTTACTGTATTTTACTGTGTGAAATAAATAAATAAATAAATAGATAAACAAAAAAACACCCTGCTTTCCCCATTGTGCTATAAATAAAAAAAAAAACATGTGCAATACCACTTTATTTATCTTATTTTTCTGTGAATGAATGCTTTTGTTTTTTTGGGGGGGTTTTTTGTTTTGTGTGTTTTTTTTTCACATCTTACAGTATTTTACAGTATAAAATAAATAAATAAACAAAAAACCGGCTCTCGGCATTGTGCTATAAAATGGAAAAAAAAATAAATAAATACAATATATATATATATATATATATATATATATATATATATATATATATATATATGCAATAGCACTTTATGTATTGTTTTTTTTTGTATAATGTACTGTATTTTTTTATAATGTATTTTTCAGTGGAATAATATATATATATTTTTTTACAGAAAACTACAATACTATATATATATATATATATATATATATATATATATATATATATATATATATCTATATATATTATTATATTTATATGCAACCTACTCGACAATGTGATTTGTTTGTGATTTTTGTGCAGAAATCCCTTTCCAGGAAACATCATCAACGTTCCGAACGGTCCGAATGTTTACCCCGGAGTTCTGAAGGACTACACCGGGGAGGTAATGTGCTCTGTAACGACTGAATGAATGAATGAATGTATGAATGAATGAATGAATAAGGAGTGTGTATATTGTGTATGTTATCAGGAGGTTTCTGCGGAGAACTTTCTGGCTGTTCTGAGTGGAGATTCAGCCGCTGTTAAGAAAACAGGAAGGAAGAAAGTCATAGAAAGGTAGAAACTCCCTCTATATTTATTCGTTAAACAAATCCACGTCTAACCCACGTGACGTTCAGAGTGTATATTGAATAAAATGTTAAAAAGAAGGTGTTGAAATTTCCACTGAAAGCAGCTCAGAGAAGTGAAGTTTTATATTAACCAATGATTACATCTCACTCACTCAGATCACCTAGTGGTGAAAATAGGAACTGCAATTTCATCATCTTGCCGAGTGAACCAATAAACACAGTGACGCCACTCACCCCAAAACACTAAACTTAATGCTGAATATTCAGGATGTTATGCTGTAAAACCACAGAAAGCTGTAAATCCATTTCTGTTTCAGTGGTGAAAACGATTCCATCTTCATCTACCTGTCAGACCACGGAAATAAAGGGATCTTTCACTTCCCGAACTCCACAGTGAGTAAATGTTCTCCTGCTTCTCCTGTGGTGTTGTGCAGGTGGAACATCAGCATGCTAAACTGTTTTCATTTTCATTTCAACTGATCTATAATCAACTCATTATCAGCCACAGAACCAGATCCCTTCTAATGATACACCACAGAGATCCCACAGAGATCCATCTAATGATACACCACAGAGATCCCACAGACATCCTTCTAATGATACACCACAGAGATCCCACAGAGATCATCCTTCTAATGATACACCACAGAGATCCCACAGACATCCTTCTAATGATACACCACAGAGATCCCACAGAGATCCATCTAATGATACACCACAGAGATCTCACAGAGATCCTTCTAATGATACACCACAGAAATCCCACAGAGATCCTTCTAATGATACACCACAGACATCCCACAGACATCCTTCTAATGATACACCACAGAGATCCCACAGACATCCTTCTAATGATACACCACAGAGATCCCACAGAGATCAATCTAATGATACACAACATAGATCCCACAGAGATCAATCTAATGATACACCACAGAGATCCTTCTAATGATACACCACAGAGATCCTTCTAATTATAAACCACAGAGATCCCACAGAGATCCATCTAATGATACACCACAGAGATCCCACAGATATCCTTCTAATGATACACCACAGAGATCCCACAGAGATCAATCTAATGATACACCACAGAGATCCTTCTAATGATACACCACAGAGATCCCACAGAGATCCATCTAATGATACACCACAGAGATCCCACAGAGATCTATCTAATGATACACAACATAGATCCCACAGAGATCAATCTAATGATACACCACAGAGATCCTTCTAATGATACACCACAGAGATCCTTCTAATTATAAACCACAGAGATCCCACAGAGATCCATCTAATGATACACCACAGAGATCCCACAGATATCCTTCTAATGATACACCACAGAGATCCCACAGAGATCAATCTAATGATACACCACAGAGATCCCACAGAGATTCTAATGATACACCACAGAGATCCCACAGAGATCCATCTAATGATACACAACATAGATCCCACAGAGATCAATCTAATGATACACCACAGAGATCCTTCTAATGATACACCACAGAGATCCTTCTAATGATAAACCACAGAGATCCCACAGAGATCCATCTAATGATACACAACATAGATCCCACAGAGATCAATCTAATGATACACAACATAGATCCCACAGAGATCCATCTAATGATATACCACAGAGATCCATCTAATGATACACCACAGAGATCCATCTAATGATACACAGCATAGATACCACAGAGATCAATCTAATGATACACAACATAGATCCCACAGAGATCCATTCTAATGATACACAACATAGATCCCACAGAGATCCAATCTAATGATACACAACATAGATCCCACAGAGATCAATCTAATGATACACCACAGAGATCCTTCTAATGATACACCACAGAGATCCTTCTAATGATAAACCACAGAGATCCATCTAATGATACACCACAGAGATCCCACAGAGATCCATCTAATGATACACCACAGAGATCCCACAGAGATCCTTCTAATGATACACCACAGAGATCCCACAGAGATCCATCTAATGATACACAACATAGATCCCACAGAGATCAATCTAATGATACACCACAGAGATCCTTCTAATGATACACCACAGAGATCCTTCTAATGATAAACCACAGAGATCCATCTAATGATACACCACAGAGATCCCACAGAGATCCATCTAATGATACACAGAGATCACAGAGATAGATACCACAGAGATCAATCTAATGATACACCACAGAGATCCTTCTAATGATACACCACAGAGATCCCACAGAGATCAATCTAATGATACACCACAGAGATCCATCTAATGATACACCACAGAGATCCCACAGAGATCCATCTAATGATACACAGCATAGATACCACAGAGATCAATCTAATGATACACAAGAGATCATAGATCCCACAGAGATCCATCTAATGATACACAACATAGATCCCACAGAGATCAATCTAATGATACACCACAGAGATCCTTCTAATGATACACCACAGAGATCCCACAGAGATCCATCTAATGATACACCAAAGAGATCCCACAGAGATCAATCTAATGATACACCACAGAGATCCTTCTAATGATACACAGCATAGATACCACAGAGATCAATCTACTGATACACCACAGACATCCCACAGAGATCCTTCTAATGATACACCACAGAGATCCCACAGAGATCCATCTAATGATACACCACAGAGATCCCACAGAGATCCTTCTAATGATACACCACAGAGATCCCAAAGAAATCCATCTATTGATACACCACAGAGATCCCACTCGATCTTCTCTTCCTGTTACAGCTTTATGCACATGATCTCATTAACACGGTGAAGAACATGTCCAGGAACCGCAAATTCTCAAAGGTGCGTATTTTATCTCCTGATTTATATTTCCGTATCGCTGAGGAGTAATTAAAAAGTGTTTAAATGTGAAAAGTTTCTTCAATTTCACAGATCAGAAAATTCACCAAACAATCTACAGAATGGAAATCTGATCAAATATCGAAGGTCTCAAAAAATCTCATTAAAGACTAAACATCAAAGCTCAGTCAGGAAGTAAAAGATCAGACCGAACACCAATGACTGAAGAGTTCAGTGCTTTTAATAAGAAGGAAACAGGAAATGAGCGGAGTGGATGCCCCCTGGTGGCCATTAGGCGAAATGTCCAGTTTTACTGTAGATCTTAACATTAACTTAACTTATATAATTAAATAAAAATAAATTAAATAAAAATAACATATTCATATAACTTGATAAAATGTTTTTTTTTATATGAATGTAAAATTAATTTATTTCATATATTTGATTATTTAATTAAATAACTGTAATTAATGAAAATATGTAGTTATTAAATTAAATGCAATTAATACAATTTGAATTTAATATTTTAAAAATATATTATAGAATGATATATTTATATTTATATTTACAATGTATAAATAATATGCCAGCGGTACACTAAAAAAGCCACATTAATACGGGAAATAATGTGTAATGAGAATAAAAATATTCCCAAAATAGATTAAAACTAAACCTCACTGTGCTTTTTCTCCAGAAAAAAAACAAAAAAACAAACAAAACACACACACACACACACAACACACACACACACACACATATATAGATATATATATATATATATATATATATTTTTTTTTTTTTTTTTTTTTTTTAATAAATTAAAAATAATAATAAATAAAATCCCGGTGTGGATAAAATATAAGAAGCAAGCAAGAACACGATTTCAGACTTGCCATAGCAAACGACACGCTGAAATCATTATAAATACTATACGTACGTGTGTGTGTGTGTGTGTGTGTGTGTGTGTGTGTGTGTGTGATCAGTATGAGATGAAGGTGATGATGTTGTTCTTGGTGCTCATGTTTATTGACCATAGGTACGTTTGCGTTACAAATTTGCGTAAAACTTTTGCGTTATTTCCAAAATGTCAATCAAAACAAAGTGTTGCGAAGTGACGGTGTTTCCGTTAACCGTATCATGTGTGACTAAAATTCGTCCTCTCGTGACGCCACACAAAAAAAACGTCCGTGTTTACTTTTATCGCAAGCCGATCGCACGTGTATCATGTGACCTGTAAAAAAAAACGAAAAAAAAAAAAAAAAAAAAAAAAAAAAAACGTTTCCATTACAGTTTTGCGAATGATTCGTTTTTCAAAGCGACTAAAAAAAAACCACCTCAGCGTTTTTGCGCTACGTGTGAGTTTTAGCGTTTCCATTACCGACGCATTTTCAATTCACTATTTAAATTTGTGCATTTTGAAGGTTAACGGAAACAAACCTCATGTTCAAAAACAAAATAAACATTTATAATTTTGTGCATTTACCGTTTTTGTGTGTGTGTGTGTGTGTGTTGTGTGTGTGTGTGTGTGTGTGTAGTGTGTGTGTTGTGTGTGTGTGTTTGTGTTTGTTGTGTGTGCGGTGGCTGGGAGGCATGGAGGTGTGGGGTGGTTGTGTGGTTCATGTTGGGGGTTGGGGGTGCTGTGGGGTTGGGTGTTATGTGGTTGGTTGTTTATGTGTGTGTTTGTTTGTGGTATGTTATGTGTGTGTGTTTTTTGGTGTGGGTGTTGTGTGTGTGGGGTGTGTGTGTCTGGGGTAGGTGTGTGTTTTGATGTGTGTGTGATCGTCTCGGGGGGGGGGGGGGGGTGGAGGGGGAGGGGGGGGGGAGGGACGGCGGGGGGGGGGGGGGGGGGGATGGGCGGGGATTTTTTGATGTTATTGGGGTGGGGGTTGGGGGGGGGGTGGGGGGGGGGGCGGGCGGGGGGGGGGGGGGGAGGGGGGGCTGGGGGGGGGCGCTGATGGGGGGGGGTAAGAGGGCGGCTTGGCCTGCGGGGGGAGGGTGGGGGGGGTGGGGGGAGGGGGGGTAGGCGGGGGGTGAGGGGGGGGGGGGAGGGGATGGTGGGGGGGGGGGGCGGGGGGGGCTGGGGGGGGGGGGGGGGAGGGGGGGGAGGCGGGGGGGGGTGTTAGGGGCGTTGGGGTGGGGGGGGTGGGTGGGGGAGGGGGGGGCGTGGGGGGGGTGGGGGAGGGGGAGAGGGGGGGGGGGGGGTGTGGTTAGGACGGGGGGGAGGGGTTGGGAGGGGTGTGGGGTGAGGGGTCCCGGTGGTGCCGTTGGGGGTGGGTGTGTTTGGGGGGGGGCGGGGGGGTTGGTGTTGGTGGTGGTGGTGGTTGTGGGGGTGGGGGGGGGGGGGGGTGGGGGGTGTGTGTGATTGGGGGGGGGTGTGTGGGCTAGTGGTTGGGTTGGGGAAAGGGTGTGTCCGGGCGGGGGGGGACTGGTGAGATGTGGGGGGGGGATGTGTTGGGGGAAGTTTCGGAAATAGGTGTGTGTGTTTGGGTGGGCTGTTGTGTGGTTGTTGTGTGTGTTGTGTGTGTGTCTGGGTGTTTATGTGTGTGTTGGGGAGGAGAGATGTGTGTGTGTGTTGTGTAGGGGTGAGAGTCTGTCTGCGTGTACCCTTTGTGTGTTATCGTGCCGGATGTTGTGTGTGTTGTAGGTTTGTGCACGTGGGTTGTGATTGATGGGTTTGTAGTGTGTATGTGTTGTGTGGGTGTTGTGTGGGTTGTGTAGTGTGTTGGTATCTGTGTGTGTTTGTGGTTGGTGTCGGGAGTGTTTGTGTGTGTGTGTGTTGTGTTGGTGTGTGTGTGTTTGTGTTGTGTGTGTGGTGTGTTTGGGTATTGGGAGGGGGAGGGGGTGAGGTGTTGTGGGTGCGGGGGGGGGGACGGCTGCCAGCGGTAATGTGGGTGCTGGGCTGGAAGACGATGTGATGAGAACTAGGGGTGTGGATGTGGAGGGGATGTGTGGGCGTTTGTGTGTGTATGTGTGTGTGTGTGTGCTATGGAGTACATTTTAGGCGTGATATTGGTGTTGGTGTGTTGTGTGGGTGTGTGGTATTGGTGTAGTGTGAGTGTATGTGGAGTGTAGGTGTGTGTTGTTGTAGGGGTGTGTCGTGTGATGTGATCTTGTGATGATAATGTATATGTGATGTGTCATGTGTGGTATGTGTGTGTGTAGTGTGTTGGTTGGTGGTGCTGGTGTGTGTGTTTGGTGATGTGAGCTGGTTGTTGGAGGGTGTGTGTAGTGGTTGTTGGTGTGTGTGTGGGCTTGGGGTTGTGGTATGTATTATAGGTGTGTTATGGAAGTGTCTTGGGGTATGTGTGGTGCGTTGTGTTCGTGGTGTGTGTGTGTGTGTGTGTGTTTGAAGATGGTGATTTATTTGGAATCGTGTCATTCTGGATCGATGTTGAATCATCTGCCTGACAGTAACGGTGAGCACCAGACGAATCACAATCTGCGTACAGTCCTGTTTGGAGGCGTTTCCAATTGATAGTAGCGCGCACCCACCTATCCTTCTCTCCCTTTTTCCGCTGTGGCCGGGTTTTTGTTACTCAAAGCGTAGCCGGCCCCCCCCCCCTTCCTTTCTTCTTATTGCTTTCCTCCTTTTTTGCTTTGCTTGTGTTGCTTTCGCTCTTTTGGTTCACAGTGTACGCAGTCTGTCCTTCGCTGCGCTTTTCATACGTCCCTCGCGTACCCCGACACCCTACGTCACTTTCACCCAGCCCCTCCTGCGATAATCTTCGCTTCAGGAAAAGACTCAATACCCCCCCCTCTTCCTCCTCTTGTCCATCCCCCCCCCGCCCACCCCCTTTCTTCCAGTCCTTGTAACCGCGGTTTTACTAGAATCCTTATGGAACATTCGTCCGGCCTGAAGGCATTCTTATACCAGACGTTCCTCCTTTCTCCTATACTCTCCCTGGGTCCATGCTCATTTTCCTAGTCGATCCTCTCTTGTTTTTTTTCATTTGATTTGTTCTTTCCTCCTTTGATTTGACACTTTTTTTGTCTGGGGAAGGTTGTAATGATTTCTCCTACCATCGCTTACCATTTGTTTAAGTTCTATTAGCTTACTCTTGGTTTTCCCTTTCCTAATAATTGACCCAGCTTGCGCAAATATCACCCTTTTTTTTCGGTAAGCTCAAGGCCACTGCGATAGAAGTGGCACCCTTCGCTGCTGTCGCTCGTGGGGACACACCTGTGGTACAACATGTACTTCCCCCGGCCCACTTTATTAATTTTCCCTCGGTTTCCTCCCTCTGTGCTGTTATCTACTACAAAAGAAACCACGTTCGTTTTCGACTTGCTTCAAATGTCCATGCTTACTGTATGGTTTATTTATGAACAAAAATGTATAGAAATAAAACAATTTAAAGGAAACCCATCTTTATTCCCATTTTGATACCTTATGGTTAGTTTTTATCAGAACCCTGTGTGTTTTTGTTTTTTGTTAATTTTCTCTTATTTATCGGATTATCTACTATTGTTGTTTTCTTTGCCCCTTATTTACGAAAAATTTATTCACTAACCACTTTTGCATTGTACCGCCCTACCTAGTGCTCGCCACCCCCCGGCCACCCAAAGGTGGGTTCGCAGGTTATACGTTTCCGCCTTCGTCTGCATTTCTCCTCCTGGGCTGTCACGCGCTGCGACTGTTCCTTTAGTGATTTTCGCCGCCCAATGCGCTGTGTTTTGGTAAGTTATAGCTCCTTCTCCTCTCCCTCCCCATTTCCTTCCCTAACCCTTTCGCTTGTTGCTGGAGTGTTGTTGCATTTGCTTTTATCCCTCGTGGCCTTCTCAGTGGCCGTGTCTTTTTTTTTTTCTTCTTTTTTCCCCCCCCTCACGTCGCGTTCTTCTCCGGTGTTCTTCTGCCCCCCCCGGTTCCTCTCACACTTAACCCCTCCCACTTTGCACACGGTATGTGCCCTCTCGCATTGTTACTTCGCTCTTGGAAAATTGTCCCTAGTGTCTACGACAGCTGTGTCGTGTGTGTGTGTTTCGGTGTGTCCGTGCCCCTTTGCTTTGGGCTCCGTGCTGTGTCGTGTGTGTCGACACTGTGAGTCTATGTTTGTTCTTGTGTCTTCCTCCGTTGTTATGGTCTGTTGCCTTATTTCATGATCTCTATTCGTGGTGTTATCTGCCTTATCCATGACCCATAGTATATCCTGTAGATAGTGACACAACTGCCATTCTCCGTCACGTGATCCACCCGCATTTTGTGGGGAAGTTCATTCCCGCGATTGTATGCCACATAACTCATTTACAAGCATCTCGCTTTATGCCCCAGCATTTGACTCATGATCCCATGCGACATTCGCGACAATACCCGTTTATATACGTAGTTGTCGTTCCATGTTTCACCCCCCGTTCCTTTGGATTTTCTTAGCAACCATGTAACGCCTCCCTTTAGCCTTTATTTGTTTCGACAGTCTTTGTGAATTTTGGTAGGCGTTCGCGTGGACTGAATGAACAGCTTCGATGATTTTTTACCCCCGATTTTTCTTCGATGCGTGTGAGTTTGATTGCAAGCTAGAGGATGTTGTGCCGACACCGACAGTACCATTCCTCACAGCTTTCACCTGGTGTTACTCCCCCTTTTCACCCCCCAATTTTTCGCCAAATATACCAACCGATTTAAGATTTTTTCTTCACGAACGCCACGATCCGGCAAAACTCCCCTTAGTCATGCCCGCCTACTTCAAACAGCCAATACCCACGACTGTACCTCTTAAATCCCAAACCTGCGTGGTTCCCTTTTCCTTTGTAAATATCCAAAACTCTGGGTCCCCATCAAGGACCACACTGGATCTTGTATTTTCTTTTTTTTGATGTCGTTTTGTTCCACCCTGATTTTTGTGCGCACACCATCCTCATCTCCATCTCAGTGACCACTTGCCACTGCCTGCGCTGTCCACTTGTACCACGCACGTCCTTTCTCGCTCGCTTCCTTTAACCCGTTTTTTTCATGTACTACGCTGCATTTCCACTTTGTCTAATGTCCTCCCCTTTTTGTCTTCCTGATGTTACTTTTGTTTTCAATATTACACTTGTCGTGACTTGCCTCTCTTTCCTTCCCCAATCTCACATTTGTTGAGATTATTCCGGGGATTCCTTCCCCCCCTTTATATGCGCGCATGGGGGCTTGGGCCACTGTGTGGGGGATTGTCATTGTGTCTTTACCCTTTATATTGGAGGTTACGTCTTGCCAGACCCGTTATCCCTTGCGGAACGTGATCTATCATGTCCTTTGGCCCCATGCTTCCTCTCGACTCCGGTATTAATTCGCCTCTCACAAGACCCCCTGGTCTCGATCGATGGATTTGTTCTTCCCTAGCTTCCATACTTTACTTCAACAGTACCCTGGACGGCACGAAACATTTCAACCGAAGAGAAACAAAACATCTTCAACTGGGAGAACGGACACTTTGCTGTTGTCGCTTACATGTTTATCATTATTTCCTGTCTCTCGCAGCAGGTGGACAATTCACCCTCTAACTTTACATACATGTGCCCCTAGGGGCCTGTTTTCCCCCTCATGAATTTTATTAGCATCCGTTACCATGTTTCCCCGTGATTGTTTGTCTTTATGCATGCCTAGCCCGAATGTCAATCAACCTCCGGCACAGTTCGTTTGGTTCTTTTTTGGTCCATTTTGTTTGTTCTCTTGAAATGGGTAAAGTGCCTCATTACCCTTTTAGCCTGTGACCCTCCTTACCAGTGACGTTTGGCATTTTCGAGTTACACCCCACGAGGGTTCAGTAAACACCCAGCAAACACTCACAAAATTACCCAGAATATACACTTTGTTTCTCCCCCTCCCTCATTTTCATCTCTCAACAGCGCGGGCGGACCTACTTTGCGTGCAGATTTTACTCGTCCCTGCTGGTAGACCAGATAGTATGTGTCGCGACCCACTCCTATTTCCTCACCTTACGAGTGTTCTATGTCCACCACTCGTGTGATGTTCGGTCCGCGATTTTTTTCTCCTTCTTTCCCCCACAGCTGAATCACGACTTTGCCTCCCTTTTTCCGTAACCGCGGAGCCTTCTTCCCCCGTCAACATTTCCCAGCACTTTCACTATGTTATCCCTCATGGCCCGCGAAGTGCACACGATCTTCCGACAATTCTTATTTCCTCAGTACTGTTGTGTGTGCACCCCCCTTACGCGGATTTTTGCGGTTCCAACACCCCGGATTCGCTGTGATTTGACAACTCCGGCCCCTCCCCCTCCTGTCTTTTCCCCTCCTCTTTCATGTATCTTGTGCGTTCTTTTGCGCCCAACTACTGAGTGACAGTGTGGACACGCTCACAGGCCGAACACTGCTGTACTTTCTGGCATCCACCAATTTCCACACACCATTATTTTTCTATGAGCGGACGATACCTGTCAACGCTATCCCCCCCCCCCGCCCTTTTCGACCTCCAGTCACGCTGTGTCACTGGTTCACACTCGCCAGTTCCACGGGTTAGATTCCTTTTTATTTGAAATTTAGTTGGGACCTCTTCTCCCTCCCTTCCCTCTCCATCTCACGGCCTCAACGTCCACTAGGTCCCCACCTGCACGCAATGTTCACTATTGATTTGGCTATTCTGTTATTCATGCACCGACTTGGATAACAAACTGCGGGACGCACTTCCTTTTCACTTCTGTCTGCCTCGAATCTTCGAACTTTTAATTCTCCACCGCCCCCGACCCCTTCACCGCGTCAGAGATGAGTATTTAGCCACACATAGTGATACCTTTTGCACGCGACCTTCCCTTCTCCCCCTTTATTTCTTAATTACTATTGTGTATGAACTATGATTCCTTTACCCCTCCCTTTTTTCCTTCCCCCCTCCTCCTCTTACCGCGAGCCCTATGCCTGGACTACCCGTTGTTCCTTCCCCCTCTTTCTTGTAAATTTCCTGTACAGTATGGATCTTTCCCCAACACCAACCCTGAACTTCCGATCGTCTATATACTATGTGATATCCATAATGACTATATATCAGTTTATTGCTCTTTTGCATTCCTATCTTATTTTCCTCAATCCTACCATATCTATCTCCTCTATCTATCTCCTGTTGAAGCTTTGTTGCTAAACTCGTTCCCTTACACCCTGAACCGTAGACAGTTCCCTTTTTGTATTTTTGGGGGAGGATCCTGCCCTTTCCATTTAGAGGTGCGCAGTTATTTGTGGACGCAGTATCCCACTCTTCGGCCTCCGAGCTGGAGAGGGAAGGGTATTTCCAGGGACATTAATTTGTTTATATATTATAGAAGAATGGAAGATCTTTGCGAGGGATTGGTCGCTTTGTTAAGTTTCTTTTTCCCTCCCCTTATTTCTTCCCTGTTCTTTTGTTCCCCCCTTTTTCTTGCCCCTCCCTTTCTCTCGCCCTTCCCCTCTCTCTTTACCCCCCCTTCCCTTCCTTCTTTCCCTTTCTTCCCTACCCTCCCCACCCCTTTCCCTTCCTTCTTTTTTTTTCCCTTCCTCCTTCCCCCCCCCTCCCCTTCCGCACAAAACGAATTCCAATGTGTCGTATTTTTATATTATTTACCACACATACCTTCTACTTCACCTTTGCGTTTCCCTCCCCAGCATCCATGAAGCATTTTTTTTCACCACATTCCGCCGGGTAGCAACTTTTCCCCCTTAACCCGGATCCTCGATTAAGTCTCTGCAGCCCAACCCACTCCACCACACATTTTTCTATTTTTTAGCACCCCTTTGTCATCCGATTTCACCCGTGTACATCCGATAATAACATCGCACTCTCATAACACCCGACCAAAACCAAGCCGACTCTTCAAGTCAAAACTAACCAGACAATGGCAAGTGTATTTTTGTATTTTGTTCCACATTGACGTTTCCCTTTTCTAATCCCACAAATCATCCTCTCCACATCCCATGTTTTCATTTTCCCCACCTCACACACCACCGCACTACTCCACAGATCTCCAAATTCACCCCCCTGTTACATTTGCATAAGCTTGCTCCACTGAATTTTGATTTCTAACAACCGAATATTTATTCATATATTTTAGACCAGTGTAGTGCCGGCCATTTTGGTCGGTTTAGTGTGTTGTAGCCCGTTCGCCTAACACGCCCAGCATTGGGGTCTCAGGTTTTTTTCTCGATTCCACACGGTTTTCTCACGGTTCTTTTTATGTATGCTGTGGATTGTTTGTGCACACTTGTTCTCCCCGCTGCTCGGGGTTTTCTTTATACGGGTTTTTTCGGTTTCTCCTCCGGTCCCACCCCCAACTCAAACCATGACATTGGTTTTATTTTTGGCACCTGGTTTGAACAATTTTGTCTTTAGTGTTTGTTTCCATATTTCCCTAATGCCCCCCCTTTTTCCTGTGCCACTATGTGTGTGTTTCCCTTTGCCCCCTGTGTTTGGTGTGTGTGTGTTTGTGTGTGTGGGGGTTTGGCATTTCCAATCACACCTGGTTTGGTGATCCGCCTTCCACCCATACCAATACGCAAGCCTCCGCAGATAGCATTGTATCTCCCTACCTGTGCATACCCGCCTTTAACACCACAGCGCCGCGTCCCCCCGAGATAGCCCACCGGTCAGTAGAAGCCCCCCCCGCGGTCTAGAATTGATGAAATGAATGACCCCGAATATACCCATCGTTTACTGTTACTCCTTGCCTCCCCCTTACTTCTGCTGCCGTTCCCACCCCCCCAAAGAATGACAATTTTGCATCAAATTACTAGCGCACCCGGGGGCGTGGCTCATTCCCCCCTTCTTGTGGTCCCTCAAACGGCGCTGGGTTGTGCTCGGAAGCCATTTTTGCACCCCTACGCCGACCCTCACGACCCGCCACCCCAAGTCACTAGCAAACTGCCGGCCATTAACCCTCTGTGCTCACAGGGTTTTGGTTTCTTTGTGCGCCGTCCCCTCCTTATTCACCCTGGCGACGACACCGAACCCCACGAAAACATATCCCCCCGTATTTGTCCCCAGTGCAGGTACCTGTATTATGTTGACAAACCTAATCAGAAACGCCGCTTCCCTTATCTATTCTATTACACTACGTTAACCCCGTTTGACCACCTAGTTTGCAGATCATTTGCTGTGTTGTCCCTGTTTGCGATCCGCTTCATCCTCCCCCCCCCCTTAATGCCTTACCACGGCGTTTATTTTTTTATGCTTACTTTAAAAGACCCATTTAGTGTTATGCTTGCAGTATAACTGCTTCAGCATTCTCTATGTGTTGTTTAACCTAACTTGGTTAAATTTAACGGCGATTGACTCTTGCCGGTTGAGTGATTACTACTACCGGGAGGATGTTAGTACATCTCCTAGTAAAGCGCGCCCATTCTTTTCCTTTCCCCCCCCTTCTTTTTTTTTTCCCCCCCTCCTCCTACATGATCTTTTCGCCGTCTCCTTTTATATCACATATTAGCCCCTGATTAATATTCCGCCGATTACCTCCGAATTTGGACACCCTAACGATTTACCCTTATTAACTACCCCCCCTTCTAAAACTTTCACCCCCCACAGACTTGCAAGTACTTATTTTGTTATTATTTCCTACTTTTTTTTTTATTCTATTACCAGTGCTGACTTCTAACCCCCCCCCTCCCAAATGCACGACCGGACACATTTTTCACACACAGGAAAAGAGACAAACGGAAATCCGAGGAAATTCAAAACAGGAAAAAGTTTTTCAACAACCCTTAGGAAAAGACCGTCGGAAATAGCCAGATCTTCTCCCATCACTCCCAGAACATCGGCGACACACACACACAAGACCCTTTTTTTTTTTGTTTTTTTACTGTCATCCTCTAACACACGGACAAAGATAATTTTACCCTGTCATCATTCCACCCATCACCCTTAGAGATTATTTTACTTGTCCTTCGATTTCTTTTTTATGTACCAAAACCCTACGGCTTAAGCCAATATATCAGGAGATAACGCATTTTTTGATTTATCGCTCAGTTATGGCAATAAACGAGACAATAAACACAAAATACTTTATTCATTCGCAAGTCACTCACTTCCAGTAAACTGTATTTAATATTATGAGTGAATACACAATAACAAATACATAAACAGTACAGAATACAAGTAAATAGAGAAGAAACAATAAAAACAGCTTTGTGAATGCTGAGTTCTATATATTGCAGTATTTTAGCTTGTTGTTATTGTGGTGATCTTTTTAGCTTTCACTGTGACTCATCACCGGTGTTGTGAACTCCTGTAAATGGTGCATTTACAAGAAATTGATTCACTAATCAAGGTCATGAAAGTGACATTATTTGTATATATGAACGTGTCTTGCATGTGTTGTACTGTAGATCCATCCATCCATCCATCCATCCATCTTCTAGCGCTTTATCCGATCTTCCCTCGGGTCACGGGGAGTCTGTGTCTATCTCAGGCGTCTATGGGCATTAAGGCAGGATACACCCTGGATGGAATGCCAACCCATCACACACACACACACACACACACACACACACACACACACATTCATACACTAGAGAGAATTTTCCAAGGTGCCAATCAACCTACCGTGCATGTTTTTTGGACCGGGGGAGGAAACCAGAGAACCCAGAGAGAAAAAAAAACCCCCTGAGACACGGGGAGAACATGAACATGCACAAACTCACACACACACACATGGCCGAGACGGGAATCGAACCCGGACCCTGGCGGTGTGAGGTGAACGTGCTAACCACTAAACCACCGTGCCCCCATTGTACTGTAGATAATTCGATTTTATACAATACACACTCAATGCACTAATTTCACTACAGTCGGAACTTCTTTCCAACGTGTAAACATGAATCAAGTTCCAAATCGAGTTTTGCTGCGTTCACATTTACGGCGCACAATTCTCTGTTTTTTTCCCTTAAATTTGCATGAAATTAATCGTTCCTTTTTCACCGACTTTTTACAGTACACTTAATATTGTCTCTTACTTTTCACACTTTTTCATTGTGTTTTCTTTTAAAGCAATAATTGCAATGATTTGCAAAAATATACATTTATATATTTATACAAATCAATTCTTTCTATTATTTATAAATTAGTTTCACTGTCAGTTGATCCAAAGTGCTGCATATTTTATAGCCAAAGTAAACGCAAAAACACAAAACAACAACAATACAGTTGACACGGTTTGATAAACGATGTGTTTAGAGAGAGGGATCGTGACAGCGCGGCTCTAACAGCTCTAATCTGCTCATTTGTTCCGTAAGCAAAGACGCGATCACCTCTGCGGTGGAACCTCGGTCTAGTGGACGGAGACGAGAACGAGAGTACTCCAACTCCACGACTGATTTATGAAGCGAGGTTGTCTTTTACAGAGAATTAAAAACAAAAGTGAAAACTTTTTAAATGAATAGGATTATTAATTAACTGATTAATAGATTTTTTTGGTTAGTTAGTTAGTTCGTTAGATGATTGATTGATTGATTGATTGATTGATTAATTGGTTGGTTGGTTGAATATTTGATTTATTGGTTGCTTAGTTAGTTAGTTACTTAGTTAATTAGTTGATTAATTGATTGATTGATTGTTTGCTTGGTTGTTTGGTTATTTAGATGGCAATTTGATTGATTGGTTAGATAGTTAGATCATTAGTTGATGGATTGATTGATTGATTGATTGATTGGTTGGTTTAGATGGCTATTTGATTGATTGATTGATTGATTGCTTAGTTAATTAGTTCATTAGTTGATTTAATAATTGATCGATTGGTTGCTTAGTTAGTTAGCTAGTTCATTAGTTGATTGATTGATTGATAGATTGATTGGTTGTTTGGTTATTTAGATGGTGATTTGATTGATTGATTGCTTAGTTAGTTAGTTCATTAGTTAATTGATTGATTGGTTGTTTGGTTATTTAGATGGCTATTTGATTGATTGATTGGTTGCTTAGATAGTTAGTTCATTAGTTGATTGATTGATTGGTTGATTGATTGGTTGGTTAAGATGGCTATTTGATTGATTGATTGCTTGCTTAATTAGTTAGTTCATTAGTTAGTTCATTAGTTGATTGATTGGTTGATTGACTGATTGATTGATTGATTGATTGATTGCTTAGTTACTTAGTTCATTAGTTGATTGATTGATTAATTGAAATTGATATAAAATATCTTTCACGTTCATGTCAAGTGCCAAAGTTTAAACCAGAAATAACCATATTCAAATTCTTACAAACATCTGATCTGATTAATCTTCAGAAAAATTTAAATGTAGCCTCACTTCCAAAGAAAGACACGCCCATCGTGCTGCCCACTGTTAATCCTGTCCCCAAAAACTTAAATCCAATTTTAGTGGGTCCGATTACAGCACCGGTGTCGACCCCCAGTCCAAGCTTTGCTTTCAGTGGACCAGCAGCAGCTGCTACACTTCCAAGCTCAGCTCGTGCCATGACTTCAGCTTCCAGACCGTTAGCCTCGGCCTCAGCACCCGCGTTTGGACCGTTAGCTTCAACTGCAAAGATGCTCCACTGTGCTCCAGCCCGTCCTACACCGGCCTCAGCAAGAGCTCCGGCTTTCGGGACGCGCTTTCCGGGTTCGTTTTCGAAAGCATAAGCGTAATTGTCGGCGTCGGCGTACAATCCGTCAGCGTACGCACGTGCCGGTCTGTCAAAGTTATCAATTATCTCGAAGATCCCTTGTGCTGTAGCGACTGCAACATAGAAAGCATTCCAATTAAATGGATTTTAATTTACTGTTAACGAGTTCTGATTTGTGATTGGTCACGAGGTGTTGATTGATTCCACATTACTACAATTCAATTCGAAATATGCAGGAAAAATGGGGAAATTTTGGGAACGTGAAAAAGCTTACTTCTCTTTAATTTGGGCCTTTTAGGTTTTTTCCATCTGACGGGCATTTTCAGGGAGAAACCACTGGATATTCAGCCTGGAAAAACTGGGAAAGAGAAATATAAGGAGAAAATGTCAAGGAACGTTTTATTTCAATTTCATTCATTCAGATCTTCTTAAATGCAGATGTTTTCATATTTTAGTAGGAATATTACAAATACATGTATTATTTCTTTCATTAATAAAATATAAATCCCAAAAAACATACCCAACAATAATCTAAGTGTTAATGTGTTTTTCTATTCTGTGGTGGCTTTCAGAGTCTCCTGAGAAGAACATCAAAAGCTTTTAACCCATTTTTATCTTTCACTTTTGGTTTGTCATCCGAGTCTCCAGCATGGGAACTCATCGTTCCTGGTGATGATGGTTCGAGCTGCGCAGTGCAGTTATGAGTAATTAATTGAAATAAAAAAAACCCTGACTAATATGAAACCCCCTGGTGATGCTGAAATGAAAGTAAAAGATGAAAATTCTGCCTATAAAGTTTGTGATGAGCTCCTCAGACATTCACTCAAGAGCTAAAGCAGCAAGGCAGCAGACACAGCCGGTAAGAATCAACATTATCTATCTATCTATCTATCTATATATCTATCTATCTATCTATCTATCTATCTATATATATATCTATCTGATCTATATATCTATCTATATATCTATATATATATATATATATATATATATATATATATAATATATTAATATATATTATATACGGGATATATATATATATAATATATAATATAAGGGGCACGGTGGTTTAGTGGTTATCACGTTCGCCTCACACCTCCAGGGTCTGGGTTCGGGTTCGATTCCCGTCTCGGCCATGTGTGTGTGGAGTTTGTGCATGTTCTCCCCGTGTCTCAGGGGGTTTTTCTCCGGGTTCTCCGGTTTCCTCCCCTGGTCCAAAAACATGCACTGGTTAGTTGATTGGCACCTTGGAAAATTGTCCCTAGAGTGTGTGAATGTGTGTGTGTGTGCGAGTGTGTGTGCCCTGGCGATGGGTTGGCATTCCATCCAGGGTGTATCCTGCCTTAATGCCCATAGACGCCTGAGATAGACACAGACTCCCCGTGACCCGAGGGAAGATCGGATAAAGCGCTAGAAGATGAATGAATGAATATATATATATATATATATATATATATATTTAATCTGATATTATTTGTTTTTTTTGGCTTTATATTATATTTCTATTATATTATATAGGTCTAAACTAAATACTTTTATTATTCATTATTTATTTATTTATTTATTTTAATAATTATGATTTCATTTTTTTTCCAGCGTGAATTCTTTGTGCTTTATTCCCTGAAAATGTTCAAAGGTAAGATCGACGTCATATATTTCTATTTACACAGCTTGTATACAATTTATTCAATTCATCATCGGAATTTTACAGCTGGTGGTATTGTTCTAGAATTATAAATAAACCCTGCGTATGATGTTATTGATGTAAATCAGTTAATAACAATGTAAAATGTTAAATGTTCACTCTGTCAAGTTGCTGTTTATTATTTAGTGTATCAGTACATGTTTATTCATATAAATCTGCAGTAATATCAGAGCTGCTGCTACAGAGAATTAATCAACACATTCTGACCAATCACAATCCAGACCTCAGCAGTGATTTATTTCATTCAGATTTTATCTAAATGTTGCAGCCGGTGAGATTGCTGATAACATTGACAGACCAGCAGAAACCTACGCTTATGGACGGTATGCTGAGGCAGACAACAAACTCAACCAACATAAGGCGGGTTTAGGACGAGTCGGTGCAGCGTGGAGCATCTACTCCGCCGAAGCTAAAGGTCCAAATGCTTCTGCTGAGGCTGAGGATAATGATCAGGAAAAAGGAGTCATGACTCGAGCTGAGATTGGAAGTGTATCAGCTGCTGCTGGTCCGGTTGAAGCAAAGCTGGGTCTGGGTGTCGATACTGGTGTTAAAGTCGATCCCAATAAAATCGAAGTGAAATTGCTGGGTACAGGAGTCACACTGGGCAGCACAATGGGAGTGTCGGTCTTTGGTTCTGAGTTTAAAATTAAACTTTTCTGAAATGAAACTGGATTTCTGGGTCATTTAAAGGAGTTATTTTAAAGATTCTTTAAAGATTTGCGATGTGATTTTATTTTCAGAAGAAAAAAAAATATATATATAGTGTTTAGTCACCAATAAGGAGAAATAATTCAAGATTGTGTTGAATGTTAACACATGAGTGCAAGACAAAAACACATGGAACACACTATGATGTGCTGATAAATAAATATAATAAATAAAAGGAGAATGCAAGTGAAGGTGTTTTATTCCAATAAAATCACTAAATGCTGCTTACAAACGAACAACGAGACTCATCGGGCCAAAGAGGATGTCTATGTGGAGATCAGATCAGGAACACGCTGACATACGAGATTAGATTAGATTAGATTAGAGGAACTATTCCAAACACATGGTAAATTACACGACACCATGTAGATGTGAAACTCCTGGTCTCGGACTTCACACCCATCCTGAGATCCCGAGAACCCGGAAATGAGGGCCACAAAACCGGGAGATCCTGATATAGAGATGCATTAATACAACTCCATGTTGTGTACATATAGGATTCATAGGATTTTGATGTTTATCAACTATATAATCAAACCAAAAACCTGGAAGGAACTTTCTCCTTCCCTCCATCAGATACAAACTCAAACTCAACCCGAAGAAAAGACTTCACGACTGAAGACCCCGATCTCTTCCAACAACACCCCATAATAACACTTCTTCCTCCTCACTGTCTAGAAACCATCAAATAAACCAATAAATCCACTCAACTGAGGGGCACGGTGGTTTAGTGGTTAGCACTTTCACCTCACACCGACAGGGGGGGACAAGGTCACAAAACACTTGGTGGGTACCAGGGTCCGGGTTCGATTCCCGTCTCGGCCATGTGTGTGTGGAGTTTGTGCATGTTCTCCCTCGTGTCTCAGGGGGTTTTTCCTCCGGGTCTCCGGGTTCTCCCGGGTTTCCTCCTCCCGGTCCAAAAACATGCACGGTAGGTTGATTGGCACCTTGGAAAATTGTGTCCCTAGTGTGTATGAATGTGTGTGTGTGTGTGTGTGTGTGTGTGTGTGCCCTGCAATGGGTCGGCATTCCATCCAGGGTGTATCCTGCCTTAATGCCCATAGACGTCTGAAATAGACACAGACTCCCCGTGACCCGAGGGAAGATCGGATAAAGCGCTAGAAGATGAATGAATGAATCCAGGTCAATGTGTTTATGTTTATTTTATACTTTAACTTTGTAAACAATCATACCGGAATGAATTTATTCTTAGACGGAGACCTAAAGCACTATTTATACGTCTGAAAATGAATTTATTGTTGAGAAAACAGTTATTAGTCTTATATCTTATATTCATTCATTCATCTTCTAGCGCTTTATCTGATCTTTCCCTCGGGTCACGGGGAGTCTGTGTCTATCTCAGGCGTCTATGGGCATTAAGGCAGGATACACCCTGGATGGAATGCCAACCCATCACACAGGACACACACACACACACACACACACACACACACACATATTCAACACACTAGGGACAATTTTCCAAGGTGCCAATCAACCTACCGTGCATGTTTTTGGACCGGGGGAGGAAACCGGAGAACCCGGAGAAAAACCCCCTGAGACACGGGGAGAACATGCACAAACTCCACACACACATGGCCGAGACGGGAATCAACCCGGATCCTGGCGGTGTGAGGCGAACATGCTAAACACTAAACCACCATTGCCTCCTATCTATATTCTATTTATATTGCTCTGGGGGGACTACTAATACTAATCGAGTGCCTTATAATTTATATAATATATATATTATATATATATATATATATATATATAATCTCTAATTCTTGCGTACTGTAAATAAATATGACTTCACTCGGCGAGTAGCAGCATCTTTGTTGTGTCTGAAGGAGTCACTCAAAGAAAACGTTTCCTTCTGATCTTGTTAAATATTTGAATAAAGTAAAAATAAGGTCATGTGACCTGCATTTACTATTTGATGAAGGACATGGAGTCATGGAGATTTGAATAAGTTCTCAGGGAGAGACTGGGATTAAACAGTGCCTTTGTCTAAATTTTGGGCACATTTTAATATTTGAAGTGCATTACATTTGTTTTTTAATTAACATTTAAATGTGTCACAACAGGAGTTTGACCAGGAGACGTCTGTGTGGGAGACTCAACTCTGCATGTGGATCCAAATACAGAGAATTTGTGGCCAATATTCATTCATTCATTCATTCATTCATCTTCTAGCACTTCTAGCATAGTATATATATATATATATATATTATATAATATATATATATATATATTATATATATATATATATATATATAATATCATATATACACGTGTTCCGGGTCACCTCCAGTGTCCGGGTCCAGTCGTCTCGGCCATGTTCGTGTCCGGGTTCGTCCCGTCTCGGCATGTGGAGTGTGCATGTTTGCTCTCCCCGTGCCTCAGGGGGTTTTTCTCCGGGTTTCTCCGGTTTCCTCCCGGTCCAAAAACATGCACGGTAGGTTGATTGGCACCTTGGAAAATTTTCCCTAGTGTATGAATGTGTGTGTGTGTGTGTGTGTGTGTGTGTGTGTGTGTGTGTGTGTGTATGTGTGTGTGTGTGTGTGATGAGTTGGCATTCCATCCAGGGTGTATCCTGCCTTAATGCCCATAGACGCCTGAGATAGACACAGACTCCCCGTGACCCGAGGGAAGATCGGATAAAGCGCTAGAAGAAGATGAATAATACGCAATATATTAAAAGATATATTAAATATGAATATAGAAGTCTGATCCCTATAATCAGGGAGTAATCAGGGATGATAACATGTAGAAGATGTCAAACATAAAAACGAGCAGCACTCACCTAATTACAGAGATCCTGGATGAAAAAGATTTGATCCGACCAAAGAATCTCGTGCGATTCCTGATCCGGATCTGGTTTAATGCCCCGGTACCGGGAGAATACGGAAGATACAGACAACAGTGTGCAATCGGTCCAATGTTTTTTTTCTTTCGTCGACAACCGAGTGCATTTGGACATGTGAAAAGGGCGGGTGCGGGACGTCAACACTATGTGCGTGTTATCTTTGGGGTTGCATAATGTTTCCTGTTTTGGGGTGTGGACCGGCTGAGCCGTTTAAAGTAGAACCATATAAGGAGTTGTTATTGACCTGATGAGGTTAGGAACTCTGATAAAAAGAAACATTATGGTCTGTGCGCCTGTAATCCACAAACAGTACACAATATGTACACATATGGACACTCGGTAAAAGATTATAACCGAACATTTAACATATTTTCCTACAGAATACGATTGGGGGGGAAAACGATATGCTTTTGCTTCCTCCTGCTCTTTTTTAGATCGTTGGATAGTGTATAGCGTCTTATGGAGGTTTTTTGTATGTGTTATAACACGTTTGTTGTGTTTTATGTATTGTTTTGAGAAGTGGGTCTGTGGCAAATTTCCGTTACATTGACGCAATGCAAATGAGTGCGGCGCGGGACGAGATTTGATGGTGAACGCGGGTGCGGGCGTTGAATATTGTGCCAGCACATCGGGAGTGGAGAAGGGCGGAGCGCTAAGGAACACCAGAACATGCACAAACTCCACACACACATGGCCGAGACGGGAATCGAACCCAGACCCTGGAGGTGTGAACGTGAACGTGGCGAACGTGCTAACCACTGAACAACCATCTTTCACAATCTTGGTCCAGCACGGCTTGCTGTAGATGTCCTGCAGCACAGGAATAGTGCTCAGAGCTTCTGAAGGGCTTCGCCTGTCCTGCATGCTGTCATGGTGCTGCATGGTCCTGCATGGTGCTGCGATGTTTCCTATCAGAATGCTCACAATGGTGTAAAAGTTTCTTAGCACCTGAGATGGACGTTTAAAGTCCATTATGACGGTGGTATACACGCTGTCGGGCCTTCTTCACCAGGGTGTTGGTGTGAAGACAGGTCCTGCGTACCGGAAACTGTCCACTCTCTCCACTGGGGTCCCGTTGATTGTAGGTCTATTAACGTCCACTATTCACTATCAGACGCTCAGGAGCAGATTATTCTCCAGGCCACCATCACTCCAGGATATTGATCTGCTGTAGGGAGGCCATCTTGCTGTTGTTGATCACCACAACAGTGTCATCAGCAAACTTGATGTTGGTGGTGGAGTTCGAAGTGGCCACGCAGTCATGTAAGTACAGCAGGGGACTCAGAACACAACCCTGAGGAGCTCCAGTGCTGCGGATGAGGAAATGGTAGCCCAGTGGTTAAGGTGTTGGACTCTGGACCCCACCACCATCAAGCTGCCATTAGTGGGCCCTTAACCCTCAGTTGTAAGTCGCTCTGTCTGTAAATGTAAACTTAGCAGAACTTGTGTCTGAAGGAATTCCAGGAATGAAGGAATCACAAACAGAAGACATTTTCCAAAATATAAGGTCATTTCGAATTTGATGCAACATTTGAACACCTCCAGAAATCATTGTGTGTGTTGTCAGTTCTCCACGTCGCAAGTTAAATATACAAAATTGGATCTGTAGTGAAAGGACACGCTGGTTTAGTGGTTAGCACGTTCGCCTCACACCACCAGGGTCCGGGTTCCATTCCCGCCTCGGCCATGTGTGTGTGGAGTTTGTGCATGTTCTCCCCGTGTCTCGGGGGGTTTTTCTCCGGGTTCTCCGGTTTCCTCCTGGTCCAAAAACATGCACGGTAGGTTGATTGGCACCTTGGAAAAATTGTCCCTAGTGTATGAATGTGTGTGTGTGTGTGTGTGTGTGTGAATGTGTGTGTGTGTGTGTGTGTGTGTGTGTGGGTTGGCATTCCATCCAGGGTGTATCCTGCCTTAATGCCCATAGACGCCTGAGATAGACACAGACTCCCCGTGACCCGAGGGAAGATCGGATAAAGCCGTAGAAGATGAATGAATGAATGAATGAATGAATGATCTTATGTGCAAGTAAGGAGCAAAAGTTGTTAAAAAGCAGATTTCAGCCTGACGTTAAACAGATTATAATATAGTGCAGATATGAAATGTGACGGGATGTTGTGGTTTGCAGTGAGACTGGATTAAGGTTTGTTGAGGATTCTCCAGACTGGTGATTCTGCACTTTATTGCATCACTCTGATATTTTCTATGATATGATATTTTCCAATGAACCTCATCTACACCTTTAAACAGCAAAGAACTGAAACTGTGTTTATTAGACTCTTTTTTGGAAGTATTTTTGCTCCTTTAAATTCTTTCATTCACAGTAAATGTTTTGTATTCAGATTGAATTCATCGAGTTTTGTTTCAAATCCTAAGAAATTCATCACGGGAGTGCATTCTGCGTAGGAATTTGTTTTTCCAGAGATCCTTTAAAATGGTCGACATTCACCTTCATCACCAGGGTTACGAGGAAAAACAAATATCACCATCAGACCAGAACAAAACACCTGTTGTTGTTGCTGCTGATTTAAATGTTAAGTAAGTGCTTTCCTGTGCTCTTGTGTGTGTGTTATATATACGGGACACGGTGGTTTAGCACATTCGCCTCACACCGACAGGGTCCGGGTTCCATTCCCGTCTCGCCAGTGTGTGTGGAGTTTGTGCATCTTCTCCCCGTGCCTCAGGGGGTTTTTCTCCGGGTTCTCCGGTTTCCTCCCCCGGTCCAAAAACATGCACGGTAGGTTGATTGGCACCTTGGAAAATTGTCCCTAGTGTATAAATGTGTCTGTGAATGTGTGTGTGTGTGTGTGTGTTAGTAGTATGTGTGTGTGTGTGTGTCCTGCGATGGGTTGGCATTCCATCCAGGGTGTATCCTGCCTTAATGCCCATAGACACCTGAGATAGACACAGACTCCCCGTGACCCGAGGGAAGATCAGATAAAGGGGTAGAAGATGAATGAATGAATGAAAGACTTGTATCACAATGTACCACATGTGCACATGTGTATCTAGATTAGATACGTTCCTACTTCAGTTTACACCTTTTCTGATTCAGTTTACACCTTTTCTGATTCAGTTTACGACTTTTCTGATTCAGTTTACCATTGAATTATTGTAGATTATTTAAACTAGGGGACTAGTTTTTAACTGAACATTATTACTCATCTAGACGGGGGTAAAACATTGACATGTTCTGTGGCTCGGAGAATGAACAAATCTCCTCTAATTGAACCACAAACCCGACATGAACCTTCCCTGAAGTGCATTAATTTCCGTTAGCTTTGAATATGGAAATAGATTTTTTGATTAAGGAAAGCACATGAAAGCACAAACACAACATTAGGCATCTGACACGAGAAGAAACCACCAAAAACAGCAAGACAACAAGTAAACGATCGCTCGCTCTTAATTTAAGGTACCGTCATATTTATTTCTCTTATAGATATTCTATAGTGGTATTTTATTTCTTTATATTAAAATACTGTTTAACTCCAAGGTCACAATGCAAATTTACTCACTTATGAAGCTGTAACTGGAGATAAATACAAAACAAACATAAATGTTACTCTAATCAAAATTACTCAGTAGTTATAAAGTAAAATGTTAAAACAATGCATTCACATTAAATTTATTAAAATTCTTAGAAATAAAACTTCTGTTCAGAAATTTTGAAATTCTTTGTAGCTTTTTAAACACTGGTGTTATAAAAAAAAAGGTAACAATAGAAATTAGTTAATTAATTAAATTAAATGCAGGAATATAACTTACGGTGTACCACAAGGATCTGTGTTCGGGTCAGTACTGTTGTAATCTATATCAACTAGAACTTATTTTATTTGCCAATGACACAATTGTCATTACACAATTTACACATTACACATTGACACAATTTACCTCAATGGTTGGTGGTGATACGAATAGAAATTAATACATTAAAACTGTGGGTTCATGTAAATAAACTGTCGTTAAATAAAAACAAAACAATTATTTTATATTTTTATGAATATAAATATATATATATATATATATATATATATATATATATATATATATAGTATATATATATATATATATATGGGGCACGGTGGCTTAGTGGTTAGCACGTTCGCCTCACACCGCCAGGGTCCGGGTTCGATTCCCGTCTCGGCCATGTGTGTGTGTGGAGTTTGTGCATGTTCTCTGTTCCGTCCCCGTGCCTCAGGGGGTTTTTTCTCCGGGTTCTCCGGTTCCGGTTTCCTCCCCCCCCCTCCTCCCGGTCCAAAAACATGCACGGTAGGTTGATTGGCACCTTGGAAAATTGTCCCTAGTGTGTGAATGTGAGTGTGTGTGTGTGTGTGTCCTGCTGATGGGTTGGCATTCCATCCAGGGTGTATCCTGCCTTAATGCCCATAGACGCCTGAGATAGACACAGACTCCCCGTGACCCGAGGGAAGATCGGATAAAGCAGGGCTAGAAGATGAATGAATGAATGAATATATATATATAGGATATATATATATATATATATATATATATATATATATATATATATATATAAATTTTTATATATTATATTTATATATATTTTTTTAAATATAAGACTAATATCCATTCGAAATTAAATTGATAAAGTATAAAAACAGCGGTATGTGAAATTATGTGGAATGGTTTAAAAACATTGTAAAAGTATTGATAGATGTTTAATTGTTGATTTGTTATTTTGTTAATAAAATATTCAAATATGAAGAAATATTAAGCAATAGATTAACAGATATACTGGAATGTTCTGTAATTGTATAAGGGTGGGAAAAACGATACGATTTGCGAGTTTTTTTACGATATAGCGTCTTACGGATGTTTTTTTTCTGTGTTGTGACATATTTGTTGTGTTTTGTATATTGTCGTTAATGCTGAGAAAATTATTATCAGCTGGTTTATTAAAATGTCTTGCACTCGCTGTAGAAAGCGACTGATTCGTGACGTGTGGTAGCCGCGGGATTTATTCCGTTCTCTGAGCAACGTTCGTCGTTGGAGCTCTTCGGTCACACTTCGGCGATGGAAGAGCGTCTGTTTATCCTCGTCTTGTTTGCAGGTAAGGAATGAAATCTGTATGTGTGATGAGTGTATGAGTGTGGAGAAGATGGTTTTGAATATGGTACCGTGTGGGAGTGGAAAAGGAAAAACTCTCTGAGATTGTAACAGGAAGAAACCTGTAGGGGAACCAGACTCAACAGAGAACCCATCTTGGGTACGGACAGATTTATTAGAGTTGTAAAAGCTGTGGCTTTGGCCCCTGAGGGGGCACAACTCCGGTCTCTCGACTGAGTTGTTGGGACCATGCTTCACTCGAGAGCTTCCTCTATGAGGAGATTGTATGCCACTTGTACACACACTGCATCCGCAAAGCTACTAGCATTGTGGACGACATCACACACCCCTCACACACACTCTTTACACTATTGCCATCAGGGAAGAGGTTCCGAAGCATTCGGGCTCTCACAAGCAGACTATGCAATAGTTTTTTCTCTCAAGCCATCAGATTTCTCAACACATAGAACTGGACCTGGACTCACACGTACACTCACACACACACACACACACACACACACACACACACACACACTCACACACCATCCACTGCTATATTATTATTTATCTACCTCATCACTGTCCTTTACATGTGTATTATACACACTGCTCTCACTGACAGTGTTACTGTTTACATGCACATTTTGCACACTTACGTTTTTATCACTGCTGCTCAAATTGTTCGTTTGCACACTCGCCAAAACGGAACACTTCGAATACTTTGCACTGGGTTGTTGTTGTTTTTTGTATTGTATTATATTGTTAGTTGTTTGTTATGCACTGTCTTGTGTTGTGAACACAGTCTTGTGTCTTTGCGCTGTTTGCACCAGGTTACACACGATGCACTTTATGTAGCGAGGACAAACTTAGTCTCATCCTCAGCATTGTGTTGTTGTGTTTGTGTTATATGTTGTTTTGTGTAAGCACCGGGGTCCTGGAGAAACGTTGTCTCATTTCACTGTGTACTGCGTCAGATATATATGGTTGAAATGACAATAAAAACCTCTTGACTTGACTTGACTCTGCCTGGAACACAAGTTGGATCCAGCGAAAATCTGCCCTGTAGGTTCAGTACTGGAATTCCTGCAAGAAGAGTTCACCAAAGGGTTAATGACCTCTACTTTGAAGGTCTATGTCTCAGCCATTTCAGCCTACAAGACCCCTCTTGGGTCCATGGGTAATAATCCCTTGGTGGCACAGTTTGTTCACGGTGCCCAGCGACTGAGGATCCCGGTACAATCTAGAGTGCATGTGTGGGACTTGGCCATAGTGTTTGAATCCCCGAAGTTTCCTTCCTTAAAAGAAAGGACTAAAGATTTTGACAGTCAAGACTGTCTTTTTACTGGCCATCATATCCCTTAAACAGGTTGGGGATTTACAAGCTGATCTTCATGGAGACATTTTTTAATTTTCAAGTGAATGGAAAATTTAGCAATTGTAAAACAGCATGTATCAGCATCAATAATAGAATTAAACAACCATTAAAAACAAAAACACTCACAATTCTTCTCCACAGGATTCTTTCCCTTCACCCTCTCAATCCCTCGTCAATATTATCTGATACAACAAGGTAAAAATTGGACGGATGCTCTGACCTACTGCCGAGCCACACACGTCGACCTGGCCATCATCGAAGACGCCAAAAACTGGTTCCGAGTCCAATATCTCACCCAGACCGAAAATTTAAATTCCACTGCTTGGATTGGTCTTTACAATGACGTCAACAGCTGGCGCTGGTCACTCGGGAATGAAACACTCGGAAGCTATTATACGTGGTCTCCCTCATCTCCTGACAACTGGAAGGGAAAAGAATCTTGTGGGGTAACCACACCGTGGGGCTGGAATGATTCTCCATGTATTAACCACTTGCCTTTTATCTGCTACGATGGTAAGGAACAATATATTTACATGCTTGGTCTTTTTATTAATGTAAAATAGTGTTAGAGAAGAAATCACATCGTTTCCAGCGTTCTCATTGTTTTTAAGCCTGGCTTAAAGTGCATCAATACGAACATGGGTTGCTGAGCTCAACGGTGCCCTCCTTCCCTTTAAGAAGTTGTTTTGGCCACACCCAATGTTTTTGCGGTCTCTCTGACAGGTTTGATTCAGCCTAACGATGGCTTGCGTCACTGATAGTGACAGCTCTTTAGATTTCAGCTTTAGAGTTTACTCAGCAACAGATTCCAAATGCAAATAGACCACTTATAGAACTCTGGACCTTTGATCTGCTGATTGTAATTGGGATAATGCTAATTGGCCCATTACTTTTGGTACCTTAACAAATGGGAGGCACATATGCAAACTACACTACTATATATTCCTACACCATTCACCTGATTTGGATTAAAGATGACAGTAAAAGCACATCTTGTTCGTTTCATTTAAAATCATTTGTGGTGGTTTAAAGAGCCAAAAACATTTATTTCGATGTACCAATATTTATGGACCTGACTGTATATAGACGGGAACAAGAGTTAGTACTTGAGAGTGAGCGTAAGTATTTATTCTGTTTAAATGAATTAATTGTATGTAATTGTGTTTTTATTCCGACAGCCACTAAAACAGGCAATAGTAGATTTATTTACATTTCCACTACACTGAATTGGGCCAACGCTCAAAGTTACTGCAGACTGCATTACACAGATCTGGCCACTATAAAAACATCGACAGACGATTCATATACCAGGGGATTAATCAGTGATTTCACTTGGTTCGGGCTATTCAGAGACACCTGGAAATGGACCGATGGTACCATTTTTACCAGCATTCCCCTGATCCCTGGACAGCCAGATAATCTCCTGAAGCAGGAAAACTGTATGGCTATAACTAACTGTAAAGGATCTGATGAGCTTTGCTCGGATGTGAAACCTTTCTTCTGTTCCTCCCGTGAGTCTCATATTTACCTCCATTCATCATTTTGCTTTGACAGGTTTTATTGTGTATTTGATGTCCTTTATTTTTTTCCACCAGCAATCACAGGACTTAAACAAATTTTACGACTAAAGATCCAGACCGACGCAGATGTGAATGATCCTTCAGTAAAGGAAGCCATTCTGAATACGGTGCGTTTGACTCCTCATTTATTTACGAATCATTTCTCCAGCCACGACCTCATCATATTAATTATATGTTTCTAGGAGGCAAGAATCTCTTTTGTGTGTGTGTGTGTGTGTGTGTGTGTGTATTATTTCATGCTAAAGCTCACGTTCTGCTTTTTAGATTCTCCAAAAACTCGCTGGACTCGGAAACATCACAGTGAAATGGAGAGAGGGATCAGACGGACTGGTTTTTAAGAAGATACATATATATATCAAACCCCATTTTTGTCTGTCGGGATGATTGTTAAATTCTAACATTAAATGTGACATTTTAGAGAGAATATTATGTTTAGCAAATATACAGGGTGTGTAATAATAGAGCTTTGGGTTTTCTTTTAAATATATACAGTTGTACCTCAAGTTGCAATCGTTTGTGTGATGATAGCAAGACTTTGCGATTCTCAGGTCAGTTATGACTTTACGATCCCTGCGATAGCTACGCAGATGAATCAGGTGCGGGGGCACGGTGGCGTAGTGGTTAGCACGTTCGCCTCATACCGCCAGGATCCGGGTTCCCGTCTCGGTCATGTGTGTGTGGAGTTTGTGCATGTTCTCCCCGTGCCTCAGGGGGTTTTTTCTCCGGGTTCTCCGGTTTCCTCCCCCGGTCCAAAAACATGCACGGTAGGTTGATTGGCACCTTGGAAAATTGTCCCTAGTGTATGAATGTGTGTGTGTGTGTGTGTGTGTGTGTGTGTGTGTGTCCTGCGATGGGTTGACATTCCATCCAGGGTGTATCCTGCCTTAATGCCCATAGACGCCTGAGATAGGCACAGGCTCCCCGTGACCCGAGAGATCGGATAAAGCGGTAGAAAATGAATGAATGAATGAATGAATCAGGTGCAGCGTGATGCGACACGATGCCGATATGTACGCTTCCCAGCTGTTTAGTGTGTTTTAGCTCATTCACATCATTATACTCGAGTGCTGTTGTACACTAATATTCAACATAGCCTCTAAATGTCCTTCCATATCTCCTGCTTCTGGTCCATTTAAACCCTTTTTCTTCCTATTATGATTCTTGTATTTGTGTTTACTGTATTTACAAGTGTATTTTTTAATGTTATTGTAGAATACTGTAAAAAAAATGTGCACATGTGATACAATTGTGTTTTAGGGAAGTGGTCGAGTTCAAGACCTTCATACGCGTCGTATGATATTTAGGGAGGTGGTGGCTTAGTGGTTGTCCTTAGTGTTGGCCTCTGGACCAGAAGATCGCTGGAGAAGTCGCAGGTCAAACCCCACAAACCACCAAGCTAAGCCACTACTAGTGGGCCCTTGAGCAAGGCCCTTAACCCTCAATCAGTTCAATTGCTCAGTTGTTGTAAGTCGCTCTGGATAAGGGCGTCTGCCAAATGCTGCAAATGTAAATGTAAATATTTATGATCGCATCCTTATTTAATGTCTTGTATCTGGCCCATGTCATTCCTCCCACTCACCACCAGAGTGCACCATTGTCACATGCGTCTACCGGAATTGTTTACTGCATTTTTGCTTGTTTGCTGTTTGTCGTGACCTTTGCTTGTTTAATGAATTATCCTGGATGTTAATGTTTGCTGTTTCACAATTCTCTAATTTGTATAACTTTAACTCTGTCAATACACAATAACTTATATAACTGTTACATTTCAATAACATTCATTCATTCGTTCATCTTCTATTCATTTATAAATCATCTTCATCAAGCTCTCTGCTTTTATCTGTCTTTATCATTCATTATTCATCGTTCTATGGGCATAAGGCATCACTAAGCTTTTGTGTCACTCAGTCTGTGTCTATCTCAGGCGTCTTAATGGCATTACGGCTAACTGGCAGACACTAAGATGATAATTTTGGACAATGATTGCCAATCAACCTACCGTGCATGTTTTTGGACCGGGGGGAGGAAACCGGAGGTGAACCCGGACGGAAAAAAAACTGACATAGAAAAACACCACCCGAGGAGAAAATCGAACTACGGGGAGAACATGAGACACAAACTCCACACACACATGGCCGAGACGGGAATCGAACCCGGACCCTGGCGGTGTGAGGCGAACGTGAACCACTAAACCACCGCGCACCACCATAAACCACCGCGCACCACCATTTAAATAACATCGCCATTATAATGTTATTTTATAGTTGAATTGAGTAGCGATATTATATACATTGCGTTCAACACAGTACCATTGTGTTTATATTATTATTGTTATTCCTTCGCATAATGTATCACATGTGCACTTTTAAGCATCTAGATTAGAGTTTTGTGTAATTCTATACACTGCACTGTCTAGCGTTGGAATAAAGCGTACTTCACCTTAAATACAGACTTTCTTTCACTCTTTCATTGCAGTTTGAGCTTTTCCGCAGTCAATACTTTATAGCAGTACAGATTTCCTATTCATCGTCATGATGTTTTGTGTCTGCTTGACAGGAACATGCAGTCTATCTTGTATTAGAGCAGTGAAAAAAAATGTTTTCCAGCAATGAAAGTGGCTCTCGTTCCTGATCCATGCACCACGCCGTCTTAATCCACAACCTGACCTGTCCCAAATGTCCATTACAACATCTGGGCCGTCTTCAGCAAGGTCAAAGCATCGTCCCTGATGTGACACTGGCCCTGCATCATTCACTTACTGCCTGGGACTTCTCCACCATCCCATTCAGGATCTTATGTTCAGGAGTCTCTTTTCCAGACTCATTTGACTCGCTCACCAGCAGGGGGCACACCGTGACACTTTTCCTATATGGTGTGGTATATAAGGACGGGAAAAAACATGGGGCCAGATTATCTCACCAGTTTAACTCTCGCCAACCTGCCTGCAGTTATCCCTGTTTCCGTGTTCCTGTCTCGGATCCCTGTTTCGGCCTGCAGTCCTGATTTCTGGTTTGGACTTTGTTTTTGGTCTTTTTTCATCCTCCATTCACGCTCTGCCAAACATGGACCCAGAAGATGCACCAGTGCTTTGCCTCTAATCGGCAACCCATCAGCCTCTGGTTCATCAGGCATCCAAGGCATTCTAGCCAGTGCCGGTCCACCTCAAGACTCGCTTGGTCAAACGTTGGCACCAAACCTTCCTTGTGTTCCAGGTAATTCATGACTCCCCGGTACTTGAAAATAGTGGAGACTGGTGGGGACTGTTGGAGAGACTCCTGGAGAGTCATGGAGACTGATGAAGGAGCACAGGAACTATTGGAGTCTGATGGAGAATAAACCGTTTTTTCTACATATTTTCTCTCATTCATGTTCCTCCTCTACACTCCCGTGTCCTCTACATCCACCTCTTTCAACCCAACGTCCTACATGTCTTCCCTCACCACATCCAAAAACCTCCTCAGTCTTCCTCTTATCCTCCTGCCTGGTACCTCCATCATCAGCTTTCTTCTCCCTCTGTACCCCATATCCCTCCTCTGCACATGTCCAAACCATCTCCATCTATCCTCCTTTACCTCGTCTCCAAAACATCTAACTCTGCTGTCCCTCTAATAAACTCATTTCTAATCCTGTCCATCCTCAGCATCTTCAACTCCTCCACCTCCAGTTCCGCCTCCTGTCTTTTAGACCACGCCCCCTACTGTCTCTAAACCGTAACAACATCGCAGGTCTCACCACAGTCCTAGAAACTTTCCTTCTCACTGTTATAGACACCCTTCTATCACACATCACTCTGGTGACTCTTCTCCACCCGCTCCACCCTGCCCAAACTCTTTTCTTTACTTCTCTAATATTACTCCATTACGTTTCTTTACATACTCATCCACCTTCACCACCTCCACTCACCACTCCACTGCCTTCCATCTCATTCACATGTTTTACTCCGTACTCCTCCAGCATATACCTCCACCTCTCTACAGTCTCCTCAACCACAATATCATCCACAAACATTACTGACCTCATCCATCGACCACTCCATCACCACTGCAAAGGGCTCAGAACCCATCCTTGATTCAATCCCGCCTCCTCCTCGGATGTCTGTCGTTCCTACTGCACACGTCACTGCTGCTTTCTGCACCACCTTCATATACCTCTCTCCTACACCTGCCTTCCTCATACAACTCGTCTCATGGAATCTTACGCTTTCTCTCCACAGACAGGCAATATGATTCCTTCTGACCTTCCCTATGCTTCTCCCTCCTCCCTCCTCACCCTCCAAAACCATTCTACAGACCACCGTCTGATGCTGTCTGGCTACACTCTTCCCTTTCACCACCTTACACTCTCCAATCTCCAGCACAGAATATAGTCTACCAGTGTGCACCTTCTTCCACTTGAGTACCCGTGCACTCACATAGTGACGTTACTGTGACTTCATGTGGGAGGCGGTAGCTCAGTGGTTAAGGAGAGGTAGTAGCTCAGTGATTAATGCAATGGTCTCTAAACCGGAAGGATCATATCCCATCGCCAAGCTGCCACAAGTGGGCCCTTGAGCAAGGCCCTTAAACCCTCAAATGCTCAGCTCTGTAAGTCGCTCTGGATAAGGGCGTCTGTCAAATGCTGTAAACATAAACAAAACACTTTTATGTCATCCTAAGCTCCTCCTCCTTCTTAACATACATATTAACCACTGCCATCTCTATCCTTTTAACACAACCTACCACCATCTGCACTTCCACATTCCTCTCCTTAAGGCCTGCGGTGATAGCTGTGTATCAGAACCCGTGTCTGAAGGAACGCCACTATCACTCACCGAAGGCATTTCCTTGTGATTTGATTAATAAATGAATGTAGTAAAATAAAGGACATATGACCTGATCTGCTGAAGGACGTGGAATTTGAATAAGCTCTCTGAAACACGGTGGGATTAAACATATGCTTTGCTTTGTATAAATCTGAGACATTTTAATTGCATTACATTCGTTTTTTAGTTAACATTTAAATGTGTCGCGACAGCACCGGCGTCTGGGTGGGAGACGGCATTCTAAATGTGTGGGAATGTGTGGATCCACAGGCACAGAGTTTGTGAGGGGCGTGTCATTATTTACCCGCAATATTTACAATAAAACATATATATATATATATATATATATATATATATATATATATATATATATATATATATATATATATATATATATATATATACAGGGGGCACGGTGGTTTAGTTATTTATGTTCACCTCACAATTTTTATCAACTTAAATAGCAGAACATTTGAATCTCGCATCATCTGCAAAACATCATATCATTTGTACAAAAGTGAACAAGGATGAAAATGTTTTTGATCTTCGGGCCCTCAGGGGCCACTGCATTTAAAACAGTGATGACTGTTTAAAATCACTGTATGGGATCATGAACACCTCCAGAAATCATTGTGTGTGAACTCAGTTCTCCATGTCGTCCACAATTTAATTAAATATATAAAATTAGATTCCCGTCTCGGCCATGTGTGTGTGGAGTTTGTGCATGTTCTCCCCGTGCCTCAGGGGTTTTTTCTCCGGGTTCTCCGGTTTCCTCCCCCGGTCCAAAAACATGCACGGTAGGTTGATTGGCACCTTGGAAAATTGTCCCCTAGTGTATGAATGTGTGTGTGAATGTGTGTGTATGTGTGTGTATGTGTGTGTGTGTGTGTGGTGTGTGTGTGTGTGTGTGTGTGTGTGTGGCCTGTGTGTGTTGGCATTCCATCCAGGGTGTATCCTGCCTTAATGCCCATAGACGCCTGAGATAGACACAGACTCCCCGTGACCCGAGGGAAGAACGGATAAAGCGCTAGAAGATGAATGAATGAATGAATGAATATAAAATGAGATCTATAGTGTGACAGTAAGGAGCAATAATACACGTGTATTTAAAGTGGTGAAAATGCAGATTTCAGCATGACGTTAAACAGATTATAATATAATGCAGATATGAAACGTGACAGACGGATGTTGTGGTTTGCAGTGAGCCTGGATTAATGTTTGTTGAGAGTTGTATAATTGTATAATTCTCTGTTAAAATAAATATTTACAGATCAACATTAATGATTCTATATGATATTTTTCCACGCATCTCATCTACACGTCTAAACAGCAAAGAACTGAAACTATGTTTATTAGACTCGTTGTTGAAAGTGTTTTTTTTCTCCTTTACATTCATTTATTCATTTAGGTTTTGTTAATTGACTCATTAATTGTAAATTCATTCATTCATTCATTCATTCATTCATCTTCTACCGCTATATCCGATCTTCCCTCGGGTCACGGGGAGCCTGTGTCTATCTCAGGAGTCTATGGGCATTAAGGCAGGATACACCCTGGATGGAATGCCAACCCATCGCAGGACACACACACACACACACACACACACACACACACACGGGACAATTTTCCAAGGTGCCAATCAACCTACCGTGCATGTTTTTTGGACCAGGGGAGGAAACCGGAGAACCCGGAGAAAAAAAAAAACCCCCTGAGACACGGGGAGAACATGCACAAACTCCACACACACATGGCCGAGACGGGAATCGAACCCGGATCCTGGCGGTGTGAGGTGAACGTGCTAACCACTAAACCACCGTGCCCCTAATTGTAAATTAATTAGTTAATTTTGTTATAAACTATTAATTGTTTCAAATCATCACCGCTCGCTTCACTGGAATGCGTTCTACGTAGGAATCTGTTTTTCCAGACAGATCACCTTCATCACCAGGTCACGAGGAAAAAACCCAAATATCTCCGTCAGACCGGAACAAAACACCTGTTGTTGTTTTTGCTGCTGCTGATTTAAATGTTAAATAAGCGCTGACCTGTGATCGTAATAAAACCTTTGTAGAGTCAGGAAAGATAAATCTCATTTTATTATCATTTCATTTCATTTTGAATGGAAAATATAGTGGGACACGGTGGATAAGTGGTTAACATGTTCACCTCACACCGCCAGGGTCCGGGTTCGATTCCCGTCTCGGCCATGTGTGTGTGGAGTTTGTGCATGTTCTCCCCGTGCCTCAGGGGGTTTTTCTCTGGGGGGTTTTTCTCCGGTTTCCTCCCCCGGTCCAAAAACATGCACGGTAGGTTGATTGGCACCTTGGAAAATTGTCCCGTGTGTGTGAATGTGTGTGTGTGTGTGTGTCCTGCGATGGGTTGGCATTCCATCCAGGGTGTATTAGCCAGGCATTAAGGCAGGATACACCCTGGATGGAATGCCAACCCATCGCAGGGTCACGCAGGGCACACACACACACACACACACACACACACACACACACACACACACACACACACACACACACACACACACACACACACATTCATACACTAGGGACAATTTTCCCAGCTGCCAATCAACCTACCGTGCATGTTTTTGGACCGGGGGAGGAAACCGGAGAACCCGGAGAAAAACCCCCTGAGACACGGGGAGAACATGCACAAACTCCCACACACACACATGGCCGAGACGGGAATCGAACCCGGATCCTGCCCTGGCGGTGTGAGGCGAATGTGCTAAACCACTAAACCACCGTGTCCCTTGTTCACACTGTTTATTTAGGACTACACTACACTAAAGGACTAGTTTTTAATTGATGTTTATTAATGATCTAGACGGTAGTAGAACATTGACTGGGTTCTGTGGGTTCTGTGGGTTCTGTGGGTCGGAGAATAACCAAATCTCCTCCTTTATTCGAAACACAAACCCGAGATGACATCTTCCCCTGAAGTGCATTCATTTCCTTTAGCTTTAAATAAGGAAATTAGTATTGTGAATAATCAAAGTACAAAAGCACAAACACAACGTTAGCCATCGACACGCAAAGAAATCGGAAAGACAACAAGTAAAAGATCTCTCGCTCTGAATTTAAGGTACCGCCTAATTTTTTACGCCTATAGATATTTTAATTTTATAGTATATAGTATACTTTATTTCTTAATAGTAATATATTGGTTCATAACTCCTGAGTAACGATGGAAATGTAGTCACTTGTGAAGCCGTAAATGGATAAATACTAATAAAATGGATAAATACTAAAAAATAAATAAATATAATACTAATAAAAAAAATACTAATAAAAATACTAATAAAAAAATACTAATAAAAAAAAGTTGATTTAACCTTTTACTTTGTAGTTATAAAATAAAATGATAAAACTTTAAATCCTTATGAATTTCAAGAATGAATTTATGAACAAGTTTAAAAAGCATGTGCATCTGTTGGTGTAGTTTAAAAAACACATTAATAAATGGTGTTGAATTGTGGATTTGTTATCTTGTAAAAAATATAGAAAAACATGTTCATTCATTCATTCATCTCATCTTCTAGCGCTCTCTATTCATTATTCATCTTCTATCCGATCTCTCGGGTCACGGGGAGTCTGTGTCCTATCTCAGGCGTCTATGGGCATTAAGGCAGGATACACCCTGGATGGAATGCCAACCCATCGCAGGGCACACACACACACATTCACGCACACATTCATACACTAGGGACAATTTTCCAAGGTGCCAATCAACCTACCGTGCATGTTTTTTGGACCGGGAAGGAAACCGGAGAACCCGGAGAAAAACCCCCTGAGGCACGGGGAGAACATGCAAACTCCACACACACATTCCCGAGACGGGAAATCGGGAACTCAAACCCTTGAACCCACCGTATCCGTTTTTCAAACCCGCTTTTTGCTTCATCCGGTTCGTTTGAAGTTTTCCTTTGTTATAACGCATTTGTTTTCTGTATATTTCGATAAAAAATTTTCTATATTTAATGTATTTTGTTTAATGCTGAGAACTAAATAAGAACTAAATAAATGGATATAATTTATTACGAGGAGGCACGGTGGTTTAGTGATTTAACATGTTCGCCTCACACCGCCAGGGTCCGGGTTCGAGTCCCGTCTCGGCCATGTGTGTGTGGAGTTTGTGCATGTTCTCTCCGTGTCTCAGGGGGTTTTTCTCCGGGTTCTCCGGTTTCCTCCCCCGGTCCAAAAACATGCACGGTAGGTTGATTGGCACCTTGGAAAATTGTCCCTAGTGTGTGAATGTGTGTGTGTGTGTGTGTGTGTGTGTGTGTGATGGGTTGGTATTCCATCCAGGGTGTATCCTGCCTTAATGCCCATAGACGCCTGAGATAGACACAGACTCCCCGTGACCCGAGGGAAGATCGGATAAAGCGCTAGAAGATGAATGAATGAATGAATGAATGAATTTATTACGATATTGTGCATCTACAGGAGTGAAAGGTTACTGCAGGACGTGTTTAGGATCACTGAGGAACGTTCATCATCACATGACAGCTCTCCAGCGATGGAAGAACGTCTGTTTATCCTCTTCCTGTTTGCAGGTAGGAAAGGATATCGGTGAGGAAAATACGCCCGATATTTGGGTGTACGTGATGAGAGGTAGTTTAAAGCATAAAAAAGGGACGAAGAGTATGAAATTGGATTTACAGTACGGCTTTTAAAGCAGATTTACAGTTTTAATTTAAGGAGAAAGTCATCCGATAACACATACAGAATTTGTTTTATGGCCATATATGTATATATAAAATGGTATTTAATATATATGAACATATTTGTTGTTGGTTTCGATGTTTTATCATGCAAGGATTTCATACTGATAGACTTTTAGAATAATTAGCATTAATACTGATACACTTCATACTTTTACACGTTTAGAGACGCATTTTAGAGCTCAGTCTTCACCGTCTCGACTGTTAAGTTGGAGATCTGATACATCGTATAAGTGTAAATGTAGGAAATTATTTTGGGATTGTTTTGGTGTTCATATTGAACTGCAAAATATAAAATATATTACAAAATATATTACTTGCTTGATTAGTGCTGTCAGGATTCTCTAGTATTTATTGCATTTATATATATATATATATATATATATATATATATATATATATATATATATATATATATATATAGATATATATACATATATATGTACCTCCAGGGTCCGGGTTCGATTCCCGTCTCGGCCATGTGTGTGTGGAGTTTGTGCATGTTCTCCCCGTGCCTCAGGAGGTTTTTCTCCGGGTTCTCCGGTTTCCTCCCCCGGTCCAAAAACATGCACGGTAGGTTGATTGGCACCTTGGAAAAATTGTCCCTAGTGTATGAATGTGTGTGTGTGTGTGTGTGTGTGTGTGTGTGTGTGTGTGTGTTGGTGTGTGTGGGGTTGGCATTCCATCCAGGGTGTATCCTGCCTTAATGCCCATAGACGCCTGAGATAGACACAGACTCCCCGTGACCCGAGGGAAGATCAGGATAAAGCGGTAGAAAAGAATGATGAATGAATGAATGAATGAATTCTTCTCCACAGGATTCTTTCCCTTCACCCTCTCAATCCCTCGTCAATATTATCTGGTACAACAAGGTAAAAATTGGACGGATGCTCTGACCTACTGCCGAGCCACACACGTCGACCTGGCCATCATCGAAGACGCCAAAAACTGGTTCCGAGTCCAATATCTCACCCAGACCGAAAATTTAAATTCCACTGCTTGGATTGGTCTTTACAATGACGTCAACAGCTGGCGCTGGTCACTCGGGAATGAAAAACTCGGAAGCTATACTGACTGGTCTTCCCCAAATCCTGACAACTGGAAGGGAAAGGAATCTTGTGGGGTAACCACACCATGGGGCTGGAATGATTCTCCATGTACCGACCCGTTTCCTTTTATCTGCTACAATGGTAAGGAACAATATATTTACATGCTTGGTCTTTTTATTAATGTAAAATAGTGTTAGAGAAGAAATCACATCATTTCCAGCGTTCTCATTGTTTTTAAGCCTGGCTCAAGTGCATCAATACAAAGTGGCGATATTTATATTCTGTTATATATATATATATATTATATATAATATATATATATATATATCTATATATATATATGATATATATATTATAGATATATATAGACTGAAATATTTCCATTACTGTCTGAAGTCATTGTGAGCTGCTCGATTAGAATTCTGATGTACTTTGGCTAGAAGTTCCTACCAGACACTATGACATTCTGATCTACAGTATTGTAGTGACTAGACCAGGGGTGGGCAAACTGCGGCCCATGGGCCACAACCGACCCGTGGGTCCTATAAATCCGGCCAGCCGAAGATCAATGCAGAACTGCCAAAATCAAATCGCTGAGAGAATTCCCATGTGCCGGCATTCCCGCAGCGGAGTTACGCACCGTGAGTTTGTGCAGCAAGAACAATGATGGAGAAACGAACCTCAGATCTCCCATGTGGCCCTTTGGAAAATAGAACTGCCCACCCCTGGACTAGAGGTATAACAGTACACATATTCCTACAGGTATTCGGTATTTTCGGTTCAGTGCACACTTGAATGAATGCAATCATTTTTACATGCAGAACATTATTATTATTATTATTATAAATTAATAAACTTGAACAGAAAACTGACTAAATTAATTGTATGTCATTAATTGGATGTGTGTATGTTTTTATTCCGACAGCCACTAAAACAGGCACGAGCAGATTTATTTACATTTCCACTTCATTGAATTGGACCGATGCTCAAAGTTACTGCAGACTGCAGTACACAGATCTGGCCACTATAAAAAACTGGATAGACGATTCATATACCATGGGACTGACCGGATATTACGCTTGGTTCGGGCTATTCAGAGACACCTGGAAATGGACCGATGGTACCATTTTTACCAGCATTCCCCTGATCCCTGGACAGCCAGATAATCTCCTGAAGCAGGAAAACTGTATGGCTATAACTAACTGTAAAGGATCTGATGAGCTTTGCTCGGATGTGAAACCTTTCTTCTGTTCCTCCCGTGAGTCTCATATTTACCTCCATTCATCATCTTGCTTTTACACGTTTTATTGTGTATTTGATGTCCTTTATTTTTATCCACCAGCAATCACAGGACTTAAACAAATTTTACGACTAAAGATCCAGACCGACGCAGATGTGAATGATCCTTCAGTAAAGGAAGCCATTCTGAATAAGGTGTGTTTGATTCCTCATTTATTTATGAATCATTTTGTTTAGTGGGATGATTCTCGCTTCGGCGCGAGAGGTCCCGGGTCCCGGACGAGCCCTTAAATCTATTACGTCCCAGGTTGGGGTTGTTTAAGGCACGGGGGTGGTGGATAAAGGGTGGATGTGTCAGTTACACCCTACACGGAAGTGGCAATCATCCTCCTATGCCATATAAGGGCGCCCAAGACCTCAGAGCTTTGCCAGATTGTTTTCAAGGCTCGTCCTGACCACTCTCAAGCCATTCTGATCTCCTGACCTGGCCTGTTCTCCGGCTTCCTGACCTTCTGGACAGGATGTAAATATGCCCAATATAGCCCAGTGGTTAAGGTGTTGGATTCTGGACAGGAAGCTCACGGGTTCAAACCCCACCACCACCAAGCTGCCACTAGCGGGCACTTGAGCAAGGCACTTACCCTTCAGTGGTAAGTCGCTCTGGATAAGGGCGTCTGCCAAATGCTGTAAATGTAAACAGCGGGGATATCTTACAGAAGTGTATTTTGTGTCGCTGCCATTTTTGTCTTCCTGTTTTCTGTAAGAGAATCAGGGCAGTCGCATGTCTTTCTTTTTGGGTTGTTTTGGTTTAGGGAAGATAGATGAGAAGAGTTCTTCATTCATTCATTCATCTTCTACAGCTTTATCCGATCTTCCCTCGGGTCACTGGGAGTCTGCCTATATCAGGCGTCTATGGGCATTAAGGCAGGATACACCCTGGATGGAATGCCAACCCATCGCACACACACACACACACACTCACACACACACTCACATTCATACACTAGGGACAATTTTCCATGGTGCCAATCAACCTACCGTGCATGTCTTTGGACCGGGGGAGGAAACCGGAGAACCCAGAGAAAAACCCCCTGAGGCACGGGGAGAACATGCACAAACTCCACACACACATGGCCGAGACGGGAATCGAACCCGGACCCTGGTGGTGTGATGCGAACATGCTAACCATTAATCCACCGTGTCCCGATAAGAGTTCTTATTGTTTGTTATTGTTGCCTTGGCGCACCATGAATTCCTTCATTCCTTCATTTATGTACCAAATACATATTTACATCCACCCTCTATCCTAAAACACACCTTACGCTCTAGACTGGGACGTAACACCAAGGTTTATGTTTTTATGCTATAAGAATGTCTATTATTTCATAATAAAGATAAATTCTGTATTTCCTGTCCTGCTCTTTAGATTCTCCGGAAACTCAGTGGACTCGGAGACATCGCAGTGAAATGGAGACAGAGTTCAGATGGACTGGTTTTTAAGAAGTTAAAAACAGATGTGAACATTGTTAACTGTCAGATGGTTGTTTAACATTAAATGTGCATTTGGGGAGAAAATAATATGTTTAGCAAATATATGGGTTATACATTTTTAAATATACAGTCGGTCGTTAATTTACGATAATTTGTGCGATCAAATTTACGATAAAATGTCATGATATATCGACATTAGCATGACACAAATTATCGTAAGTTGAGGACCAGCCGTCAAGGCAAAGACCGTGCGATGCTCAGGTCACTTAGGATACATTTGACTTTACGATAGCTACAGGAATGTCAGAATTAGCTGCGTTGTGATATAACGATGGCGATGTGTAAGCTCCATAGATCTGTGCGTGCACTCTGCCTCACTTCTTTTCGCTACTGTAATACAGTCATATGGGTTTTAGTGTGTTTTATACAGTAATACTCATCATACTCCATGTAAACATCCTTCCATGTCTCCTGCTGCTCCTTTTC